>JARHVA010005015.1:1255000-1353202 GCA_037957365.1 Torreya grandis
TTTCACTAATTTTGTGATCTTACATAGCTCATCTTGTTTGGCTAAATGAGTGAATTTGTTTATGTTTACTTATTTCATTGCCTTATTATGTATGGATGTATAATAAAACATTATGATGTTGTAATGGATTCCATAATCATTACTTGATCTATAAGATTTAGATAATAATAATTAAATATTATTATTATTATGATATTATATTATAGTGTTAGAAGATAACTAACATTATGTTAAATGATATTGTATTTGATTAACTGTTTGATTAAAGGATTGATATTCATAATATATAAATGAATATATTGATGTTAATTATTTAATGATTTTAGTAATTCATTTTAATTTTTATGTATGTTTGTGGATAGTATTTCAACATTAAAACTCTAGTCTTCTAATACCTAATTGAATTTCCAAGTTATATAATCATTATTGTATTTAGCCATTGCATGGGATATCGACTAGTTGATAGTCTTTGCATGGAGTAAACCCTGGGTATTAAGTGATTTATATGGTCTATGATGGATTGTTTAAATCATTATCATGTGGATTTTATAAATAATATAATACAATTATTTATATATTCAAGACAAGCATCGAGATTATTAGGGTTACTAATCATCCATTAACTTTAGCTAAGCATCTTTTGGGGTTCACTATGTTTACATTGTGGTACACTATGAGTTTGTTGATATATATAGGCATGCATATTTTTGAGTGAATTTAATCTGCCAAAGAGTGTAGATAAGTGAAAGCTGAGGAGGGAGATGGAAAAGAATAAATAGAAGAGAATGGGGGATGTGAATGGGACATTACATGGTGTAGAGGAAATAGATGTAGAAAGAAAAGAAGCTGAAAATTTTAAGGAAAGGAAAAGGAATTAATATGGATTCTTTGGTGTTCATATGTAGGTTTTATAATTCAATTTATAAGTGATATATTGAATAGGATTCTCTAAATATATATGATTAATCATTTCTTTGTTTGATTCTTAGAAATATTTGGGTTGTATTTGGATCCCCATGAAAGCCTCGACCTCCATAGAACCCCACATTCAAAAAGGTGTTACCTAAGGAGGTTAGGGTAGAGTCGTAGAGTTAGCCATTATTTATGTTAATTTTTAAAAAGATCTATCCTATAATTCCCTAGCTATTCATAAATATTTATTCAAATTTAGAGGATTACTATGATGGGTGTATATGCAATACAACTTGAATAGTTATTTCAAACTATATTATTATATATGGATTTGGGTATATTAAAATATAGACTTGAAATTTTTAGTTTATATGATCACTTACTTGTTTAAACCAAAACAAACTTTCTGGGTGAAACATATGGGTTTTAGGGATTATGAATATATATAAACAAATATATACATGAGTATATACCTAATTAATTCTAATTATATAAAAATATGTATACTCGCACACGCGCACACACACACACACACACACACACACACACACACACACACACACACACACACACACACACACACACACACACACACACACACACACACAAACCTACACCTATATGTGTGTGTGTGTGTAGACTTGTATGATGAATTGACAAAATTTAAATATGTAACTATATATATATATATATATATAATGTATACATATATACCTATATTAAATGGATAAACTTAAATATGTGATAGTACGTATGTATGTATATGTACACACACACACACACACACCTATAATCAATAAATATAATTTAATGTGACTATGTGTATTAAATTTAAAATTTGAAGTTTGTTTTTAAAGGGCATAAATTCTAGTTTAAGCACTAAGCTAAGTTATGAAATCCAATATTATTCATAATGGTTTATATGTGGAATTGGGAACTTTTTGCGTAGTCACTTTATGTAACCTGAGTAAGGGTAGATGAGTAACATGAATATAGGGTATGTAATTGTATTTATGAAAGTATTTATACCAACTATTAAAGGATTTAAGGAAGAGTTTAGTTATTTATTATTATTATGAACTTTTCATATACTCAAATATGATAATGTATTATTGTTATTTTGTTGAATTGTGTATGAGTTTGCTTAGTCCATAGGGGGATTGGGTATACAAGATCCAATTACATGTTTGCATTATATTATTCATCCAAATTTGATAAATGAGACCCAAGTTGGGTATTTAGATGTGTGTTTTTGATTGTTTTATTAAAAAATACCCGAGTTGGGTAAAAACGACTGGTTCTTATATTTGCTCATATGAACTAAATGTAATTGGAAAAACTTGAATGATTGACTGGATTTAAATGTTTAAATAGTTTTCATGAATAAAGGAATAATTGAGTTTGATTTAAATAATTATGTGTTTTATTTACCATGGGCAAATAGAATTACTTAGTTTAATGAAAAGGCTATGGGACCTTTGTATATCAACTGATTGTATAATTTGCATATACAGTATACTCTAAGGCATATGACTGTGGATGCCATATTAGTAGTATAATATATAAAAAATTTATTTATAATATATTTTTATGGGTGAATTAATATATAAATATATTTTAATTCATATAACTCTGTTATAATTTTTATTATAATAACGAGTAATTGATGTTTGTTTATATTTGGTTAGTATGAAAGCATTAGAATATTGTATTTAAGAGTTAAATATAAACAAATTATGATGTTTTAGATTGGCTATTTTTATATGTGGAATATGAACAATTTATTTAGCTAGGGTTATAATATTATTTCATGGAGAAATAATATTATAAGTTGCTTAGTGGTTAAAGCAACTAATGATCTAGATAATCATTACACAGATGGTATGTTATATTGAGGATTATTTTTGGATTCTATTTATTATTTGTAATAAACTAGATATATGGATTCATTTAACTTCATTTGATAGAATAAATGAATGTTTTTGATATTTATGTAACTATCATAATTTTGATTAGCTAAAGTGAAATATTATGAATGAATATATTGGTTTTTAGTATTATTATTTATTTTATAGAATCTTGCATTGATGACCCTAATTAAGTAGTGGACAGATTCTACTAGATTAATTAGCACCATTAATTCAAGATAAGGTATAATATGATCAAGTGGTGTGTATGAATTTGATTGATCTTAGAGATAATTTATTTTGAAAATTTTGGCCAAAGTAATGTTTGATAAACATTATCATTTCATATGTTGATATAGTTTTCATATTCATGCAATATCATATTAAAATGCATTTATTTATTATAAACATTATGTATTAGATATCTTCAACACATGGGTTATAGTTTATTACTTTGGATTCCTATACCATCATTATCTACCCATCCATGAAGGAAGGGCCATCACACTATTCTAGAGATAGTGCAAAGGATCTATGCTCTGTGATTGGTGTGTAAAAGTGCTCAGATGATGATTTCTATTATAGATGGAGTACTATACTTGAGAATACACTTGATATTATATATTGATACTTGAGTCATGGAGACTCTTTTTTCATGGAGACTCTACTTAGAGGAGCTTTATATCATGTTTTACCATTTGAGATATTTTTTATGTATTACTAAAATTTGTAACATTTAGACATTATACTTCTAAAGTAGATGCTATAATTTTGTATTAACTATGGCTGAATTTTTACTATTTCATTTATGATGTGATGTAGTATTTATGGTTATTCAATTCTTTTCATGATTCTTATATATATTCATGGTGATCCTTAGCTAAGTGGATTAGTTATAACATTTATGTTTAACTAATTTAATACATTTATTTAAATATCACTAGTTAGGTTTCTCATGGTGAAATATATAAGTTGAATATGTGTATTTAAATTTAAAAAACAATTATTACAATATTTCAATAAAACTCATTAGGGTTGTTACATTTTGGTATCAAAGTTGAGGCTCAACCTCTAGGACTTAATATGTCTTCTAATGCAAACCTATTCTCCTGATAAATATGAAGAAAAATAGTGAGAGCTAGACTATGAGGTGAGGGTAATTAAAATATAAAACACCTTATTGATCTAAATCAATTTACCTCTAAGAAATATATAAAATTGGGCCAAATCCTTGTAACCATACAAGAAACTAGGGATTGAATCATGACTCTAGAATAAGAAATGCATGGCCATAAAGAGGATAATGCACGAGAAGAGCATGAAGAGAATCCTAATGATTAGGAAAATAACCAAGAATAGAGGCATGAGGAGGTGACATATGATGCAAGAGATCAAGTAGCTATAGAGTTAACATGCCACATAAAAAAGGTGAATCCACCCAAGTTTTATGGAATTATATTAGGGGATGGAGCTAAAGCATGGATAACAAAAATGGACAAGTATTTTGAGATTCAGAATTATTATAAAGTTATGAAAGTATTCTTGGGAGATTATTAACTTACTTGTGAAGCAATGACTTGGTGGGAAAATAAGAAGTTTGAGATGAATCTTGACTCAACTATCACCACTTGGTAATAGTTTATAACACTATTTAGGTCATGATGGCTTCCATAACTATACTTTTATCAAAATCTTATAGATTTTAAGAATCTTAAGTAAGGGGATTTTTGGTGAATGAATATTGGGAGAAATTCACCCAACTTATTAAGTATGTACCTCAGTATTAGGTAGATGAGAGGTTCAGATTCAAGAAATCTATCATGGGATTGAAACCCCAAATAGGATATGAAGTAGATGTGCATGGTCCATCTACCATAGATTAGGTGTTCAAGAAAATGAACAAGCAAGAACAAAAACTGAAATCTCTTGTTGAATTTAGAGATAAGTTCAAAAATAAATTTGGAAGATTTAAGCCAACTTTAAAGAAGAATAAATGGAAGCAAAGGAGTGGGGATTCTAAGGGTCATTTCAAGAATTATAATATCAAGTTCAACCATGGTTTAAGGAATACAAAATATGGTAATGGTTTCAAGGGTGGTTTTAAGGGAAAACAACATATTGAAAAGAAAAGCCCAGTTGGAGGTTTCTTCATTTGTGGAGGTGACCATTTTTATCAAGAATATCCTTAGGATAAATTAAAGAACAAGGGTTTAACTTCTTATCAAGGTATGTTTTAGCAGTAGATTCAAACAGCTATTGACAATCAACAAGTTGAGTATCGAGCTTCACGCATAAAACTATCAAGTATTTTTCTAAATCATCCAGTTTCTATTTTAATTGATATGGGAGATAGAGAATGTTTCATTATTCCTATAATGTTAAGAAAATTATCTATAAAATTTGAGTTATGGTAAATTCATGGTCAACACAATATAGGAATGAGTCAAAGGTTAAATTTGACAAGTGTTTAGTCTAAGTAGAGATTAAGTTTCCTGTGTTCACTATGATAGTAGATCTTTATGTAGCACCATTGGGATCATATGATATGATCCTAGGATTCAGTTGGATTGTGAAACATAAAGCCAAGGTTGACTATTTTTTAAAGGTTGAGTATCAAGATGATTTTGAAAATTAGACACAACTTCAAAGTGAGAGAAGGGAGTTAAAGCTGAGAAAAATTTATAAAATTCAACTCAATAAATCCCAAAAGAAGGGATGATAGGCATTTATCATTAATATAAATGAGATGGAGGCATGAGGAGGTGCCATATGATGCAAGAGATTGAGTAGTTGTAGAGTTAGAACGTGACATAAAAAAGGTGAATCCACCCAAGTTTGATGGAACTATATTAGGGGATAAAAATAAAGCATGGATAACAAAAATGGACAAGTATTTTGAGATTATAATTATTATAAAGTCATAAAAGTAGTCTTGGGATCTTATTAACTTATTTTTGAAGCAATATTTAGTGGGTAAACAAGAAGCTCAAGATGAATCTTGACTCAACTACCACCACTTGGGAATAATTTATGACACTATTTAGGTCATGATGGCTTCCATAACTATACTTTGATCAAAATCTTATGAATTTTAAGAATCTTAAGTAAGGGAATTTTTTATTGAATAAATACTGGGAGCAATTCACCTAACTTATTAAGTATGTACCTCAATATTAGGTAGATGAGATGTTTAGATTCAAGAAATATATCATGGGATTGAAACCCCAAATAGGCTATGAAGTAGATGTGTATGGTCCATCTACCATAGATCAGGTGTTCAATAAAGTGATCAAGTAAGAACAAAAACTAAAATCTCTTGTCAAAGTCAGAGATAAGTTCAAAAATAAATTTGGAAGATCTAAACAAACTTTCAAGAAGAAATAGAAGTAGAGGAGTGGGGATTCTAAGGGTTAGTTCAAGAATTATAAAGATAATTTCAATAGTGGTTCAAGGAATAGGAAATTTGGTCATTATTTTAAGGGTGGTTTTAAGGGAAACCAACATACTAAGAAGAAAGGACCAGTTGGAGTTTCTTCATTTGTGGAGGTGACCATTTTTATCAAGAATGTCCTCAGGATAAATTGAATAACAAGGGTTTAACTTCTTAGTAAGGTATGTTTTAGTAGTAGATTCATATAACTGTTGACAATCAACAAGTTGAGTATCAAGCTTCACCCATAGAACTATCAAGTGTTTTGATAAATCATCTAGTTTATATTATAATTGATACAGGAGATATAGAATGTTTCATTACTCTTATAATGCTAAGAAAATTATCTATAAAGACTAATTTATAGCAAATTCATGTTCAATATAATATGTGAATGAGTCAACGGTCAAATTTGACAAGTGTCTAGTCAAAGTAGAGATTAGGTTTCTTGAGTTCACTACGATAGTATATATTTATGCAACACCATTGGGATCATATGATATGATCCTAGGATTCAATTGGATTTTGAAACATAAAGCCAAGGTTGACTATTTTTTAAAGAAGGTTGAGTATCAAGATGATTTCAAAAATTAGGCACGACTTCAAAGTAAGAGAAGGGAGTTAACGCTAAGGTAGATTTTTAAAATTCAACTCAAGAAAGCTCAAAAGAAGGGATGATAGGAATTTATCATTAACATAAATAAGATGGAATAATCTAAGGAACCATCTATCAAACTTCTAAGATGTGTTTCTAGAAGAATTACCAAGATTTCCACCTTAGCATGAGTTTGATTGCTCATTTGATATCATACCTAAGTCAAAATCATAATATAAAGTGCAATACAAAATTAAAGACACTAAATTGGTTGAGTTAAAGGCACAAATTTAAAAGTTATTGTCACAAATTCTGATTTGATTGAATATGTCACCATGGAGTTCTCCAGTTGTCTTCATTAAGAGTAAGGATGGCACTCTTCATCTATGTATAGACTATAGGATGTTGAATAAATAAATGATCAAGAAAAAATATCCATTTCCACACATTGATGATCTACTTGATCAAATATGAGGGGCCAAAATATTTTCTAAGATTGATCATAGAATAGGGTATCACTAGTTGAGGATATATGAAGAGGATATCCCAAAAATAGCATTCAGGACTCAATATGGGCACTATGAATTAATAGTATTACCATTTGGATTCACAAATTCTCCAACAAAGTTTATGAATCTTATGAAAAGTGTGTTTATAGATTACCTAGATCAGTTTGTGTTGGTCTTTCTTGATGATACCTTATTTATTCCAAGGATGAGGAAGAAAACTTGCAACATCTAAAATTGGTTTTGTAATGTTTGTAAAAACATAGATTATATGAAAGGTTGTGTAAGTGTGCATTTTCCAAAATAAAGTGTAGTATCTAGGACATATTATCATTGTGTATGGTATTTCAATAGATCTATCAAATATTAGAGACATAATGGTGTGGTCAAAACCAAAGAATGTGCATGAGGTAAGGATTTTTATGGGATTAGTGTGATGTTATAGAAAATTCATTATAAATTTATATAAGATAGCTAATTTAATTACCTCTCTTCAATATAATAATTAGGTTTTCAATTAGCTAGTTAAATTGAGGTAGCCTTTTAGGAACTAAAAAAGAGTCTTAATTATCTTAATTTTGCACCAGTGCTAATAGTTCTTAATCCTAATAGTCAATTATCAATGATTATTAATTCATCTAGGGATGTACTTGGAGGATTTATTATGTAGGATGGTTTAGTGGTATCCTATGAGTCTAAGAAACTAAATCCATATGAGGTGAATTATTCCCCTCATGACCTCTAACTTGTGGTAATTATGCATGTTTTACAAGTTTAGAGGCATTATCTTTTGGGAAAACCATTTGAACTCAAGATTGATAACTTGGGACTCAAGTACATCTTCATCTAATTGAATTTTAATGCTCATCAAATATGATGGTTAGAGTTCTTATCTAACAATGATTTTGATATTAACTATATCAAATACAAGGAGGATAGAGTAGTTAATGCTCTAAGCCATAGAAGGTACTTGGTAGTTATGGTTACTATCAAGAGTAATTTTAAAGATCAAGTGATTAAATTCTATCTAGGATATGAATTCTATAATCATATTAAGAAACCATTATCTGATAATAATTAGAATCTAGGTATAAGGGATTTAAAATAGAGAATGATGGTCTTTTATGGTACAACAATAGGATGTATATACCTTAAAGAGAGAATATTTGGATCACACTGATAAAGGAACTAAATAATGCCCTATATTTAAGACATATAAGAGTAACCAAGCTCATGGTTGATCTTAGACCACTCTATTTGTATAAAGGAATGAAGAGATATGAAGTATATTTTAGGTCTCATTTTATAGAATGTTATCATGTTAAAGTTGATCATAAGCATCCTAATAGATTATTTTTCCACAAGACATACCATAATGGAAGTGGAAAGTGATCAGTATGGAATTTGTCTAAGGTATGTTGTTATCACAGAATAGGCATGCCATGATCTTGGTTGTAGTTGACAAACTAAATAAGGTAAATAACTTCATATTGGGCAACTTGACTGATGATGCACCTATGCTTGTAAAGAGATTAATGAAAAAAGTGTATAAATTATATGGTTTTCTAGAGAAGATCATTATAGATAGAGATTTGAGGATGGATTTTATGTTTTGGTTAACTCTAAATTCATCTCTAGGTACTTAGTTGAACTTCAACACTGCATATCACCCACAAACTGATGATAGATACAACAAGTTAACCATATTTTAGAAGCTATCATTTGTATGTATTGCATGGATTAGAAATATAAGTGGGAGGAGTACCTTCTATTGGTATAGTTTACTTATAATAACTCATATTCATTAGCATTGATGATGGATACATTTGAGGCATTGTACGAAAGGAGGCGTAGAACACCAATCAGTTGGGATAGGTTGGAAGAGATGGTAGTATTTGGACCTGAGATACTTTCATAAATGGAAGAGAAAATTAGGATAATTAGGTATAGGTTGGCTGAGGTCAATGATAGACAAAAAAATTATGTTGATTTGAAGAGAACAACTAGGCATTTTTCTATTTGTGATAAAGTGTTTCTTTGGGTTAAGCCTTATAAAAGCTCGATTAAATTCAGGAAGTCAACAAAAATTTCACTGAGATATGTGGGACCCCTAGAGGTTTTATAAGTGGTCAACCTTATAAACTATAGTCTTAAATTGACAACATCTCTATCTCTTTTGCATAATGTCTTCCATGTGTCTTATCTTAAAAAGTATATTGTTGATCCTTCACATGTTTTGGATTGGAAGGCTTTGTAGGTTTTGGATCCCAAGGTGATCATGGTAGAACCAATCAGAGTAATTGACACTTATAAACTCCATTTACATAATAGAGAAGTGTCATAGTGAAAGGTTATGTGGGACCAATAATCTAAGGATAGTGCCACTTGGAAGGACTATGATGAGTTTTACAGGCTATTTCCATATTCATTTTCTTGATTTGTTGTTGCAAATTATAATATATTTTTTATAAATAATGTTTTTAAATTCATGATTTGTGTTTGAATAAATGTCATCGAGATGATGACCAAATTTAGGGGGAAGGATGTCACATCTCTATTTATCTCTAAGATAAATAACCTATTTGATCTATGGATTATTATGGTTGAGTAGTTGATTAACTAATATTTGATTAAACTTGATGACATATGTTAATTATGTGATAATTTGTGTTACTTAAATTACATGATTAGTCTGTTATGAGTTAGTAGTAATTTTACATTCAGTATTTTGTGATCATGTTTGATTATCATACCACATTATTTTATGGATATAATAATGTTTTATGATAACTACCTTCATTATTGTGAGGTGGATGCATGACATATTCTTCCCTCAAATTGTGATGGAGGAAGAGAATCATCAGAGAGGGTGGTTTATATGGAGACATTGGGGGATGATAGAGAATGAATTTGGAAACCCTTACACACCATTTAATATATTATGTTTCGTAATTAATTTTTTGATAAAGATAGTGCAACATATTTTATGTGCTTTTCCTTTAAGTGATTGTTAATATTATTTTTGGTATAATCTTAATTATTTTTGATGATTATGTTGATTGTTTGAGTGATTTCATTGATTTTTTGATCTTCGTAGCTCATCTTATTTGGCTAAATAAGTGAATTTATTTATGTTTACTTATCTCACTACCCTATTATGTATAAATGTAGAGTAAAACATTATGTTGTGACAGATTCCATAGTAGTTACTCAGTCTATAAGATTTAGATAATAATAATTAAAAATTATTATTATATTATATTATAATGTTGAAAGATAAATAAAATTATTTTAAATGATATTTTATTTGATTAACTATTTGATGAAAGGATTGATATTCATAATATATAAATGAATATATTGATGTTAATTATTTAATAATTTTTTGATATCATTGTAATTATTATGTATATTTGTAGATAAAATTTCAACATTAAAACTCTAGTCTTATATTACCTAGTTGAATTAACAAGTTATATAATTGTTAGTGTATTTAGTCATTACATGGGATATTGACTAATTGATAGTCTTTGCATGGAATGAAATATGTGGATTAAGTGATTTATATGGTTGATGATGGATTTTTTAAATAATTATAATGAATAATTTATAAAGAATATAATATCATTATTTAGGGATTCAATAGAAGCATCAAGATGATTAGGGTTACTAATCATCCATTGACTTTAGCTAAGCATAATTTAGAAAAAAAATTGGGTTTCACTATGTTTTCATGGTGGCAGACTATGAGTTGGTTGAGCTATACGGGCATGCATATTTTTGAGTGAGTTTAATCTATCAAAGAGTGTGGATAAGTAGAAGGTGAGTAGAGGGATGGAAAATAATAAAAAGAGGATAATGGGGGATGTGAATGGAATGGTACATGACATAGAGGAGATATTTTTAGAAAGAAAAGAAGGTGAAATTTTGAAAGAAAGAGAAAGGAATTCATATAGCTTCTTTAGCATTCATACGTAGGTTTTTTAATTCAATTTTTGAGTGATATATTGAATGGGTTTATCTGATTATGTATAGTTATTAGTTTGTTTTATTCTTAGAAATATTGGGTTGTATGTGGGTCCTTGTGGAAGGTTTATAATACACAAAACCTCACATTTAAATTGGGGTAACCTAAGGAGGGTAGGGTAGAGCAACTAAGTTGGACATGATTTATGTTAGTTTTTAAAAATCTTTATCTTATACTTCCCTAGATATTAGGAAATCTTTGTTCAAATTTAAAGGATTACTCTAATGGGTACATACATAATACAACTCTAATAGTTGTTTTAAACCAAATTATTATATATGCATTTGGGTATATTAAAAAGTAGACTTAAAATTATTAGTCTATATGATCACTTGACTATTTAAACTAAATCATAATTTTTGAATTAAAAATATGGGTTTTAGGGGTTATGAATATGTATACACAAATATATACATGAGTATATACCCAATTAATTCTGATTATATAAAAATATGTATACTCAGATATGTGTGTGTGTACTATCACATATTTAAACTTTGTCAATTCATCATACAAGTCTCTGTGTGTGTGTGTGTGTGTGTGTGTGTGTGTGTGTGTGTGTGTGTGTGTGTGTGTGTGTGTGTGTAATCAATAAAAAAAATTAATGTGACTATGTGTATTACATTTAAAAGATGAAGTTGTCTTTTTAGACTGGGCATAAATTATATTTTAAACACTAAGGTAAGTTATGAAATCCATTATTATTCATAATGGTTTATATGTGGATTTAGGAACTTTTTTCATAGTCACTTTGTGTAACCCAAGTATGGGTAGATGAATAACATGACACTAGGGTATGAAATTAGATTTATTAAATTATTTATACTAGTAAACTATTAAAGGATTTAAGGTAGAGTTTAGATATTTATTATGATTATGAAATTTGCATATACTCGGATATGATTGTGTATTATTGTTATTTGGTTAAACTATGTATGAGTTTTCTTAATCCATAAGGGGAATGGGTATACAGGATCCAATTACATTTTTGCATTATATTATTCATCCAAGTCTAAGATGTTATAAATGAGACCCGAGTTGGTTATTCAAATTTATGTTGTTGATTGTTTATTAAACAATACCCAAGTTGGGTAAAATTGACTATGTTCTTATATTTTCTCCTATGAACTAAACTTAATTGGCAAAACTTGAATGATTGATTGGATTTAAATGGTTAAATATTTTTAATGAATAAAGGAATAACTAAGTTTTATTTAAATAATTTTTTGTTTTATTTACCATGGGAAAATGGAATTAGTTAGTTTAATGAAAAGGTTATGGGGCCATTACATATGAACTGACTATATACTTTTTGTATATAGTATACTCTAAGGTGTATGACAGTGGATGTCATATTATTAATATACTATATAAATGAAGTATTTATAATGTATTTTTATGTTTTAATTAATATATAAATGTATATTAATTATTATAACTATGTTATAATTGTTATTATCATAACAGTGAGTAATTGATGCTTGTTTATATTTGGTATCAAGCATTAGAATATTGTATTTAAGATTTAAATATAAAAAAATTATGATGTTTTAGATTGTTTATTGTTATATGTGGAATATAAAAAATGTATTTAGGTAGGGTTATAATATTATTTTGTGCAGAAATAATATTACATGTTAGTTACTGGTTAAAAAAACTAGAAGTCAAGATAATCATTACCCGAATGGTATGTTATATTAATGACTATAATTATGGATTCATTTGACTTCATTTTATGGACTAAATGAATTTTTGTGATATTTATGTACTTAACATAATTTTGATTAGCTAAAGTGAAATATTATGAATGAATCTATTATTATTATTATTATTATTATTATTATTATTATTATTATTATTATTATTATTATTATTATTATTATTATTTTAACAAATATTGCATTCATGAACCTAATTAAGTAGTGGATGGATTACACTAGCTTAATTAGCACCATTAATGAAAAAAAGGTGTAGTATAATCAAGTGATGTGTATGAATTTGATTGATCCTAGAGATCATTTATTATTGAAAACTTTGGCCAAATTAATGTTTTATAAAAAATAACATTTCATATGTTGATATAGTTTTCATATTTGTGTATTATCATATTAGAATAGATTTCTTTATGGTACACATTATGTATTAAATATATTTAACACATGAGTTTTGGTTTGTTACTCTGGCTTCTATAACTGTCATTATCTATCCATTCATGAAGGGAGGTCCATCCCCTTGTTTGGAATATAGTGTGAGCGATATCTAGTCCTTGGTTGGTGTGAAAAAGTGCTTAGATGATGTTCTCCCTCATAGTTGGAATACTATACTTGAGACTAGACTTGAGATTACATAATGAAACTTGAGTCATGGAGACTGTAGATTCATGGGAACTCTAGTCAGAGGATATTTGTATCATGTTTTATCATTTGATATATTTTTTATCTATTGATGAAAAATGTAATATTTAGATATTATACTTCTACAACAGAGGTTGTAATGTTGGCCATGGCTAAATTTTTACTATTTCATTTATGATGTGATGCAGTATTTATGGTTATTCAATATTATTCATGATTTATATATTTATTCATGGTGATCCTTATCTAAGTGGATTAACTATAACCTTTATAGTTAACTAATTTAATATAGTTAATTAAATATCACTAGTTAGTTTTTTCATGGTGAAATATATATGTTGAATATGTGTATTTAAATTTTTAAAAAATTATTTCAATATTTTGGTAAAACCCAATGGGGTTGTTATAATGGTACTATGTCTAAATATATTGTGTACCTATAATTAAACATAAATATTTATGAGTAAATCAATGTCTAAATTAATTTATATTAAAGTAAATAATGAATTAAATGAGTAAGAATCATCGATAATAAGAAAACTATGTCACCACATATATATATATATATAATTGAAATATATATAAGGAGTCTTAAAACTCTCTAGTGTGGACAATGTGCCTTTAGGGTTTTTAGCATGGAAATTTAAATTGAATAAGAAATTAACTGTAGTGTATCATGTTCATCTCCTTAAACTATGCAGGGGAAATGTTTAGTACTATTTGATGTACATCCTCATGTAACTAAAAATAGAATAATCAAATCATATGCCACACTTTGAGTTGGTATGAATTTTATATCACTCATATCAAAAGAAAATATTTTGTATTTTATGTGTAAAATATGACAATATAAATAAATATTAATGTATAATCATGAGATAGTGTCATCATTAAATGGAATTTAAAATTCTTTTTGATATATAATCATAAAAATATATGATCATTAAATGTTAGAGATAGTATGTAACCCAATACTAATATGTCAAAGCATAATAAATATAATAAATGGTAGGATTTTTTCCATTCCCTGAGTAGGGGGATGGAAGTAAGCTAAAATAAATGCACCTTGATGTAATATTATGTTGAAATGTGGATAAGATATAGTAGTGTATGAAATATAATAATATCCCCCAATATGGAAAAGATATAGTCAATGAAAATATCTAAGTATCATGCCTCTTTTTATGTAATATATAATAAATGAGGATTTGGTGTAGTATAAGATATGATTCATAATGGATTATATATAATCAATATAAGAGAGAAAATAAGGGTCATTTCCCTATATATGCATGACATGTAACATGTAATTATAGAAAAATGAAATAAAACATTAAAATTATATAGATCATAATGAACAAGGTATCTTGGGAAATGTATAAAACAAAAAAAAAAGTAAAAAACAATATGAAAAAGAATCCTAATTACACGACTAAAAATATACAACAATTCAAAAATAAATTTCCAAGAATAATAATAAAAAGACAATCACTAAAACAAAGTGGTTGATGAAATCTATGAAAAACTTTAAATAAAAGAAAATGAATAGCCAACAATAAAAATTCAAATAAAATGGAGTTAAAATTCACAAAAATGGCCCTGGAGCTAACTATGAATATGTGATTATATAATATAATATAGGTTCCATATCTAATTGTAACATATTAGGGTAATCATTAAACTACATGGTAAAGTGTTTAAGGAAAAAGTATGTTATCCAAGTTAGCCAATGGTACCATAGAGTCTTGAATAATCATTGAAGGATATACATTTAAAAGCATGTGTTTCCATAACCTAATAAGGAAGTGAATCTATTAAATGATCATTGTTAAAATTAGTGTCCTCAGTGCAATAATATGTATTATTGTAGTGAAATTTCATTTATCTAATTATTGTTTCATTATCATCATTGGTATTTACAATTTATCTTGAGTTTATTTTTCTTAGATACTTAGTTGAGCTCATAGTGAGGTTTATATTGTTTTATCCACTAGGTATTGGTAGGTCAAAATGACTTGGTTTCTTAATTAGTTTATCTTTAATTTCAATATCACCATAATTTATAAGGTCTCAAATTTTGATCTTTATATTAAAACACTAATTTTTTAAATTAATTTTAAGTCTATTATAATAAAAATAAAAAACCATGTGTCTTGATATGTATAAAAATTAATCATGTTATATTAAAGTAGATCAATCAAAACATCACATGGAATATCAAACTATTTTTCAAATCAATTGCATTATTTTTTAGGAGGCACAAGGCTTATTCATGGTTGATTAATATTATTGACCAATTTATTAGGATAATTCACTTGAATTACATGGTCATTGAGACTTTAATAATTTTTTCTAACATAAATTTTAAAATAAATGAATCATTTGTATGCGTATATAAGGGAAAGTGAAGTTTATTTACAAATCAATCATACTTCAAGAAGATAAATCACATTTACCCTTCTTTTTGGTATATTTAGTCAATCGATGTCATGACCAAGATGGGTCTACTAAACTTAACCAAAGGGTCCCTTACCACAATAATACCACTAAAGAGGGTTATAAAGCCTCTAGTTAAGAAAAAAACATGAAATAGCCCTAGCTAGGTCCCATGTTTTCTTATTCACAAATAAATTAAAATATAACTAGTGCTCAACAAAGCATGTGGCACAAAATGGGGGTAATAAACATAAAAGTAAACATTCACATAAGAATTATAATTAATTCAATAAAGATATAACCCTAATGTATGAAGAGATAAATATATTCAAACATCATTACTCATGCTACTTTTATATACTAAAATAGAGAAGTAAGAGTTAGATATACTTACCTTGAATATGAACCCATCAAGACCCAATCTCTCCCTTGGATAATGGTTCTTTGTAATAGGTTATTGTAGTTTGTAAAGATCACTAAAATAGGCCAAAGTATACAAGACTTATCAACAAGACAAGATAATTATCCAAGTGTAACCCTAATCAATGGATTCTAAAATAAAATGGTGAAATAGCAAATTGTAAAGAAGCACAAATGAATGATTAACTTTATCTCTCTCTATGAAATGGTGGAAATGGATTTGTATATATAGTTGGATCTAACCCTAAACCCTTATAAAATTTTAACCAATAGAGTCATCCTAATCAAACCTAAATCATTAATTAATAAAATCAATTATGTCCCAGACTCATTTAGTTGAGGCTGACCTAATCCTATAATGTGTTCATATATTTTAAGCATAGGGTTGGCCCATCTTAACTTTATTTGGTAAATTTCCAAAAACATTTTTGGCTTAGGTAGGGGTTGTATAAGGAAGTGAATTGTTTGGAGGAGTGTGTAATATAGGTGTCAAATTTTAGGAAAGTGTATAGGAGAGGTTCTTTTTTGGTTAAAAGTGTTGTTATAGGGGAAAAGACTCTTGAAAAGCATTAATGGTCTACCCACCCCTTTTCCCATGTACCTTTTAAGGCATGCACTCAAAGAGATTGAAACTCGATAGGTTCCTACAAGAGAGAGAGAGAGAGAATAAATAATCTGTAAAGTTTTAAAATATTATTTGTATACATATGCCCGACTAAAATCTCAACATTTATCATGCAGGTGTAATAGGGGATGGTGCTTGGAGAAAAAACATAACAACACATAACACTAAAGATAAATAAATTGTAGTGTTTTTAAACCATAAAATAACTAAAATTAAATGGCTGAAATGAAATAATTGAAATAAAAATAATGTATTCATACCTTGACTTACCTCTATTATTAGATGGTTTTCTTCTATGTTTGTAATTCTGATCATGGAGGGCACAGGGACTATTTTGGACAAACCTAAGGATACAAAACTAAATATAAAAAATAAATAAATGTAGGAAATCCAAGATAACTAAAATATTCAAGCATAACATACTTAGAATTTTCATAAGCTAGAGTGATAAATTCAAGTTAGGACCAAATGATCAAGCCAAAAATTTAGAGTAAATAAGGTAACCAAAAATCCAAGGCTACTAAATGACCAAAAAACTCAAACAAGTAAACCTTAAGTAATAAAGGTAATAAACTAAATGAAATTAAGGATACATGAAAAATGATAATCTAACATCAATGTGAAAGTGGTAACAATCCTTACTTAAAAAAATATAGGCAAGAAATGGTAAAACATCATTGATGAGTGAGAAGTAACAATCCTTACTCAATAATCAATGGAAAAAGTATATAAAAATGGAAAACAACATTAGTGAGTGATAAGTAAAAATCCAAATGTACTAAACAATGGAAAAGTATTGAAAAATATAAATAGACAAAATTATCTAAAAAAAATAAGTGTTAAAAATATAGAAACAGATACAATTTTTTGAAAAAAGGAATGGTAATGAGTTTTTTTCAAATGAAACCAAGATAATTCTAGAAATGTAAAGCAATGGTATAAATAAGATAATCCATATTCATTCAATAATATTGTGTTGTTCAAAGGATAGATAAAACTAAAAAAAGTAGTTCTAGCATGTTTTTAAGATGTGAAGAAGATGGAATATAAAAGTGGGGAAAGAGATTGAGAATCAAACTTGAATATCAAGAGGAAAATGAAATAGGTGGTGAGGGAAATAAAGGAAAAATTAAGGTAGATAAACTCTTTATCAAAGTTAAGACACTAAAATTAGGTTTGTCAAAATAAGAGGACTTTCAACATTAAGGACTCTGAATAACTTCTAACCAAACAAATCTTAGGTCACCAAAAGAAGTATGAATGTCATCCCATGAAGGCTATATGCATGAAAATTAAAATGGATTTACCTTTCCATAATGTGTTCACCATTCATCATGATCTTTTATATATCTATTAGTCTACTATGATGATTAGGTACTTGTGTGGGAAAGTAGGTATCAATATAGATTATTTTGAATTCTGCTATCCTAATCTATTGGCCTATCATACCCCAATGGACCTCAGCTTTATCATGAGGCCAACTATGGGGTTTGAGCTTCAATGGGAGATAAGATATGTGTTATAAACCATGTCTTTTGGTGTGATGTTGAATTTTTTATTTTTATATTTCCTTTTATTTTAAATGATTTAGATTTTAAATTTTGATGGATTTTTCTATTCCTCTTCCATATATTTGGAGAACCAAACATGGGTGATAAAAATGATTATCATTTGAAAACTTTGGACTTGGTTGCTAAGAAAGAGAACTTAGAGAGCATGACGTCTAAGAGTCTTATTTATTCATGTGAAATAAAAGTGTTATTTTTAATTCAACCTTGTTTTATCCAAACTAGAATGAAAGGAAAGGAAATCAAGAGGAATGAATATGAAACAATTTGAATTACTTCAAATCATAAAAAATGTGACAAAGTGAAAAAGGGATACAATGACATGTAAGTATGGTTCTTTATCATAATAATGTATGTAAGTGTAGGGAAACATGTTAACATAGTTTTTTATGCAAGTTTTAACCACAAAAAGAATAAAACTTGAAGTTGAGAATATGGGATCACAAACTTATAACCGTTTATTAACATTATAAAAAAGGAACACTTGATTTAGTAAATGTTTTTTTAAATTATCCATTGATTTTATGAGGCGATCCTAATCTTATCCATAGTATTACATTGTAACTCATAAAATAGAAACCCATGTGGGTGAAAAAAGGCAAAAAATGGTATTTGTGAGGAGATCATGGTCATATCCATGGTCTTACACTGCAAATTACAAAAGAGAAACCTAAGTGGGTGAAAAAAGTATGTGAAAATTTGTAAAAATTGTATGAAAAATCAATGTATGAAATCAAAAGGAATTCATGAGGAAAATTGGGCCCTATCCAGAGTATTACAATGGAACTCATGAAATAAAGAAACCAAAGGACCAAGGGAAGGAACTATTGATAAGTTTGACCTCATAGGTCAAACTATCATCCTTGTAATTTAAAACTTTACTTGTCATGCTTCTACAACCTTGTTAATAAGTTTTGTCATTCTTTGATAGTCTTCAAGTGGTCTTTATAAGGTATTGTTAGCATTATTTAAGGTAATATCTTTGCCAAGATTTCTAATTTTTTAAAGATCAATCTAGTGGGTCTTAGGGGAATGTCATGATGTGTCAAGATGGTACATGGTCCTTTAGGTCAATTCCTTTCACTTTATCACTTGGTTTAAATCTTGCTAATCTTGTTTGATGACATTAAGGTATTTTATCATTTTTAAGGTTTTTAGAGAAACCTAGGTTTCCATTGTGGCCAAACTAAGCCTTCTTAATGTGTCATTATTGAGTGGAAAATTTAATCAAGTGGTAAAAAGGTAATTTAAAATTTGATTAAGTCTTAACAAGGTGTACTCTATATACACAATATTTTTAACTTTTATCAAATACTGATTCTTTATATCTTGTAGAAACCTATCAAGACTCAATCTCTTTGAGTGCATGCCCTAAGGGGTGGGTCAACCATTATTTATTTAAATAATTTTTATCCCTTATTTCCATTTATTACCAATATAAATATCTCTTTAAAACTATTCCCTAAGCTATTACTCTTTGTTGCATACTTCTCTAGTCTTTTCCTACTTTTCGTCCTTTTTTCCTCACCTTAAGATCCTTTTGATAGTTGGTTATACTAGGGCAACTGGGTCAACCCTATATAGTTTTGGATAAAATTAAACTAGGGTCTAAGTCATCTCTTAGCTAATCTAGCCCATGACCTAGTGAATTCTTGTCCATAATTGTACTAGGTCGATTGGGTCGACCCTGTCAATTGAAACTTTTAAAAGGGATTAGGGTTAAATATTCCTATATATATAAGATAATTTTGTCATTATTTACAAATAAAAAATTATTATTATTCACTTGTGATTATTTACAATCAGATCTTCCACCATTCTACTTGAGGAGTCTTAGCTTAAGGTTTTTACTTGGAGAATCTAGTCTTGTGGAGATGTCTTGGATACTTTGGCCTTTCTTAGTGATCCTTAAAAACCACAAAAACATCTTGAAAATCCACTTTATCCAAGGGATATATTGAGTCTCTATACTTTCATATTTTAGGTAAGTATTCTCTAACTTTTCTCCTCTCTTTAGTAGATAGAAGTAGCATAAGTATTGGATTTTGATTTAATAGTTTTGAGAATATCAGTGTATTATTCTTAATTTAGTTAAGGGTCTAGAGTAATAAAATAAATAAATAAATATGAAATAATTAAGCTACTGATTTGTGTAATTTTATAATAATTTTAATCTTTCTAAAAATAGTAATAAGTGAGAGAAAATAAGACTTAGCTAGAAACTAACTGAAACAACTATTATAGGGTCTAAAATTTACTATGCAGGACTGGGACACTATCCCAAATTAGGATCTAGCCTTTATTTTATGATTGGATAGGAGCACCAAAATAGGACACCTTAGGTTATAACACTATAGTCCTCTTCTACCACTATTGTCCAAGAGACTTGAGCTTTTTGGTTTTTGTTCACTATGTCTGTGTGAGCTTGTCTATAAAATTTTGACTACTAAATGTTTGTAGAACTTCTTGTAGAGATAATATAGTATTCAACCCCTATAATCCATTATTATTTGACAAAATTTGAGGAAGAGTGGGTGTTTTATGTGTAATATGTAGTAAACATGTATCCACACCTCTTGTGTGGGCATATTGCCTACATACCAATACTTTGAAGAGGACTCAAGCCATATGTAGTTATCCCACTTGATGTACTTTGATTAATAGTGTGTATGAAGATGAAAAATGCTAAACTAGATGTGCTTAAGGTGGCTAGGGACTGGTGTAAGGATTTAAATAATCTTGTAGTAATATTAGATGGATGTATGTAGAGAATAGGGAAGATTACCTTAGTAGTCTTGCTTGTATTCTTATTTGCTTTGTGATATTTTCCAACCCTTTCTAAATGAAATTTGAATGGGATTTTATAGGGATATGTTAGTCATGGGTTTAATATTATCACATTAGTTTGACAAGGAGGATAGGAACTGGAAGAAACTCATCATTGGAGGTAAAAATGTATTTTGATAGTCGTGTTAAGAATGGACACTAAAGGGCCTAGTGCTATAGTCCAAGTTGGGTGCTATAGTCCTAAGGGTATGGGACTTGGGGGAATGGATTTGTTAAGGGAAAAGTAGTTTGGCTCAATTGAGATCAGGTATAAAAGGCTATGAATGATTCGAAATTAGTGAAAAGAAGCCTATGAGGGTCATGAGAGCAAGCAAGAGGGACCTATGGGTTGGGTGTCATAAGCCACACTCAAGTTACCAATTTTCACATTTTATATGACTACATTTGCCCCCCCCCTTTATTATAGTGATGAAACAAAGTGAAATACCATGATAAATAAAAAATATAAAGTGTACCTAAACTTACTATGCAAGGGTGAATTCCATGAAACTATGTGATGTTGGGTGTGCATAGAGAGAGAGCACATTGTGAAGTGTGAATCTACAAGAAAAAACAAAGAGTATATCAGTTCTTACTAGATACACTATATATAAAATAATAATGTATAAATTTGGATAAGAGAGAGAGGAAAAGAAAGGAATTAATACACCTCACTAGGTATATAAACTAATACAAAACCTTTTGTGATGCTGAGTAATGCTAGATAGTGTTGGGTATGTCTTGAATGATGTTATACCAAGAGTAATATCATGAAGAAAGTTGAGTGCTCAATTTCTTGAAAGTGGCTAAAGAATGCAAAGAGTATCCTTTTGTCTCCATCATCACCCACTAAGTGGAGATATATGATTGAACATGTGCTAATTGATGTTTGTAATATGTGTCTAATCCCTCTAAGTAGGTCACTCAGGAATACAAAGGCTAGCTAGTCCTTTGGCTCCATCATTACCCCATGAAGTGAAGCTATGAACTAAATCAGTATGAAATATGTGTCATATGACATAGATATTTAAGCCCATGAATGCTCTATAATATGATAATGTGGCATTTATAGCCAAATGTATTATGGAAACTAGGCCATTCTTGGCTACTCTGAAAGGTGGAGAGTAGGCTTATATGAAAGCCAATCTGAAATTGGGAACTAGGCTTATATAAAAGCCATTGTAAAATGTGGTGGTTAGGCATGTATGAAAGCCACTCCAAAATGATGCCAACTACCTACAAAAGGAATAAGTCATGTAACTATTGATAATGCCTGGGTTATGTACTAACTCAGAAAGAAAAGATAATAAATGTGTCATGCACATTGCCCCCAATCACTGGTGTATAAAACATGGATTCTAATCTTTAAGTTATACCAACCTATCTAAAATTAAATGTGAGAGCCATCATGCTATACATGATGTGTTGTGGATCAACCAACAATATGATTACACTTATGAAAGCAATAAACTGCAGAATTAAATCAGATAGATAAGTAACTAGAATCAGATAATAACAAAGAACAAGAGATATGAGAAACCACCCTAAAAACTTGTATTAAACTCTTTACAAAAGGAATACAATTGAAGAAACTTCTTTCTTCCACACCTCTCTCAGATGCACAAGATCTCTCTCTAGATCTCTATCCCTCAAGAACTCTCTCTCTCAAGTACAATCAATTCTAACAACCTGGATTGATACAACTCTGTACTGTTCTTCAACATTCACATACAATGAACTAATAAAATAATCACACTAAGCTAAGAAGATATAATTCTACATATAGAATTAGGAGACTTGAGCATGCACTTACAACCAACAGTTAAGCCTCTTGAACAAGGGCTCTAAAAACAATCTTACTAATAATAGAAATGTAAACTTAAGACTAAGACTTAAACTCATCATGCAAACACTCGGTTCTGTCCTCAGAAATAACATTCTAGATGCACAGGTAATTGACGTCGGTTCCTACCTACTTGCCTGTGACCGACGTCGATCGATCCTCTGCCGATGCCAGTGTTTCTTCAACTACACCTGACCAACGTCGGTCACTCCTGACCGATGCCAGTGACTGTGTAAACCTGCAACTTTGGTAATGCACTCATATGTGAAGCTTTTAGGCTCCACACCTTAACAATCTCCCACTTGGAGATAAATAGCTGCACCAGTACCTGTACAGCAACATCTTCTAGTTCCTCCATCTTCAACTCAATCATGAAGACCAACAGAAGTTGAATGAAGATTCAACTTCTCCTTTGTAACCGGCTTGGTTAACATATCAGTAGGATTCCTATCTGTATGGATCTTCTGTAGCTTCAAATCACCATCTTCTAATACCTGTTGTATGAAGTGGTACCTTAGCTGTATGTGCTTGGTTCTTGAATGAAAGGCTAAGTTCTTAGCCAAATGGATTGCACTCTGACTATCACTATACAATCTATGACTCCCATGCTCCCTTCCAAGCTCTTCCATGAACCGTGGCATCCATATCTTCTCTTTGCTAGCCCCTGTGGCTGTAATATACTCTGCTTCTGTAGTTGACAAGGCAACAACCTTTTGCAACTTTGATATCTAGCTAACCACCGTTCCACCTATAGTGAAAACATAACCTGTGGTGCTCCTCCTGCCATCCAAATCACCTGCCATATCTGAATCTACATAACCATGTAGAGAAGTATCTTAACCTCCATAGCACAAGTGCCTACTACTGGTTCCTCTCAGATATCTAAGGATCCACTGAACTGCTTTCTAATGTTCCTTACCTGGATTGGCCATATACTTACTTACAACTCCCACTGCTTGGGTAATATCTAGTCTGGTACACACCATTGTATACATCAAACTTCCTACTGCAGAAGAATATGGAACCTTACTCATATACTCTACCTCATTATGTGAATTAGGACATTGTTCTTTACTCAACTTAAAATGTCCAGCCAAAGGTGTGCTTACTGGTTTAGCATCCTACATGTTGAACCATTTCAACACCTTGTCCACATAATCCTCTTGAGACAATATCAATCTGTGATTTTTCCTGTCTCTCTTAATGCTCATGCCAAGGATTTTCTTTGCTACTCCCAAATCCTTCATAGCAAAAGTTTGAGCTAATTTCACCTTAAGCTCAGAGATATCCTACATGTGTGATCCTACAACCAGCATATAATCTACATACATCAATAAAATAATATATCTACCATTATCCAATCAATTGAAATACACACAATGGTTAGATTGACACCTACTGTAGCCATGCTCAGTCATAAACCTGTCAAATTTCAAATACCACTGTCTAGGAGCTTGCTTGAGGCCATACAAGCTTTTCTTCAATCTGCACACTAACTTCTCCTTACCTTTGACCTCAAATCCTTTCGGCTATTCCATATATATTTTCTCATCCAAATCTCCATGAAGAAATGTTGTCTTAACATCTAGCTACTCAAGATGCAAATCCTCAACAACAACCAAAGACAGTATAATCCTTATAGAAGTCATTTTAACAACAAGAGAAAAAATCTCACCAAAATCAATACCTGGCTTTTGTGCAAATCCTTTCACTACCAATCTGGCCTTATATCTCATCTGTCCATTCTCACCTTCCTTCAACCTGTAGGTCCATCTGTTCTTCAGTGTTCTCTTACCAACTGACAACTCAACCAAATCCCATGTTTGGTTCTCTCTTAAGGACTCCAACTCCTTAACCATGCCACGCTCCCACTGACACTTAGACTCCACCTATATTGCTTCTTCAAAACTCTCTAGTTCTCCACCATCAGTTAGCAATAAATAAAATAATGAAGGAGAATATCTAATTGGAGGCTTACTTACCCTTTCTGACCTCCTAATGGGTGTTTGAGGCTCGTTCACAACAAGCTATCCACCCAAATTCTCTGACAGTGACCGACCTCAGTCACCACCAGACCTGTTACTGGCTGACATCGATTCTGCCTAACCAACGCCGGTTCCTATCTTGCCGACATCGGTCTCTATATGACCGACATCAGTTTCTGTTCTACCAATTCCAGTTCCTATACTGTCGATGTCGATCTCTGTGTTTTCCTGCAAGTGATTATTTCTTTTTCCTGCGAGCTCATTTTGGACTGTCACCTCATCCAATTCACTATTGCTCTGCCCAGATTGATTCAGCTTCTTCAGCTGATCACTATACATCACTTTTTCATTGAAAATAATGTCACAGCTCCTAATTATCTTGTTAGTTCCTAGATTCCAAAATCTAAAACCAAAATCATTTGAGCCATAGCCAATAAATGTGCACCTCATAGACTTAGCATCCAACTTCTTTCTATTTTCCTTATCTACGTGCACAAAGGCTTCATAACCAAAAACTTTGAGAAAAGAGAGATCTACCTTTTTACCTATCCAAGCCTCTTCTAGAATTCCACCATCCAGAGCTATAGAGGGTCCTTTGTTAATCAGGTACACTGTAGTGTCAATAGCTTCTGCCCAAAACTCTAAGGGCAAACCAGCATGCAATCGCATACATCTTACACGCTCCATGATTGTTCTATTCATCCTTTCATTAATTCCATTCTACTGAGGTGTCCTTGGAACCATCCTTTGCCTACAGATTCCATGCATATAACAATACTAGTTAAACTTATAACTGCAAAACTCTCCACCATTGTCAGATATCAGGCACTTTAATCTTTTGTCTGTTTCATTCTCAACCATAGCTTTCCAAATCTTAAAAGTCTCAAATACATTAGATTTCTTCTTAATATAATAAATCCATACCTTTCTTGTAGCATCATCTATGAATGAAACATAGTACCATGATCCTCCAATAAAAGCTACCTGAGCCAGTCCCCACACATCTGTGTGAACAAGCTGCAACTTATGCTTCTTCTTTGTAGACCCAGTCTTGAGAAAACTAACCCTTTTCTATTTTCCAAATACACAGTGCTCATAAAATTGTAGATCCATGTTTTTCAAATTTGAAAGCTTACCTTTAGACTTAAGAATTGACATCCCCTTCTCACTCATGTGGCCAAGCCTTGAATGCCACAATTTTGCATCCACATCTAAAGTAGATAATACAAAAGGAGAATTGTTAGTAACACAATTACACAAATAGAGAGTACCCACTCTCTTACCTCTGGCCATAACAAGTGCACCCTTGGTCACCTTCCAAGATTCTGGTGTGAGAGTTACTGTACAACCCTCATCCCCTAACTTTCCTGTAGAAATCAAATTTCTCTTCAAGCTAGGAACATGCATAACTTCTCTTAACACCCATGTGTTGCCATTCTGCATTTTCAGCTACACTTTACCTTTGCCAATAATCTTATAAGGCTCATCATCCCCTAGATACATTATTCCAAAATCTCCATGGATATAGTCACAAAAATATACCCTATTAGGGGTAGCATAAAAAGATGCACCAGAATCTAACACCCAAGATTCTATATTATTATGCAAAGAGAATATTAAAGCATCTTGTGCAATACCTGCAACCTTTGCTTCTTCTTTTCCTTCATGCTGATTGTCCTCCTTAGGCTTTGACCAACAATCTCTGCTTATGTGCCCCATCTTTCCACAATTCCAGCATTGTGGCTTCCTGCCATTTTTGGATTTGGATTTGCCTCTCCCCTTAGACTTAGATCTTGATCTCCCTTTCTTACTCTTCTCTTTTTACCTTCCCCTACTCTCAAAACTTAAAGCATTCCCAGATGTCTCTTATGTGCTTTTCCTATGAATTTCCTCATTCAAGATAACACTAACAACATCCTCTACTTTTAAAATATTTGATGCAAATGCAGTATTGCTAACTGCCATTACTAAGCTATGCTAGCTTTCAGGTAAAGAACATAATATTAAAAGAGCTTTTATTTCATCATCAAATACAATTTTGACTGAACTTAATTGATTTACAATACCATGGAAATCATTCAGGTGATTAGATACAGATTCACCTTCCTGCATATGCAAATTAAATAGCTGCTTCATAAGATATACCTTATTAGAAGCTGAGGGTTTTTTGTAAAAATTTGCTAAAGTAGTCATCAACTCTATCATTGTTTTTGCCTATGATAAATTAGATATCACATTAGATGCTAGACTCATTCTTATAGACCCCAGAGCCTTTCTATCAAGAACTTCCCATTCTTCATCCTCCATGTCTATGGGCTTCTTTGCTATCACACCTAATGGTAAGTATAGATCTTTTTGATACAGATAGTCCTCTATCTGCATTCTCCAATGTTGATAATTTTTGCCATTAAACTTCTCCATTCTCAGTTTACTGTCATCTGCCATTGCTTCTCCCACTCAAACATAAATCCCTATAGAAACTCTTGTGAGCAACCTGTAATCAATACACACTACACAGATCTAAACCGCCTGTTAGTGAACCTGAGCTCTGATACCACTTGTTGTGGATCAACCAACAATATGATTACACTTATGAAAGCAATAAACCATGGAATTAAATCAGATAGATAAGTAACTAGAATTAGATAATAGCAAAGAATAAGAGATACAAGAAACCACCCTAAAAACTTGTATTAAACTCTTTACAAAAGGAATACAATTGAAGAAACTTCTTTCTTCCACACCTCTCTCAGATGCACAAGATCTCTCTCTAGATCTCTATCCCTCAAGAGCTCTCTCTCTCAAGTACAATCAATTCCAACAACCTGGATTGATACAACTCTGTATTGTTCTTCAACATTCACATACAATGAACTACTATAATAATCACACTAAGCTAAGAATATCTAATTCTACATATAGAATTAGGAGACTTGAGCATGCACTTACAACCAACAGTTAAGCCTCTTGAACAAGGGCTCTAAAAACAATCTTACTAATAATAGAAATGTGAACTTAAGACTAAGACTTAAACTCATCATGCAAACACTCAATTTTGTCCTCAAAAATAGCATTCTGGACACACAGGTAACCGACACCAGTTCCTACCTGCTTGCCTGTGACCGACATCGGCCAATCCTCTACCGACATTAGCATTTCTTCAACTGCACCTGACTGATGTCAGTCACTCCTAACCGACGCCGATGACTGTGTAAACCTACAACTTTGGTAATGCGCTCATATGTGAAGCTTTTAGGCTCCACACCTTAACATGATGGCCCCTATATTTAGATTCTCTGAGAAAAACTATATTAAAACTACTATATCTAAACTAGTCTAAATTTGCAAAACTGTAGCTGAACCTGATTTTTTTCCTATTTCTAGAAAACTAATTTTTTATTATTTAGATAGGATCACCAAAAATGGATACCCTACTATTTAGTGATGTAGTCCAATCTTTCCACTATTATCCTACGCTATTTTTGATGACTATTCTATAATTTTCACTATCTACCTCGTCTATTCTACCTAGTCTGATGTTAGATTATTTTTATGAGTGTTCTAAAAGATAAATTTTTGACTATTAGGAGCTTTGATCTCTATGAAAAAACCCATATTTTTCCCCCTCTTCTAAGGTTAAGAATAAAGACCTTGTAATGATATCCCTCAAAAGAAAGAGCCCTAAAAGTGTGTTATGCTACAAAGATACATGATATATCAATGATAATCAACAAGATATCTCAAGATATAACATGGTTTGTAATGAGAGATTGTTAGATCAATAGGGTTATGCCTAAATAGATATAACAATGTAATAGATTGGTGAGCCAAAAATTGAAATTAAATATTATTGATTTAAAATGATTGAAAAATTTATAACACACTACTAGGGTCTTGTTGTACTAGGGTTTTGATTTCATGGTTCATCTTTACATCTGATGGGGATGGAGGGTAATACCTCAGGTATTACCTCTAGGCCCCTACTTGTGTTGGGTGTTGATAGTCCCAAATCCTAGAATTTTTTTTGGTGGGATAGGATAACCTTTTGAATGGTCAATCTATTATCCTAGTGTAAAAAGAATCTTCTAATGGAACATCCCTTATGGCACCAGATGACTTGGTGGAGAAGATCATTACCTCCATGGATATTACACTTATGGGTAAGTTCTTTTCTATATGTCCTAATATTTATATGTTTATGAAATGGGTTTTGAATCGATGGATTATTAAGGGTATCATGATTATTATCACTATGACTAGAGGTTTTTTCTTGTTTCACTTTAAAATCAAAGAAGACATGATAGCTATTTTAGCTAGGGGACTATGGCTCTATGGAGTGCACACACACACACACACACACACACACACACACACACACACACACACACACACACACACACACACACACACACACACACACACACACACACACACACACACACACACACACACACACACACACACACACACACACTCACTCATTATGTAGTTGGTGACCAAGGTTTGATCCCAATTCTAATTTGAATCAAATTACTATGGTTTGGGTTAGATTACTAGGATTCCCTTTAGAATTATAGGATGAAGTTGTTTGTGCATATATTGGTAATTCTTTTGGAAAGTTTGTTACCATAGACAATACTACCCAGGCCAAATCTTGATTTGTTTATGCCAGATTTTATGTTAATGTGGAACTCCACAAATCCCTACCCACATCCATTGACTTAAAATCTAAGTATGGGGTTTGGATACAGCCAATACTTAATGAAAATTCTACTTAATGTGGAAGTCCACAAATCCCTACCCTCATCTATTAACTTAAAATCCAAGTATGGGGTTTGGATGCAGCTAATACTTTATGAAAATGCTACTACATTTTTCCAACTCTACAAAAATAAGGGACATCTAATTTCCCATTTCAAGTTCAAAAAAGCTAATGAACCCATAAATTAGGACAAAGAGAAAAGTAACTCTAGCCTCTCAGAGCAATCTATGGATGAAAAGTTAGAAGACAATCTAGAACTCCAGGTGATGGAGTAATGGGGAAAAATACAATAGTCCTTAAAATATGTCCATCAACCAATGTTAGAATATGGAGAGATCCACATTAGAGATGTTGAGAAACACTCAAAAGAGTAGATTCATGATTGTGAAAACCTTATGGCACATTCAAATGTTCCCCCCTCAAAACATTTTATAAGCGTAAGAGTCTATTATCAATAAAGATGAGAGGCTATTTCAAAGATAGAGTTTATCTTAGTTATCCCCTAAAGGTACTCAAAGTGAAGATACTTTAAAATAGGTAATCAACTCTCAAAAAAATTTGAGATAGAAGCTAAACACAACTCCACTCTCCCCTGGAGTAAGGCCTAGTGAAACACTTACTGACCAAGAAGGGTGGACTATTCCAAAGAAAAAGGGGTGCAAGCTAAATAATTTTGTAGATGTGGGAGTAGATCCTAGATTAGTAAGGCCATAATTAAGGGAGACAAGGTAAAGGGAGGCATTTAAGGAGATATCTAGTGGTAAACAAAAGACACTAGAGATTCACTCCCAAAAATTATCCAAATAAGGATTTTGTCATGGAATAAGAGGGGTCTAAATAACCCTTCAAAATATTTTGAGGTTAAAAACTATATTTTAGATCACAAAATTGATATTCTCTTACTCCAAGAAGTTAAAATGTTAGAGGAGAGCTTTAAAATGATTGTTGCTAGGATTTGGCTAAATGCTACCTATTTTATTAGCCTTGCTATTAGTGCCTCAGGGGGGGTTGTTACTATGTGTAATGTAGCTAATTTTATAGGTATGTTAACCTTATTTAATAAAAATTATCTTATGATTAATTTTTTCCCACATAATTTTAACTAGACTTTAGCTAATATATATGCCTTGAATACCAGGGTGCTGAGAAAAACTCTATGGATGGAACTATCTACTCAACTCTCCTCTGGTCCTGATTCCCATTGGATGCTAGTGGGAGATTTCAATACCCCTCTTTACCCTTTTAATAAATTTGGGGGTATTTTTGACTAATCTAATAGTATACTTGACTTAGCTAAATTCATTAATAATTTTGGGCTCTTGGATATAGATTTACATAATCAAAATTATATCTAGACAAATAGAAGAAGGGGATATCAAATGATCCAAGTTAAGATTGATAGGGTCATAATGTCTAATAATTAGGATAATACTCTCACCCTTAATCTTTATACCCTCCTAAGTACTATATCTAATCATAATCCTATTTTTATCAACTAGGTTGATCTATAAAAAAGGGGACCTTCCCCTTTCATATTTGAGGCTATGTGAATTAAACACTAGGATTTTAAGAGTCTCCTATCTAGATGGTGGTAGCTCCCTATCTAGGGAACCCCTATGTTTAGGCTGGCCCAAAAGCTTTTGAACATTAAAAGAGAGGTTTTTGTATGGAATAAGTATAGCTTTGGGAATGTGTTTACCCAGAAGAAGACCATTTCTAGAAATTTGGCTGATATTCAAACTAGAATATCACAAGGGGACTCTTTTGAGGACTCTGCTGAAATAAAGAATAAATTAATTATGGATTGGAGGAATATTATGAATAGAGAGGAGCTATTTTATAAATATAAGTCTAGATTTTAGTGGCTTGAGGAAGGAGATCATAACATTGCTTTCTTCCACTTTTTAGTTATGAAACATAAAAAATTTAATACTATATATAAGTTATGTCTATATAATGGTAGTGAAATCACTAATGATAGGGAGATTGGTAATAAAATGGTTATTTTATTTCATAACTTGCTATCAGAACAAGATGTTAATGTTGGTAATAGGCTAGTTATGGACTAGTTCCTTGATAATATTCTCTCTCTAATTTTTGGGCAAGATAATGCTGACATTCTTAAACCTATTTCCAAGGAGGAGGTTAGATTAGATATATTCCCTATGGGTCCCTTCAAAGCCTTAGGCCCTGATGGTTTCCCTCCTATTTTTTTTATAAGAGTTCTAAGACATTGTCGGATATGATGTTACAGTTGTTGTCAAAGACTTTTTCAGAAATGGGAAAATCCTAATATATCTCAACAACACTGTTATTGTGTTGGTCCCTAACAAGCTCAACCCTCAATTATTATTTGATTTTAGACCTATTAGTCTATGTAAAATTATCGACAAAAAATATATCAAGCTACTTGTTTATAGGTTCCAACCTTTGTTGGATAAAATTATCTCCTCTTCACAAAAAGGCTTTATTCCTGGAAGACAAATATTGGATGTGGTTATTACCACCCATGAAACTATCCATTCAATGGATAAAATCAAGATCCAAAGTATGGTCCTTAAGCTTGATATATCAAAAGCTTATGATAGAGTATCTTGTCATTTCCTATTTAAAGTCATTCAAAAGTTTGGTTTCAATGAAAAAGTGTCTCTCCTTATTCAAGACATTGTTACCACTACTAAGTTCTTAGTTGTTATTAATGGGGATCTTAAGGGATTATTTTCCCCCACTAGAGGCATTATATAAGGGGTCCTCTATCCCCATACCTCTTCATCATGTTGGTTGAAGCTCTTGGAAGGTCTGCTCATTCTAAAATCATTTCCAAGGAAATAGTTGGGATAAAGCCAGCTTCTACTCTCCCACCTATGACTATATAGCAGTTCATTGATGACACAATAATTTTTGTTATTTTCTCAATTTTAGAAGCTCAAATCTATAAAAATATCCTCAATGATTATGATAGGGCTTTTGTCTATCACATTAAATTTTATAAGAGTAATGTTATCTTCTTTAACACTTAGGAAGACCTTTGGAGAAAAATTATAAAAATCCTTGGTTGTGTTGCAATAGATTTACCTTCAATCTACCTTGGTCTCCCCTTAACTATTAAGGAAGTTACTCTAAGATTCTTTAACAACATCTTGGAAATAATCCAAAAATAAATTGGTGAATTGGAAAGGAAAGCTCCTAAGCAGTGCTAGAAAGTTGTAACTCCTTTGAGCCTCCCTTCAAGGAATCCCCACTTATTTTCTCTCTTTTCAAAATGCCTAAGTATTTAGTTGATAAATTAGAGTAGATCCAAAGGACTTTTTTGTGGAATTGTATGAAATAAAATAAGAGAATATATCTATTCAAATGGGAGAATGTTTGTCTCCCTAAAACTCATGGTGGTTTGATTATTAGAAATATCCAAAATATGAACAAGGCCCTTCTATCAAAAATCAATTGAAACCTTATCAACAATAATAAAGACTAGGGGGTTATTATGAAATCCAAATACTTATAGGGTTTTGATAACTTTAATTTTGTTTATCAGGAGGGACTCCCTTAGGGGTCAGTGATTTGGAATAAAATGATTAAATCTAAGAGTTTAATTAAGAAGGGATTAAAGTGGAAACTTGGGAATGGTTATCTCATAATTTTTTGGGAAGATCCTTGGTTGGATGATAAATCTCTTTCCACTCAAGAGGGGAATGAGGTTGTTATGGGAATTTCTAAGTAATTTTTTGGCACTAAATTTTTCCACTATATTCAAAAAGGTCATGGTATTAGACAATGGAATAATTTGCTTGAGTGCTGCAAAAACCAACTTGATCTTCTTCCTAGAATGAATGTTATGCACCAACTACTTTTGGGAACTCATATCTCCCTTTTACCAAGACCTAATGAGTTACTATGGGCTGTAGATAAGAGATGGCACTTCTCTATCAAATTTTCTTACCATCTATTGATTAACCTAGACCACAGAGATAAACACTAGAGGAAAGTCTGGAACTATAAACTTAACCCTAAAGTTAATTTTTTATGGTGGGTCATGGTCCATAATAAAATTTTAACCCAAGATAATTTAAAATGAATGGGTTTTAATTTGGTTAATATATGTGTCATGTGCCTTAAGGAAGAAGAAAATATTCCTCACCTGATTCTACATTATGACTTCACTAGAGAAATTTGGAGTAGAGTGCTCCTGAATATTGGGTTGAAATGGGTTTGTAACAAGGATATTAGGGAAGTGATTTCTAACTGGACACCCTCCTTTCTCTCAACCTTGGCTTATGAAAATTTCAAAATAATCCCTTCCTCTTATTGGTTTGATCTTATGGAAGGAAAGGAACAACAAAATTTTTAGGGAGACTGCAAAAGATCATTCTCAGGTATATTACTCTTTTTTTAAGACACTTATTGAAAGTGTGACCCATTATAATGTTTATACTACTGACAAACCTCTCACTCAGTATGAGAAAAGTATAGCTACTAATTGGGGGATTCTTAATCAAATCCTTGCCTTTGATAACTCAAAACAACTTTAAAGATTAAATACCAGGTGGATTCCCCTAAGGTTTGGTTGGCTCAAATTAAATTTTGATGGGGATTCAAAATCTGATGGTAAGGCTAGTGGTGGTGGGTTTATCAAGAATGATAAAGGGGAGCTTACTAATATCTATGCAGGGGGATTAGGTTTTCAAACTAACAATTTTGATGAAGCCTCAACACTCTTATGGGGTATTAAATTGGAAATCACCTTAGATATTTAAAACTTACACATAGAATGAGATTTGAAACTCATAATTGATGTTATTATCAAGGTCTATATGTGTGTGTGGCCTCTTAAGGACATCATCACTAATATCTAGACCGTTATTTGGGGTATCCCTATGGTTGAATTTTCCAACATTTAGAGGGAAGGAAATGGATTTGTTGATGCCCTTGCTAATCATGGCCAACAATTTGAAAATTGGTTCTATTAGTTCCAATGCCATAATATCCCCTAGACTATCAAGGAGTTAATTCAAAAAGATAAGATTTCTTGATGAAGTTGGTCTACTCTGTTGACATGGATGTCAGCTTGGAAATGGTTAGCCCTTGTGGTAAGTGGTGGGGGTTGACTAAGGAAATTTTAATGATGACTAATTATATGGATCTTATTTTATATCTAGTGATATCCCATGCCAAGATGAGATGGTTTTTTGATGATGACAAGAGGCTTAAAGGGAGGATTTTGAAGCATGGAAAATATACATAGATAATGGGGAATGTGGTAGCATTTTTTATTAATGATGGCTCAAGGACACAAACCATTATCCTCATTTATTTCCTCATGATTTCCATTCCTATTATTATCAAAGAAATTTTTTGTAAGAGGCACATTAAGGAGATGAAAAGTCATTGCTATTTTGAGTAGTTTAGTGATTTTTTGTTGTCTAGTTTTGATGACAATATGATTATGGGGGGGATAGAATCTGAACTGAACCCATCACTTGTAGAGAATTCAAGTATAATTTCTTGGTGTGGATTACTAAAAAGGAGGCATTATTCCTTTCCTAGAATGACTTAATGGCCATGATAAAAATTTGTCTATGTAGTGTGTCCTTTCATAGGATAATCATATAGTTCAAATTTTTAATGTGAGATTTGAGGTCTTTGAGGAGGTTGTCACTCTAGCTATTGGTCTTTCCACTAAAGTCATTAAATTAAAGAGAAATGCTAAGGTTATAGACCACCATAATCAAACTTTGTTTCTTGGACCTGGGAAGGAGCTTATTCCTTATCAAGGAGGGCTTGATCGTGCTAAGTTACTAGAGTCATGGGATGTTATGTGTTACTTGTTGATGAAATATTTCACTTTAGAGGGATACTTTATTAGGTTTTACAACTATCACCTTCCCCCCTTAACCATTTTAGGAGAAATGCTCTTGTTAGCTTTATTTTTTATCTCATGTCTTTGTTGGAACACTCTATTTGCCATGTTAGATATCAAATTGCTTTGAAACCCTCTAAGTGGCCCATCCCTCTTCACCAGGACCTTATTCATCACTTATATAAATTTCACCTCACTTTATCTCCACCAAAACCCATTCAATTCACCATTATTGAGATGCATGTGGATAACCCTTTTATGGATACTACCACCTATAAGAAACCCACTATTTCTACCCTTAACACTATAAATTTGAAAGAGGTTACCTTTTTTGAACTCTTAGAAGATTCTACTAGGAAACATTTCTATACTCCTACTCTTAAAGGTAGGGGAAATTGAATAAATGACTCATTAAGCATGAGAAAGTTGCTACTGACTCGAGAGAGGATATGGGGGCTCATAGGAATCAAAATAAGGATTATGATGGACCCTAGAAAAAGACCAAAATTATGACCAAATCTAAGACTAAGGGTAACACTTTAAGGGTTAGAAGATTTGGTAGATTTGTAGGCAAACTAGCCCCTCAAGATAAATTGATTGAATACTCAGAAAGTGAATATAATAGATTCACTTAAGAGGGGGAACTGACCAAAGGTGTTGATTTTAAATTAAAAGAGATTTCAAATGGTATTGAAGGGGGGATATTAAGGGTTTTTAGGTTGAGGATTTGTATGGTGAAGATTTTGTGCCTACTGACCAAACCCAATATGGGGAAGGGATATCTGTGGACAAGGTTGAAGGGAAGGTTAAGTAAGTTGTTGAGGAAGCATGCTAACTAGAGGGATGGAATGGCTTCTCTTAGGAATTGAGTGGACTCCTTGGATTAGAATCTCCTCTCCCTTAAACACTTCATTAATAGTATTCTCTATCTCTCAGCTATGGTGAATCTTTCTTTCTTGTAGGATCATGATATCCTACAGCATGGTGATGATGAAGGAAAGATCAAATAGTTTGATGAGATTCATGAATTTCTGTCTAAAGGCTAGGAAGTTGTTTAACTTTAGATTCATCTTCTTGCTTTCTATTTTTATTTTCTATCAGACTACTTATTTTATTTTTATTAGTTATCGACTATCTATGATGTAGTTGTTGGCTGTGGCTCCTATTCATGAGCCTTTGCTTCTTTTTTGGGATGTCTTGTAAGGGTTTAGACCCTTTTTTTGCTACCTTATATTATCAAAAACAATGTGATAGCATGTGTAATATATTAAGATATAACTTGGAGTCTAGTTAGTTTTTAGTTGGCAAGGAGGGATGGAGCATGATGTCCATCATGGAATCCAAGAAAGCAAGATAATGTATGATGTGGATCATGAAATTATAAAAAATTAAAAATAAATCAAGCAACAATCATACAAGGTAAGAATCAAGAAGCATACAAGAGTAGCCAAGGGGCTAAGCAGATAAGGGACATGGGCACATGTCACTCAAACTAGAAATCAAGCATATAAGACATGTTTAAATTCCACATACACATACAAGTGAAACAAGTAAGGTTGGTGTGTAAGCCATAATCATATAAAAGAGTAAGATGACGGACATTGGAAAATTTCCTAAGGCACACACAAGAATATAAGCAAAGGGCATTGGAAAATGTCCTAAGGCACATATAAGAGATAAATAGAAATTAATAAATGAAATCATATCTAACTATGTAAAGCAAGAAATGAAAGTATGTAAGACATGTAGTAGAAGACTAGGTATATATTATAATAAATACATAAGTGATATATAATAGTGAGTGTCGATAGGGTAATTTGTGTAATATAGTAAATAATGTACATCAAAATGATAACTAGAGTGTGTGGTGTAGGAATGACATAACCTGGATGGTGTATTTGTGTAAAAGATTTCCCCAATGTGTATGTATATCAACTTATGTCTCGAATATATAAGTAAGATGCCCCTTAATAGGTAAAGTGAAGCAATTAAGGATCTACATGTCACTACACACACTCAAAGAAGATCAAGTGAAGCATGGTAATGTAGATAAATCAACAAGCAATAACATATAATAGTAAATGTAAGTCTATCATAGTAGTAGAAATGTAAAGCATGGATGATGCATGTAATTGAAATGTTTTTGTATTTTTAGAATATTTGAACTATGTAAAATCAATCAAATAAAAACTATGTACAATAAATACTAACAAACTATGTATAAGTAATTAAAAAGAAACTATGTACAAGTAATTGAAAAGAGGCTATATAAAAGTATATAAATAAATCAATATATCTTCCTCCATCTCTTTCCCTAATGGGCTCCATCCTTGAACCCTTTAACCCCTCTAGCCTATTCTTTTATATCATTATATATATATATATATATATATATATATATATATATATAATGATATAAAAGAATAGGCTAGAGGGGTTAAAGGGTTCAAGGATGGAGCCCATTAGGGAAAAAGATGGAGGAAGGGATCATGGCCTTGTTCATCTCCTTCCCTAAATGATCCCTTCCTCCATCTCCTTCCCTAATGGGCTCCATCCTTGAACCCTTTAACCCCTCTATCCTATTCTTTTATATCATTATATTTATATATATATATATATAAGAATAGGCTAGAGGGGTTAAAGGGTTTAAGGATGGATCCCATTAGGGAAGGAAATGGAGGAAGGGATCATGGCCATCATCAAATGCCTTAAGATCATCATCATAAGTATCATCATATGCCATAAACTCTATTTACATGGTGTCATCCTTGTAAATGTCAACTAAAGTTGGCTCTAGTGGTGAAGATGTTGATTCTCTTTCAAGATGTTTAACTCTAGTAATAGATGGCTTCGGTGAAAGTCGTAAATCTAGTATTGGTGGTGCTATAATTTAAATAATACCCTAAATTTATAGTTTTTCTAATCTCTATTGTAAAGATATAAATGAATCAGTGTCATGGCCTATGATCTTATGAAAAATTTAAAATGGGTGACCATCCTATTGTGATAATCTTCTAATAGATCTATATCATACTATAGGTGGTGTGATTAGTCCATGATCAAGTAATATATATAGCATAATCTATGACTGATGCTATGTAATACCTACCTCAATCTAAATGACTAGATCTATATCCATAGAGTTAACCATGTGAATTATATGTTCTAGGTGATTTTTCTATGGCTATGAATGTGGAGTATATTCTGATAGTGTAGTGTGAGATGCTAAGAGTGAATTAGGATATGGAATGAGAGCTCTAGAGTCATATCAGTACTCTCTTAGGCTAACTAGTGTAAAGATCAATCCACACAAATAGTCATTTATGAGTGTGGGTGTCATATCATCATCTAAAAAATCTTGATAATCTATATAAATGTCATGTACATATGGTAACTTAGAATTTACCACAAGGGGTAACTATGATATGGGAGTCTCACCAACTATAGTAGTAGAAAATAGTGATGTTATGAGAGTATTTATAACTAATGAAGTAGTTGTATCTATAGAATCAATTGGTACTAATAAAATTGTTGTTGGTAAATGTATAATTATAATAGGTGTATGAACCATAACTAATGGAGTAGTTAGAATGGTTGAAGCTACTATGACTAGCTAAATATTTGGAGCTAAGGACACAATTATAAGTCAAGGAGTGTGAGGTCTGATAGTCTCTCCTACCTCATATGTATGGATCTAATCAAGATAAATTCAATGAGGTGGTGATTGAACTATGATATGAGGTGTCCCATATGGTGAGATAGTCAAAGATGACTTTGTAATCTAATAATATCTAAATGGCTGGTTATTTATTGGGTAGGTGTATAGGTATCCTTTATGGAGAAAATTAACACATCAATGAAGATTAGAAGTAACTACCCCCATAGAATGTATCCAAGGTCATTCAAGTAAAATATTATAATGAAGAGGGCTTGGCATGACCTAGAATTATGCATAGAGGGTTTTAGGCCCTACCATGATATCCAAAGCAATGGTGCCCAATGTTTATTATGGTATATCATCAAACCCTCTAATATTCCTATATGATTTTTTCATGGATGTCATATCTACACATATGGTCTATAATAATGTAATATTACATATATTAAGTCTAGAACCAATATCAACTAGAAATCTCTTAGTTACACTATTTTTGACTTGAATTTGTATGAACAGTGGTAAGTTTTGATCAATATCTGTTTAAGATGGTGTGTCCTCATGATTAAAAGAAATATCATCTTCTATAGTTTTTATCATGGTGAATATTGATGAAAAATAAGAAGGATCTAAATAAATGGGAATATAAGTTTGAGTGAGTGCCTGATAAAGAATGTCCTTGAATACATTGGATTTCTGAAGTAGTTCTAGCATGGGAATCTTATCTAGTGTGTTTCTCAACTAATCAACTATATCATGTGCCTTATGCAGATCTACTTATATGGATGGATAGGGCCTAAGAAAAGAAGAAATGGGAGGGTGGGGAGGCTCCTTAGTAGGTAGAGTAGGCATGGTGGCATGTCGAGTAACATCTCTAGCCACATTATCTATTATCCATATAGAACTAGTAGTAGCTATGGGAGGAGAGCGTAGATAATCAATAGGTCAAGGTGGTGGAGGGACAAAGGGTGTTAATTGGGATCTCTAAAAATGGGTAGTGACCTGGGGAAAGGTGAAATGGACCATGAAACATAGCTTGGCATGGGATAGAGGCTCTAAGGGAGGTGATGCAAGAGGTATCTTACCATATTTAATAATAACTCTCTTAATTTCATTCCATATTATGAAAAGTAAGCATGAAATGTAAAGAATGAAAATTTGTAATAACATATGGTAAACTTCATCATTCATGTACATGATAGGAATAGGTATGGTCTCTTTATTATTTGTAAGAAATGATAGAAATATTTTTAAATAAGTGAGATCCATTTTTTTAATTTTTATGTGAAATCTGATTTTAGATGTAAGTTGATACATCAAGAAGCAACTAGGAGCTAGTACATGAAACTAGGATTTTGAATGAAAATACTTTTTAAATTAATAAGGAAATTTTAAAATTTAATGAATTTATAATTTCAATATGTAAGTACAAAATTAGAAAAATATAGGAAAAATACTAGGAAAATACCAGGACCTAATATGGTCAACTAGGGTTTGAAAGAAAATTATTTTAAAATTATTATGAAATTTTAAAATTTAATGCTAATTTTTTACTTTATTATTCAGGTAAAAATAATAAAAAATAAGAAAAATTATTAATAAATTTACCTTAGGTTGTTTATGCTTGTTTGAAGTAAGTCAGTTTCACCAAATGATTTAATAGTTTTGAGAATATTAGTGTATTATTCCTAATTTAGTTAAGGATATAGAGTAATAAAATTAGTAAATAGATATTAAATAATTAAGATAATAATTTGTGTAATTTGAATATTTCTAAAAATATTAATAAGCAAGAGAAAATAAAACTTAGCTAGAAACTAGCTAAGATGATTGTCTACAATTCACTATGCAAGACTGTGACACTATCACAAATCAACATCTGGCCTTTGTTTTATGATTGGATAGGAGTGTTGAAATAGGACACCCTAGAGTCTATTATTATATTCCTCTTCCACTGATGTTGTCTATGATACTTGAGCTTTATAGGTTTCATTTTTTGTGTTTATGTGAGCCTACCTATGAACATTTGACTGCTATATGTTCGTAAAACTCCTTGTAGAGCTTATTTAGTCTTCAAACCCTAAAATCCATTATGATTTGATAAAATTTGAATAAGAGGGGGGTTTCATGTGTGTAATATGCACTAAACATGTATCCACACCCCTTGAGTGGGTACATTACCTATATACCAATACTCTAAAGAGCAATCAAGAAATTTGTAGTTTTCCTACTTGATGTACTTTGTGCAATAGTGTGTATGAAGATGAAAAATGATAAATTGGATGTGTTTTAGGTGCCTAGGGACTGGTGTAAGGATTTGAATAAGCTTATAGCAATATTGGCTAGCTGTATACAGAGAATAGGGAAGATTGCTTTAGTATTCTTACTTATATTCTTGTTTGCTTTATGATATTTGCTAACCCTTTAGAAATGAACTTTGAATGGGATGTTATATGGATCTATTGGTCATGGGTTGAATTTTCTCACATTATTCCAATAAGAAGGAGGATAAGAATTAGAATAAAATGATCATTGGAGGTAAAAATGCACTTGGATAGGAGCACTGAAAATGGACACTAGAGGGCCTGATGTTATAGTCCAAGTTGGGTGGTATAGTCTTAAGGGTACGAGACCTAGGAGGATGGATTATTCATGGAAAAAATAGTTTGGGTCAACTAGGATCAGGTCTAGAAGGCTATATGTGACTAAAAATTAGTTAAAAGAAGCCTATGAGGGTCATGAGAGCAAGTAAGAGGGACCTATGCGTTGGGTGTCATAATCCACACTTAAGTTACCATTTTTCACATTTATATGACTACATCTTCAAATAATATTACTCCTATTTCTATGTATTAAGGTTTTACTCACACATAGCTTAATTGATATTCTTATATGCATGTTTGTTTGTTTATTAACCCCCATATTTTTCCCAAGATTTGGTGATCACTAGATCAATTTTTTTTGCTTTTTATAAGTTTAGTGAATATAAAACATAGGACCTAACTAGGGTTATTGCATGATTGTTCTTGATTGGAGGCTTTGGAACCCTCCCTAGTATTGTGAATTATGATAAGAGATACCCTAATTGGGTCTCATAGATCCCCATATTGGTCATGTTCTCAATTATCTAATGTGTCCCTAATTGAAAGTGTATGGTATGATCTATCTTCTCCAAGTTAGGATTGATTTATAGACATGATGCATTTCTAATTGCATATATTCTAGTGAACCTAACATGAATCTAACCCTTTTAGGCTTTATCTCACATTTTACACTATTTTATCATTTTATTTCTCTATATTTATGATATTGGGTTGATAGTGTTATTATAGTTCTAACTTATATGCATATGTTTAACACATAGTCACATTAATACAACTATGTTCTATTTGTATATGTTTTTCATCGAGTACAATTTACTAGGTTAACTCTATTAACATACTACATTTTCTAGACTTATAGATAGACTACTATGTTGACCCTATTAATACATTATACTTTTTAGACTTCTAGAAAACATACTAGGTTGACCATGTTGATGCAGTATACTTTACAAGATTTAACAATAGGGTTTTATAGAACTATGTTGACCCAATCGATTTAGTTGGTAGAACTTTCAAGAAGCTTAAATATAAATATTGAAAATTTTAAGAATCTTCCAACCCACCAAGGTTCCTTTCTCTCCTTATATATCATTTATGTTATTTATTATAGTTTTATTTTTCATAGTTTGTAGTCTTTAAAACTGTCCCCATACAACAAACTAGGTTGACCCTATCAATGTAGTTCTATATTCTATCTTCTATTTGGAAAACTATGTTGACATTGTTGACATAGTTATTTTTTATACCCTTGATTTAGTAGTACATAAGAAATAATATCAAATCTATTATATAATCTCTACATACACTATCATCTAAACCAATATTGTACAATGTTTCAAAGTTGGAATTAACACTTATATCCTAATAATTAGCTCACACTTTCACTTTAAGTTACTTGCATACTTAGAATATATCATAGTCTAATTAAGTGGTTTTTCAATATACCATATAGTTCACTATTTGTATTTTTTATACACACACACACTAATAAATCACATAATATTAAAATTTATTTTAATAATTATTGATATAAGGCCTACCTACTTAGATTTCATCACCAAGGGGGAAGCCGACTTGGTTTTCTAGCCAAGTATAAACACATGGTTAATGGTATATATTGGATAAAAACCTGACACTTTTATCATTGTGGTGTGAGAAGTAAGGGTGTAGGACCTAATATCAAGCTAGTACCATTTCCAACACAAATCCATTTTAACCTAAATGTCTTGAAACCATCCATATATTACTTTATAGTTCCTTGTTTACTGTTTCACTATTTTTTCATTTTATTTTCTAGGAATAAAACAAGAAGAAACTTGAGAGGTGTATGATAGAAAAACCTTGTGTGTTATACACACATGAATCTATATGATTATTTATACTCCTCTTTATCTAGGGAGGATGACCTATAGATAACAAAACACTAGGAAAATGGTTAATTAGTGAGATAATAGGGTGGACTTCCTAACATGAGCTAGATCCAAGAAACACATGATTCTTTGGAGGCTATCAATCCACACTTTTAGAAAACTTGAGTTATAATAAACTAAAAATATATGCTTGCATGAAAAAATAGAAGGTACTGAAATCAAATATAAGAAATGCTTGAAAATAAACAAGTGATTTTGACTAAAAATAGCAATAAATGGTTGAATACTAATGCTAAATTCCTTAAACTTGATTTAGAAAATAAGTTGAAAATATATGATAAAAAAGACTCCAAAAGTGGGATTTGGGTATGGACTGATGGGTCAAATCAACTTGTTATTATAAAAAATGGACACATAGTGACCATCAATAGTTAGGTGTGATCATTGATAGTTAGGTGTGACTGTTAGTAGTTAGGGCCAATTATCAGTGGTTATGTATGACTATCAATAGTTAATATGGAATTTGGTTTAGGAAAATAAGTCTATTAGGGAGATTTTTAGAGAGTTTCTTGTTCAAATATTGGATTTAAGAATGGTTTATGGGTGGTATAAGGTAGAGGGTGAAGTATCTAGAGTTATAAAACTCTAACACAAGAAATGAAGTGTAGAGAATGGGAATGACAAAAGTAAGGAAATAAATAAAATCTAGTTAAAAAATCTTGATGATAAACATAGATACTTAGATTTTAGGTGTTTCTAGTTTGGAAGAATTCTAAAGTTAGATAAAAGTTGTGGATCTTGGAGTGATTTTGGCAAACTAATGGTACCTTCACTCTTGATAATGAGTTGTAGAAGTACCTTAAGTCTTTGACCTAGTTTTTGGTTTATCAAGAAGCTTTTTATTTGCCAGGGAATAAGAATATATTTAATAAGAGATATTTCAACCTCTTTTCAAATGTTTTTGGCTAAGCTCATATAACCACCAATGATCCTAGTCAACTGTCGATGGTCAAGGGGTGATCATTGGTAGTTAGGGTGACATAGTCAAAATTAGTTAATTTAGCCAATTCAACTAATGACTAGTATTTAAGTCATTAGGAATTGGTTCAAGGGTAATAAAGTAATCATAAGGACATATGAATAGTAAGTCTAGGAGGTTAGGGTCATTAATTGTTAGGGTAGAAATGGTCTCTCGGCTAGCTATCAAGTAACTAGCCATGGGTTTGAGTAAGCAAGTTGTAAATAGGATTTATCTAATTAATTAACTTAATTATTTTATCCAAGGGGATAAAAGGGTAGAATTAATTATTTTAATAGGTAATACTAACCTAAGGGGGCCAAGGGGCCAAGGGGTGTGTAGAAGTTGACTAGAACTATGTTACATAGTTTTTTAGCATCTACATTTTGACCCTTTTTATTACCTAGTTTATGTCCTCAAGATAAAAAACAAAAATAATAGGTGAAATGATAATTTGGATGGATTCCCCAAGTATGGGAGGAGGTTTTCCCCCTCAAACTAGGATGCAACAAGGTGAAAATAGAGTTGAGTGTGGGTTTGACAAGTGTAAATGGGTTACAAAAATGGTAGGAGGGTATGAATAGGTCATTGTAAGGAGGACAAGTGACAAGTGAAATAGGCCACCATATATAGGTCTATTAGATATGGATGCACTCATAAATGTAAGTTATCCAAAAAAGGTCACTATGTTATCAAGGGTCTAGAAAGTGGGTGATCTTTAGAACACAAAAAAGGTCACAAGTGTTATAGGTGCCAAATAGGCTCAATTGAGGGTAGTTACAAGTTCAACATTCAAAAAGGGTTGACGTTGAGTATAAAAACATGAAATCCAGTAAGGGTCATAAAAAAATATGGAGGTTGATGATAATGAAAGGTGGTGTTGTCACAAAAAGATATGGAAAAGGGGTATGAATGGCCTAAAGGTGAGCTAGGTAGGTAAATGGAAAGTTGGAATAGGGGATCCTTAGGGAAAAAGATAATGTAGCATTATAAAACCCTACAATGATTTATCAATGATGGTCAAGGTCACATAGAGATCATTGGTGGCCATAAGGAAGCCCTAAAAAGTGACTATAAAAGGTCACATTATGTGTCATTTTGGTCATATGCAATTCAACCCATAGTATTTCCATTTGTTTTGGGAAAAAATGATAGTAATGTGCTCTTGGTGAGCTAAGTGAGGTGGGTTTGACTAAGGTTGAACTATTGAGGTGGAGGTTGACCTAGGTATAGAGGAGAGATGTGGGCTAGAATAGATGTGAAGATGTAGCACAATAGAGGTAAAGCTTAAGGAAAAGTGGTGGTGGTGATACTAAGGGCTTCAATGTGGTGTCATATGCATAACAAGGTAGTTGATACATGGATTATATTACTTTTTGGTCTTAACTTAGTGTTGTGTGGTTGGGTTGATTATGCAAAAAATGGGGTTTAGGGTATGGAGATGGAGAATTGGGTAGAGGGGGGAAATTATTTATAGGAATGAAGGGTAGGGAGAAATAGATTAGGTGTAAGATAAAAATTAGTTTGTAAGTTGAGGTTTTTAGTGGTTTATGGTTAGACTTAGGTTTTTTGGGTTATTGATGGTCTCTACATAATGACCCTCAACAATCACTATCAACCATCACCAACCAATAGGTGACCATAAAATAGTCAATGTGTGGACTATTGATGGTATATGACCTGAAACATTAGTGGTCATGGGTTAATTGGTCATGGTTCAATAAGTAACCATCACCACTAGAGACTTAACCATCAATGGTTGGTATAAGTTATGGAAATGAGGTAAAGAAGGAATTATAAATGGGTTAAGGTTTGGGTTAGGAATAAAATTTAGAGTTTTAAGGGTAATGGGTGTAGAATGAGGTGCATAATTAGGTAGGGATAGGATTAATAGGTAAAGTGCATAGGCTATGTTATAAGAGTAAGGAAAACTAAGTTATATACTTAACCTTGTAAGTAGGGAAGTACCTATAGATGTGGGACCAAGTGCCTTAGCTCCTAGAGGAGGTATGTAGGTTATGACATCATGGGAATGGAAGCATATGATAATAATGGGCATAGGTGGCATGAGGTTCTATCAACACATGCTAAGAGATGTTTCTATATTGGTAGCCCTCATTGAGATATGGGATCTTACTACCAACAATTTCTTATTACCAATTGGGGAGATTACTATTTTATTGAAGGATACACACTAAATTTTGAGGCTATCACAAAAGGGTGAGTTGATAGAGTATATCAATAATGAGGAGTGAGATGCATATATAGATCAATTGTTTAGAAATTAATTCATTCATGTGAGGTGGCACACAGGAGGATTCCATTATACAAACATGTACTACATGGACAAAGGAGGGAGATGCTTTGTCATGAAGATGATGATGATAATTGTGACTTGATATGCATTGCTAGACTCTAGTAGTGGTTAATTCCCCTTTCTTTTGTTAGGTGTTCTCTTAGACATAATGATGGATTGGATAGTGTTCCCATGGGCCCTAATTTTACTAATATAAATCTATTGTGAGATTTGAGGATACTAGGTACATAGGGTATATGGAATTAGTATTAGCTTTATACTATAATGTTGGGTGTATGAGCACATCAAGGTGCTATGGCCAAGTGGATTACCATGTCATACATGGGACTAAGGGGACTTCAAAGTTAGATTCATGATATAGAGAAGTGACAATACACTTACAACACTGAGGGGAGTGACATGAGATTTTGAGTGGTACATGGATAGGTTGGAGGCACTGGTTGATAGGGAGGTTATTTAGAGGTCGTATACTATATTCCTAGCATGGGAAAGTTATGTTAGGTAGACCTTATCACTATAAAGTTATAAGAGTATTGACGGGAGCATGAGGTAGAAACTATCCCATTTGATAGGGTTAGGAGACAATTGAGGTTAGTTTAGGGTGTCCCAAGTGATTTCTTAAGGTACAAGAGAGAGGATGCCAAGGTATCATTGTCTCCTCCATAACTGGAGGAGATAGAGATTGACCATGAGTTTCTACTGGTGATAGAAGATATTGATGATCTAGGTGTGACATAGGATTACCTTGTATGGTTTCAAGATCACTATGTAGTGGTAATGTTTGGGGGAGACAATGTATAATAGGCTCCTAATATAGACATGGAGGAGGGGGATGGGGACCAAATGGATGTGGATATGCTTGATAGGTAGGAACTCATCATGGAGAGAGATCAAGTGAGGGTAGCACTAGCCATAGCATAAGCATCTCTAGTAGTGGTGACTCTAGAGAGAGATATGACATAGGGCCTATTGGCTATCCTTATGTAGGAGAGGGGTACAACATGATCCTAACTATCCTTGGTTACATAGGAGAGGGATAACCTAAGACATGTAGGTTAGTGGGCACCTACACCTATAAGATCATTAAGGACCATCTCTAGGATGAGGTATGTGGCCATGGTTGAGAAGATTAGATACTATGGGTCACTAGTCTTCAGAAAACTTCTAGATGATCCTTTATATGTTGAGTATAGATCAATGATTAATAGGGAAGCTAGTAATTCTACATTGGGTCAGTGGGTAGCATTTATGGGTGTAAAAATAGGTCCCAGAGATGGATAGGCTTTAGGAGGTATTGATTCCCTAGGACCTTAGACTCTTATGAGACTCTCTATTTTGATGTATTATATGATTTTGATATTGGCTTATGAGTTGATGTAGTGAGATGTACATATTTTGTTAGAGATATAGACATTATTAGTACATATGATTATGAGATCATTAATGTGATTATGGGTTATGGATATTATTTATGGTTATTGTTGGTTATTTTATGTTCATGATGTGATGATGTTGTTTATGATATATTAATGATGTTGTGATTAACATTTCTCTTATTAGTAGATACATGCTTAATTAAATGTTATAAATGTGGATGTTTTAAATTAATTAATTTAAGTTCTTCTTTATCCAAATAGACATGTGATGGATAACATATGTGATGACTCATTTTTTTATAAATGGTTATAAATGTGATAAATGATGATAATTAATGAGATGTGATTGGTTACTTAGATAGGTGAGATGATTTTTGAACAAGAAAAGATAAAAAAATCAAAATATAAACATGAAAGAATAAGGAGACATAATGCTCTTTCATTGGTGAGGACCAAAATAAAAGTAAAATAGATCGACTTATGAACATAAGCCCTTCACATACTTCACATCAATGTTCATTGGTTAGTTAAAATGTTTCTTGATCACATAATGTCAAGTAAGCTCAAAATCCCTTGTTTTATAGAAAGTATAAAGGGGATATGGATGATAAAGGAACCTTTGTGTGAGGTTAACTTGCCTCTTTTTTAGGTTGCCAAAGAGAAAATATAAACAAATATGTGACATAAATGGTATATACTGATTGATGCAGGAAGTCTATTCATGAAAGTTGATTGTAACTTACAAATTTTTGTTTATTTTTTTTCTTTTTTGATTTTTTTGATAATGGGTTTTTTGATATTTTTACTATTAATTTGAGAGGTTTAGGGAAGTTGATTGATATGAGAAGCCTCTAAGAAATTATTTTCTTTGAAAAATGCTTTTACTTAGCATCCTTCAAGTGAATGCTTTTGAGACTTGTGTTAGGATTTTTGATAGCTATCCTTTAAGGGAGCAGTCTACCTTAAATGAAACAATTTTGATTAGTTTTGGAAGTTATCCTTCAAGGGAGTAGTTTTAGAATTCTAGGAATGACACATAAGATATATGATTTTATTTTTTCTAATATTTAGACATAGACTTGCTTATATAGGCTTAAAGTCTTACCTTTATGAAGGCAAAACTAAATCATAAGAAGGTTAAAATAGTGGGTGAGAGGATTTTTTGAGAGACAATGACCATGGGATTCCATACTATTAAGGACAAAAAGTATCCATGAGAATCATGCCATGGTTAGAGCCATGGTACCCATATTTATGATTAAGGATACAAATGTGATGGATAATCACATGCTTTTATGCTTTAATCAGTTGTCCCAAAGTGAGGGGATGAAGGTGAAAATATTGTAAAACAAGGGATGAGATTAAGCTAGATAGAAGGTGAGTTTGATATTATTTAACAAAAGAAAGGATGTAGATGTGATATAAGCTCCTAACCTATACTTGTCAATTGTGATATAAGCTCCAAGCTAATTAAAAACAAACTTTCCCTAATTATTTTTCTCCATATTGGTTACATGTTGATTCTCCTTTAAGACAAGGTCTTCAATGTTGAATTCTCATTCTCTTAGGTTTTTGTTATAGGCATGCTTGATTCATTATTTATAGACACAAAGATGGTTAAGTAGGGATAAATGATTCTCATCAAGTAACTCAAGCTGGGATAAATGTTCTTGATGATAATCACCCTTGAAAATGATATCCTATAGGGATATGTGAAGAGAGGGAATTTGGACTTCGATAGGTAAGACAACCTTTACTCCAAAGACAATAAATAAATGGTTAATACCTAGAGGGGTTTGAATTCTAGACAAATATTCTCATAAGGCAAAAGGGATGTGTAAATACCAATCCTGACTAGATAAATTAACCATTTTAGTTAGCATTTTATTAAGGTTTTTATTAGAATCTTCAACTTATCCATTAACTTGTGGATGATAAGGTGAGGATAAAATTAAATAAATGATAAATTCATCATAAAGACCTTGGACTTTTTTTATTTTTAAAATATTTACCATTATCGTTGATTATTTTATGAGGAACATCAAAATGATAGATAATCTTATGGTTAATAAAATTTATAATCTTTTTATCTTTGGAGGAATAGCCACCACCCATTTGGTGAAATATTTAGTCGTAGTGATGATAGAATGATGTCTCTATGAAGAATGGGGTTTAGTTTAACCAATAAGATCCTATTCCCATTGTGAGAAGGGACAAAAATCCTTGAATACTTGGAGGATATGACTAGGTGGCTGATGTAAATTAGCATGTTACTAAAATTTAACACATTTCTTCACATAATCATAATAGTCCTAGTTAAGGGTGGGCTAATAGTATCTAAGGTGAAGCATATGTTTAGGGATAGCTAGACCACTAAAGTGTATCCCATAAATCCTATCATGCATTTCTCTAATAGCATTATAAATTTCATGACTATGTAGGCAATGGAAAAGGAGACCATCAAAGCCATGCTTATAAATAATTACCCCTTGTATGGTATAATGAGAGGTACTCTGAATAAACATTCTTTGACCATTCCTAAAAATATTGGAGGGAATGATGCCTAGGTTGAGATAGTCAAAGAGATACTTATATAGAATATCAGTTAAGGCCTCTTCCACACTATAAATGGAAGGAAGGTCTGATTTATTATAATAAGGCTTGGTAAGATAATGGATAGTGATAAAAATCCTAAAATTAGAAGGTGTGGATGTTATATGGGAAGCAATGGAATCCATTGTATCAGTGAACTTGTTCATAAATTATAGAGTGGATTGGATAAGGTGATGTTTAAATGATACTAGGATTACATTGACTAGATATTTATACTATTACAAGACATCATTTTTATTGATAAGATCCATTGATTTTATTGACCACAAGTTTGGAGTCATAAAAAATAATGATCATCTTGACTCCTAAGGCTAAATAAGTTTGGAGACCTATCACTAGGGCTTCATACTCAACCATGTTATTAGTACAATCAAAATCAAGATTGAAAGATAAAGGAAGGGGTTCATAATCAAAGGGGATGAGAATGATACTAGCACCCCTACCATGTTGTCACTTTGATCCATTGAAGAACATGGTTATTTTATATGTGATGCCCTCTTGAGAAAGAGTCATGATGGACTCATTGGGAAACATAAGAGGAGAAGGTTGGTTATCCACTAAAGGTGATTCAGCTAATTGGTCATCATTGACTTACCCTTTAATTGACTTATGTTAGAGGAACTCAAGATCAAAATTAGATAAAATCATGAGCCATTTAGCTATATGTTGGTTTTTTTATGGCTTATAATGAATATAATTGAGTAGTTCAATGTTGTTTATGACATAGGTCTTGTGGTTGAGAAGGTAGTGGTAGAGTTTAGAAGCCTCAAAGACCAAGGTGAGGCAATTGTTTTTGATATGGGTGTACCAATTTTTGTACTCTATAATCATTTGAATTATACATTAAATGACTTATTATTTATGTTTATCATCATGGTATGCAAGCATGGCCCCCAAAGAATGGTTAGTGAAAAAATTATTAAGGTATAAAGGTTGATCCTCTTTGGGAGAAATGAGAATGGATGGAGAAAGAAGGTATTTTTAAGTGATTCAAAGGCCTTTTGATAATATTTATTCCACTTAAAATATATGTCTTTATTAAGAAGGTGATAGAAATCTTGGCATCTATCAGATAGTTGAGAGATGAAGTGATGAATGGATTGGAGATTCCCCTATAAACTATGGAATTGCTTGAGGTTGGTCAGAGGAGGCATGCCAAGGAGCTTTCTTGACAAGACCCCAAAAATGCATTTCTTGGTGTTAAGGAAAACATGGTAATGGATGATATATTTGAAGATAACCTTGATAAATTATAAATTATCTTTATAACATTTATATTTCCTAAGAAGCTCAACTACATAATCCTCTATTATTTTCTAAATAAAGTCATGGAAGATGTAAGTCATAGAACATTGGTAGGTTACCCCAACATTTTTAAAACTAAAATGCATGACCCTATAGTATAAGGTTCCCCATGGGGTGGTAAAATAAATTTTATGTTGGTATTCAGTGGTAATTAAGATTTGATTATAGCCTAAGAAACCATCCATAAGAGATAGCATCTCATAGTCAGTTGTAAGATCAACAAACTAGTCGATGTTTGGTAAAGAGAAGTCATATTTTAGGTAAGAAAGGTTTAGATCATATATTTCAATGTAAATTTTAAGTCCCCCTATTTATTTTTTAATAGGGATGAAATTAGAGACCCATTGGGGATAATTAATGGGTTGGATGAATTTCATAGATAGGAGGCATTGAATCTCTTTTTTGACAAGAAGGGCTATGTGAAGGTGCATATAATGAATATTTTACTTGATGGGCTTGGAATTGTAGGTTGTAATTATATTATGTATGATGATGGTAGGGTTGATTCCTATAATGTCAGTATAAGACCAATTAAATGCTATGTTATAGTGTTGTAGAAAGGAAGAGAATTCCTAATGCTCTAAGGAATCGAGAGATTGGTTGATTTTGATGATGGGTGGGCTATCCTAAGTGCCTAAGTTGATATATATGGTGGATTCATTAAAGATATTTGAAGTCTTAAAATGGAGATATTTGTGGATAAAATAATCTTCTACATCAAGTTAAGTGACAAGGGAATCATCATCCTAGCACTGAATAGTATTGATGGTAGGAGAGTCATCTTCTACCATCTTAGGGTAGGTTAGAGTAATGTTTATGGTCTCCCCATACTTTTTATAAGTCAAGGGACCCAAGATAATCACATTGATGAAAATAAATTTAGGGGGAATGATTTTGAGATCCTTAGATTTTGATGGTGAAGGGGTTGGTGAGGATGGAACTTCATCATCAATGACAGTAACAGGAGGTGAATTGGTTGGCTCCTCAGGTAGAAAAAATCCAAGACCAAATCTCTCAAGAGGATTTTGGGTCTTACATGAAAAAAAAATTATGTGGTCCATGTTCATAACATCCTAGACTGAATCCCTTCCAATCATACCTATAGAGGTATGTCTTGGTAAACTCTAGTTTATCTAGATAGGATAAATCAGAGGTGAATGGTAGAGGAGAAGAAGAGATAGAGGAGGTATATATTGGTTGATCAAGTCACCCATAGACAAGATTAGTTTTGAAAATGTGGGGGGCTTAAGGGAATAATGGTTTCAACATTGGAATCATAGATAGGGTTTTGGCCAAGTTTCCCATACTCTTAAGGAGTAGGAAAGACATCTAAGGTCAAGAGGTGATACTTCCAAATTAAGAGACATTGGAATGTTGATTCCAAGGGGTATTTCCTTTGGATTTGAGTGGAAATGATGTAAGAGCTAGTCGAGGCTTGGTTAATGGAAGAGGGGAAGTTGCCTTTGGTTGGTGAAGGTTTGGTTGATGGAATAAGGAGAATGTAATTCAGTTGGTACATCATGTTTCATGATTTTAAAGGGCTTGGGTTAGTTTTTATGGTAACTACTTGACCCTTGTGCTCAAACTTGATGCATTTATGTATGGTAGATACAACACAACCCATGGAATGGATCCAAGGGATTCCAAGTAAAACATTTTACTAGAACTCACCTCTTAATATGTAGAAGAAATTGAGAAGAGTGTAATGTCCTAAATTAATGTGGAGGATGATTATCCCTAAGGTTGTAGCCATAGTGTCATTGAAGGGATAAAGCACTATTATGGTTTCTAACATAATATTCTCTAGTAATTTTAGCTAGTCATACACATGGGAGGAGATAATATTTATGTTAGCACCTCCATCAATTATAATTCTCTTGATGTGGGTTTGGTTGATTTACATGGTAATGAAAAGGGGAGGATCTAGATCATCAAGATAAATGGAGGGAATTTTTGAATCCTTGAAGGTACCAAGGGTGGAAAGCTAAAGCACTCTGACAAAGGCTACTAAAGTTTGAGGATTTTATATTTGGACTTCTATAGACTACAAGGCCTCCATCATTGCTTGACAGTGATGTGGTGAGGTATTGATTAACTCATATAGTGTCATATTCATTGGTGTTTGGTAAATATGCTTTAGAAATACTATTTGGATTGATTTAGAGGGGGTGGATTAGGAAGCACCTAAGATAAAATGTTTGGGTTTGGGGGAAGGTGTTTGGTTTTAGTTGGGTGAATTAGTGGTGGAAGAGGGGTATGTCCATGGAATGAACACTTTCACTTTCCCTTTATCCTTGTGTTGGTATTATGATTATGTGACCACATGGATGGTATGGATTTGGGGAGAAGTTGGGAAAATAGACTACTTTGGTTCTTTCTCACTCTTAAATGAGAGTGCAAGAGTAGGTAGGCATTAGGTGGTTTATTTTGGTTCTTGGATTGGTGGTGAGATCATGGGAGGCTCTTATAACAATAGGTCATCCTCATCTCATATTTGGTATACTATAACTTAGAAAGTTTTATAGTTCTTTGTATCATGCCCATGCATTCTATAGTATGATAAAACCAAATTATCATTAAAATAAGATGGCTTAAGACTATGGGGGTCAGATGGATTGATAGGTGGCAAGGCCAAACAATAATCTTTCATTAATATTTGCAATATGGTTGAGTAAGACTCAAGAAAAGGTGACAAAGGAGTGGAGGTTTTGGATTTAGTAGTTGGGTAGAAGCCTTCTTAAGAATAGGCTTCTCAATAGGAGTTTTGGGTGGTGTAATTTTCTTGGTGGGTGGTTTTGGAATATTTGGCTTTGGAGTTAATAGTTTTGAGGTTGATAGTTTATAATTGGAAGGTCTAGTTGTGAGTGGTTTGGAAGCATAAGATACTCCAAAAATGGGTGGAGGTGTACCTAAGAGTGTAGGTTGGGTTTGGGCTTTCTTTGGAAGATTTGGCCTCTTAACCAAAGTATAAGGGTTAAGTCCCAAAATGGAAGAATTATATGATCCTATAATGAAATGCAAGGTAGAAATTGGTGGCAAGGTTTTGTTTAATAGGATCCTAAGTGGCTCCATTTTCTTGTTTTGTTTAACTAGGGGTTTCTTTAGTGGGATAGATGGTGCTAAATCCAAATTTAATGGAGAGTGAGTAAAGCTCTGAGTGGGGATCATGCCTAGGTTTTTGATGGGCTTTTTTGGCATGGTATATGGTACTTGGGATACTTTGGGTGTAGTTGGGTTGGAAGTTTCTTCCATGGTTTGGGAGCTAGATAATTTTAATGGTTTGGTTTAGATGATGGTGGGTTCACTAGTGGAAGTGGAAGGCTAGGTTGATAATGATATGGCTGAGGGATCTTACTTGGTTGGATAGGAGAGCCCAAGATGGTTCCAAAATGTGGTATAATCCATGTTGGGTTTGGATAGGAACTCCAAGTTTTGAACCAATCTAGAGAATTATGTATATATGGATTTGGTTCCTTCAGTATTGGACTCAAAGGACAAACCCATGGGTTGATAAAGGGAAGTGGTTTCACTTTATTTTTCCTTTAATCAAAGGCTCCAATGTTTTAGAAGATGATTCTTTCATGATAGGGGTGGATGAATCAACATATTATTTAGGAAGGATTTCTCAAATAAGAGTGGAGATCTCAATCATGGAAGAAAAGGGAAGGGAAGCAATGGTGATCTCCTCTATCATGCATTCCAAAGGAGAGAGGATGGTGGTTTCCACAACATAAATAAGTGGAGAAGGGAGGATAATGACTTCCTTTGTTTTGGTTTCCAAAGGAATAAGAGGTAACTCCACTACCTCAATAAGTGAAGGGGAATAAGTGGTTTGGGATATGGTTTACTAAACTATGAGTTCACTAAGAACCACATTGACTATGTGAACTTCATGGTTATGAGAGGATTTTGCTTTATTATTTTCATTATTGGTGGAAGGTGAATGGTTTGGAAAAGGTTGTCTAAATATGTCAAGTGACTAATTTGGGAGTGCATTGGTATTACCCATTTTAAGTTACCCCTTCTAAAACAACCCTTGGATAATGCTTTTGAAGGTATTACATCTACTAATATCATGTCTAATGACATGTTGTAAAGTACATAATTCATTCTCCTTATACCAACTAGGTATAGGACAAGAATAATTGAATTATTATGGGAGTTTAATTCAAGGAAGTTGTATGATATTTAATTTCAATGAATTTTCCAAATTGGAAACATATGACTCCCCTAATAGATTGTATTTCTTTTGGTTATTATGGTTTTGGTTTCAAGTATTTTGGTTAGAAGAATTAAAAGAGTTGGGTTGGTTAAAAACTAGTAAAGGAGTTTTTTTATCACTACTACAATCATGGCTCCCTTGGTTTTTGAGGATGAAGCCTCATTTGATTTTAAACTATACTTCTTATTTCTTAGTTTTAGCTTCCCCTCGTCAATAGATCTAATCTCTAATTTGCATTCCATAGTAAAAGTGGAAAAGCCTCATCAAATGTCATGAAAGTTTGCACCTATAAGGTGGAAGAAATATGTTTTACACAAGCCCAATAAAATAGATCAATAAGCTTGAGTTGGGGCGAAGAGAAAGAGATCTGGTTAATCAAACCTCTCTAATAGGCTATGAATTTAGTAATTGACTCATCCTCAAATTACCTGATAGAGTAAATATTGGTAATGGAATTTTTTAAAGAGATATTTAGGGGAAATGATCTAATAATGTTTGGGATAATTGGGCAAAGGAGAAAAGAGAGTGTATGGTAATAACACTATACCAATCTAATGTTAGATTTCCTAAATACATGGGGAAGGTTTAAAGAAGGAGAGCATCATCATAAGCAATAAAAAAAAAAATGCCTAAATTCTCTTAGATTTTGTTGGGGGTCTTCCTTGCTCTAAAATTTAAATATTTTTGGAAGATCCCACTGAGGAGGGTATGGTTAGATGGAGATGGATGGGTGAGTTGGTTTGTTGTAAATTCGATCATAAGATAAGAGGTTATGGACATTAGTAATATATGATTCTTAGTTAGTCATATTTTCCATTATAATCTTGATTAGATTAGTTTATGGTTATGCACCCCCATAGTTTTAAGGTAAATTTTGTTGGGGTTGGGTAGGTGTAACATTAGGGTAGCTAGTGGAAGGTTAAGAGGATTCCACATATTGGTACATGGACATGGGTGGTTGGGAGAATGCCATATATGGATAAGTGGGCATATGAGGTTGGGTAGAAGGTGGAGGTACATACCCTCGTGTGTTATGGATGTAGTATAGGTTGGGTGTAATGGGAACTTGTTGAGGGATAGATGTTGGTTGGGTTAGAGAAATGGTTTGGTTAATAAGTTAAGGGTGGGTGGTAACCTTAGTACTAATGGGTGGAAGGGTGGAAGGTATGGAAATTACCAATATTTAGAATGGATTAGAAATTGGTGGGTTGGAAATGACAAGTGGAAGAGTGGTGACACTAGTACAGGGAACTCTAATGGTAAGTGGAGTATAGGCTACCAAAGGTTGTGTTTATCCTATATTAGAGGAGTTATTAATTGGGGTGGAAGATGTTTGGGTGTTGGTTAGTGGAGAGGGTTGATTTTTAATGGTGGTGTTGGAAGGGTTGTTGGTAAAAGAGGATGCATTGGTGACTAAAGGTTAGGTGTAAATGGTGGAAATAGAGGTCCTACCCATAATATGGGGTGGAATGCCATAGGGTGGCTTAATGGGTAGAAATGAGGTAGGGGTATGGAAATACACAATATTAAGGTAATGTTAGAGGGCTATGAGATTGTTATCTAAAAAGGTGGTGAAATCCATATCTTTTTAGGTAACTATTAAAGGTATAATAAGACTTTAAGAATGGTGGGGTGAACTTTCCACATCCAAATGGTACTCTGTGGATGAGGAAGAAGAGGAATATGGGTTGTTGGGAGGTGGATACTAATTTTCTTGGTTTCTTAGTTATTGTCTTGTCAAAAACATACAAAGGAGGAGGAAAGAAAGGAAAAAATGATCTCACAAACTCAAAAGAGAAGAAATCAAACTAAAAATAACTCAAAGAAAACAATCATACACTAAAGTATGTTTAAATCCTATAATACCTTTAATCTCTCTTTGGGCTTATACCTTAATTTTTAGGATTTTATGAAGATAAACTTGGGCTTTTCGAGTGAGTACTAGAAGAAGATGTCTAAGGATGGTTTTAGGTAGTTAAAGGGTATCAAGATCTATACTAGAATTTGGTATGTGGTTTGATATTTGGGCCTACCCTCTTACTTCACACATCATAGTGATAAGGGTGTCAAGTGTTTATCTAAAATATACCGAGTTGATAGAGATTATACTTATCCATAGTAATGAGTTGGTTCTCCCCTTGGTAATGAAATACAAGTAAGATAGCTGAGGAAAGGTTACCTCTAGGTGATGGAATCCCAATCAAGCCTTATGTCAGTGTTTTGATGTTTGATTAAATGTGTGCTTTGATATTATGTGTGTGATAGGAAGTGAGATTAAAATTAATTTACTTGATTAAATTAAGCTATGTGAGTTAATCAATATAATAAAACCATGAAGGCAATGCTAATTTTAATCAAAATGAAAATTTTGGTGTCTTTTAAAATGAATACAAAATAAATAAGATCCATGTAAATGCAATATGATAATTTGAAGCCTGAGTCTAGGATGAATACTTTTGATTTTTAGAAGTGAAAGTAAAAATGACAATTTTTTACCTTTTCCTAAGAATACAAAATAAACTAGAACTTCACATTTTGGAAGAGAAGAAAAGGAAATAAGGAATGTTTAATTTTTAGAAAAGAATTCCATGAATGAATCTTCTCTAGTTTAATTAAATGTCCTATAAATATGAACCCAAGAAAAAACTCAAGGGTCCCAATGGGTGTGCTAGATTATTTCACTATTTATTTCTTTTATTTTCTAAGAAGAAAATTAAGAGGGGTATGGTAGAAAAACTTAGTGTGTTATGCATGTGTCAATCCAAAAAATTATTGGTACTCTACTTTGTCTGGGGAGGATGACCTATAGATAATAAAACACTAGTAAAATGGTTGACTAGTGAGATAGTAGGGTGGACTACCTAACACGAGCTAGATCCAAGAAGCACAAACTTCCTTGGAGGTTGTCAATCCACACTTTTAGAAGACTTGAGTTCTAATAAACTGAAATTATATTCTTGAATGAAATAATATAAGTTACTAAAATCAAATATGAGAAATGCTTGAAAATAAACAAGTGATTTTGACTAAAAATAGCAATAAATGGTTGAATACTAATGCTGAATTCTTCAAACTTTATTCAAAAAATAATTTGAAACTTTGTGATAAATAGAAACTCCAAAAGTGGGATTTGGGTACATATTTATGGGTAAAATCAACTTAATATTGTAAAAAATGGACACATAGTTATCATTAATATTTAGGAGTGATCATTGATTTCAAGAAATGAGTGATTGTGTTTTTATCTTCATTTCTTGATTTCAAATTACTTATGAAAAAATTCATGTTTCAGTACATGGTCATTCTTCTTGACATAATCTCTTATAGACTATCTACTTTCCCTACCTATAGTATTAGGTCAACCTTGTTGACACATTACTCTTTTCTAATACCTAGGATACAAAACTAGGTTGACCCTATTGACTTTGTATATTTTTATACATATTTGTTACCTAGTTTACAAAACTAGGTTGACCTAGTCGACCATGTATCCTTGTTTTCTTAGATTTCAAGCCCTATCTTCTATATTAGGTCAACTCAATCAACTCTGTACTCTTCCTACCTTCCCTATTTATTTGACTTAGTTCTCTATTTCTCTTCCTTAACATTTTATTCATTTTTCTCAAATAATCATGAGGTCCCCTATCAAAATATTCTTGGACAACCTAAATCCATTTAAATACTATATGGGATGTTTATTTCGCCCTCTCTTTTCCTACCAATATCACCATCACTCGTGGGGCACCTCTTCCCCTCCTTCGTTTGTGACTTATCACATGGTAAAAATCACACATCAAGATGAAGTTGATGGGTCTATCCCTTTTGACACCTATAAAAACACTTCTCATATCCAAAACCTTCAAACTAATGTGGTAGAAATTGACATAAGTTTAATCAATAATTGCACTATTAATCCATCTGTTAATAACCCGCCCCCCAATACCAATTCAGGGAATGCTCATACCAACAACAACCCACCTATTGATACAACTCAACTTTATACATAATTCACACATCAAATGAGCATAATGCAAACTTATAAGACCTCTTAAGTGATGAAACTCCAACATCATTTAATTAATATGGATAATGAACCTCTGACTATCCATCCTCAAGCTAATCCCAATTACATTCCTCCACCTCTTAGATATGCCTCAATTAATGTTATTATTCAGCCTATAATGAATAACAAGATGCTTCAAAATATTAAGAATTAGCCTTTAACTCCATTCATTACATCCACTGATATTGGTAACATATCTCCAACTTTCAATTATGGTGGGACTAAAGATCCTACCTCATTTTTCAAAGCCTTTTATAACCTTTAAAAAAATTGGATCCAAAATAATACCTTCACCACTACTAAAATATTATTCAAAACCTTTACTATAAATGTATTAGAATGGTACAACCAACTTCCATAAAATTCTACTTAGATATTAAATTTTTTGGTCAATCTGTTAGTTAAAGAGTTTCAACACAATGAGCTTCCCAAAAATTGTCTTAGCCACTCCATCAATGTTAAGTAATCTCTCACTGAATTAGCTCATGAGTTTATCAAAATATGGAAATCATTGGCCCATAAATCCAACCATAACATGACTGATGGTAGTCTATTTAAACTATTTATCAATGCTTTAACTCCTCTTCAATATAAAGTTTAAAATTTTGCTCCCCAAACACTTAATGAAGTTCTTGACCAAGCTACACATCAAGAATTTATCATGAAGTAATTTAAACCTAATCCTAAACTTCTCAAAGGATATTTTCAAACATCTACTAATGCTATCACTAGTAATACTCTATAAACCAAACTAGGAGTTTCCAAATCCAACATTACTTCATCTTCTCACACACACCTCTCAGTGCAATAGATGAAACAATTTTACTACCCTCCAAACATTTCACCTATCCTCACAATCATACTAAATGGTATGACCCTAATCTATCATGTTAGTTTCATGCCAACATTAGTCACTCCCATGAATCTTGTAGAGGGCTCACTAAATTTTTTGTCTCCTATATGCTTGGTGATTCATTTAATCATAAATTCATGATTAACCTTCATCATCAAGAGTACACCGCTACTTCTCAAAACTAACAAGTTTTTAAAGTTTCTACCTCAACTAACCAAATATCTTTTTCTACCGCTAATAATAAAAAGGTACCAAGGATGTTTCTTCCATTGATGTTGATTATGACCAATATTACAACAATTCTCAATATTTTCACGCTATTAATTTCAATTATCATTGCAAGCTATCCCACAAAGATCATGTTACCAAACCTAAGAAGCCATAAGAATAACTTCTCAAAGTTTCTACAACCACTAATCTAGCTTAGAAGCTCTTGAGGAACAACTTCCTCCTTCTGAACCTCTAATCACTTCCCTTCCCTAAAAATGTTCCTTACCTCCTAAACATCATTCTGGTTCTTCTTCTAAATCTCATTAGAACTTTTTTGAAAAACTTAACTCTATGCCTTTTAAGATTCCACTTATGAAGTTGGTTTATACTTCCCCTTATCATCATAAGTTCCTTATGCAACAATTAAAAGAAATTGAAGATCCACCCTCTATAAATGAATAACCACCTTCTATTTAACCCCAACCTACCAATGTGTATACCATTAAAACTATGTGTCCTTCTTCTAAGCCTTATATTTAATTTATTGAAGTGGATATGATCAATGATGAAATTATTTTTTGTGTTGATGATCTACCATTTTTCATTAAAATAACCCTTAATATTACCCTTATTTGTAAAGTTTTAGTTGATGAAGGCTATGGTATTAATGTGACTTATTTGTGGCTTATCCAACAACTTGGTTCTAACAAGGATCATCTCAAACAAACATGTCTTACCTATTTTGGTTTTGATAAGACTAATGAAAATCCACTTGGTTGTATTTAGATTCCCCTAACCATCAGACCTAAGACCACTCAAACTAATCTTATGGTCCCTGATTTACCCTTATCTTATAATATAATCCTTGGTCACATATGGAATCATAGAATGAGGGTATTTGCTTTTTTTGGTAGCCAATACATTAAATTATTATATAATGGAAATGGTATAAGCTTGAGGTTGATCCCAACCCATGGATTATTTAAATTTCTAATCCCAAATCTCAGTATCATATTCCTCCCATTCCTAAGATCAATAGTGCTCCTTTACCTAAGTTCATCGACATCAATCTTGATTTACAAATCACTCTTGATGATTAAAATGATGATGAACCTAATGATTTATAACATACTTGCAATATTACTAAGCTACCCACTACATTTTATAGTGGCTTCCTCCTTCTTTATTACCTAGGGACCATATTATTCCTCTTATTAATAAGATCACTGTCTTTCCCCCTCCATGCAATGCTTATGATCATTATTTACTTAAATATGCCTTTACTTATAATGACTTTGGAGTGGCCAATTTTTTTTCAAGATAATTTCATCATATCTTCATGAAAATTAAGTAATATTGGGATTTCACCTTCTGAAACTCCCCCTAAAACTCAAGCACATACAATTTCTCCAACATATGATGATAATTATATTATGGCCCAAGATTAATATCGAGACTTGGATGTTCAACATTATAAAAAAAACCTTAGCTCAAATTCATGATTTTAATCAAGATGTTCATACCATTTCTATGGATCATGAATTAGATCCCAAAGGTTATGTGACTCCTACCAATTATCCACTTATTGATACTCCTTGGGTGGTAGAACAAATTATACCTTTTGAACCTCTAAAAATTCATGAATATTCTTTACCACCTTTATATTCCATCATTGCATATGATCCTTTCCCCATCAATGAAACCATTGACAAACTAATCCATTTTGATCCATCTACTTCTCCTTCTCCTGAGATTACACTAGATGTTAAGGCCACCAACGTTTGTTAGATAAATTTTAAAAATTATTTCCATGGTAATCAGATTCTAGTTCTTGAAGTATATGTTTATTATTATGGTCTTCTTCCCATATTGCATAGTTATGAAACCATTCTTAAAATAATTCATGCCTGATAACCTTAAATTCCTTGGCAACATCATAAACTTGGGAATTTTAAAACCAAAACCCCTTATTTCAACAACTTAATTGCTAGCATCAATCCTAAAACTAATCTAATTTCTTCTTTACCTAATGAAACATACCATTTCCAAGATGGCAATAATATTATTATTGAAGATACCACTTGTATTGAATATGGTAATCCATCCTATCCTCAACCAATCACAATTTATTGTAAGATCTCACCTACCAAGTATGATATTTTAGCTTATTTTTTGATAAATATTATGAGATATTTACTTGGTCATAGGAGGACATTCCTAGTATTGACCCTAGAATTATGGTACATAACATCATTATTTATCTTGATGTTAAGCCTATGCATGAAAAACAAAGGAAATTTCCACTTGAGGTTTCCACTTTATGTCACAAGGAGATCATCAAATTACTTGATGCTAAATTTATAAAGCTAGTGGATTGATAAAGGGTTTCTAACATAGTTCCCATTCAGAAAAGGTTCACTATGGTCATTCACATCTGTATTGATTTTCATAATCTTAACCTCACATTTCTTGAGGATGACTTCCCTTTACCTTTGATAGATTTTATTATTGATTCCATAGCTGGTTACAAAATGTTATCTCTTATAGATGGATTCTTGGGCTACAATTAGATTCACATTACCCCCAAGGACCAATATAAGACCACTTTCACCATGGAATGGTTCCCCTATTACTATGTTAAAATGCCCTTCAGCCTCAAAACTGATTGAGCCACTTACCAATGAGAAATTAATCACATCTTTCATGATCTTATCTATAAAATTATTGAAACCTATGTGGATGATCTCATCTCTAAATCCAAAAGTCACAAGAATCATCTATTTGATCTTGCCATCATCTTTAACTATCTTCTTAAATAAAAAATTAGAATAAATCCTTACAAATGTGTCTTTGGTGTCACATCTATAAAAAATTTAGGATTCTTAGTCTCTCTTCATGTCATCAATATTGACTCAGCTAAGATTAGTGATATCATCAACATGCCTATTCCTCATTCCATTCTAGACATTCACACTTAATTAGGAAAACTTAGGGCAATTAGATGATTCATCTTAGAAATGGATTATCACATCAACTCCATCAATTCTATTCTTAATAAAGGTAATGCCTTGAAATAGATGGACCCTTGTCAAAAATCCTTTGATAATATGAAAGAATCACTGTTTCACCCACCTACACTTTGTTTTCCTTCCAATGTTTGAACCTTGTTCCTATATAATTATTCCATGCCTATATTAGTTGGGGAAATTATTTCCTGATAAGATTATACTAGAAGAGAGTATGCCATTTACTACATTAGCCAAGGCCTCATTGATTACAAGAAATTTTATACCAAATTTGAACATGATTGCCTCACCATTTATTTCACAGCTAAAAAACTTTGACATTACATGCTTTACCAGACCACTTATGTCATCATTCATTCAAACCCCATTCATCACTTCTTCTCCAAAGCCTTTCTCCCTAGAGATATAATTGGCAAATGGATGGATGGTCCTTTTTATGGAATTTGATCTTTGTATTGTGACTCAAAAATATGTCAAAGTACAAGTCATAGCTAAATAACTTACCATAGTTCCTATGTTAGCTACCAATCACCTTAAATATCATCTTCTTGATGATAATATTATATATATTGAATGTCTCAATAAATATATTTCACTCAAAGATTACTTTCATAACTTTATCGATGATCTTGACATCAATAATCTTGATGAATATGGTATTCCCCCTGATACTACTAAACTAAAATTAGTTATCGAAGAGCTTCCTAAAATTAATATCAACTTGCATGAGGATACTTGGACCCTTCACTTTGATGGTTCTAAATTATTTCAAGGAGTTGGGGTAGGTTGTACTCTCACAACTCCTCTTAGAAAAATCATTCTTTTATCTTTTTGCTTAACATTTGATGTAGCTAAAAATATGGCTAAATATGAAGCTCTAATCCTAGGCATGAGAGCTACCCTTAATTTATACATCCAATACCTACATGATTTAGGTGATTCTTAGCTTATTAACTTCTAGGTCAATGGTGATTACCAATCCAAAAGTGATAATATCATTTCTTATCATCAAATTACATCCACTCTTACTAAATATTTCACCTCTTTCAATATTAAGCCTATTATATGAGATAAAAATTCAATTACTAATTTCCAAGCTTCTTCAACCTCTCTCTTTCATCCCTACCAAGTTCTTTCTGATCCCACTTTTCTTATAAAAATAATAGAATCTCCATCTTCTACTCAACTACCAGATTCACTTATCTATCACATTGAGGCTATCACCATTTGATAAAGCCCATGGTATAAAGACATCATTCAATTTATAGAACACCAAACTTACCCTCCTAACTTAGACTCTCATGAAAATAGATGTATTCACAAATAAGCTTTCAAGTATATATTTTAATACAACATCCTTTATTATTGTAATGCTAAAGGTACTTTGCTCTGTTGTGTTATGTAAGATGAGTTCCCTCCTCTTCTTAAATAAGCACATGGGGTAATTTATGGTGGGAACTATAGTGGACATGCTATATCCTAAAAATTCCTATGCATGGGATACTTTTGGCCCACTATTTAAAAGGATGCTATCAAATTTGCTAAAAATTATACCCCTTGCCATCTTCATGATGATCTAATTCATTCACCTCTAGCCAAGATTCAAACTATTGAATCTCCCTAGCCATTCTCCATGTGGGGATTAGATCTCATAGGAAAATTAACTCATTCTTAATATGGGCATGTTTTTATCACCATAGCTATCAAATATTTTACGAAATGGGTTGAATTCATGCCCCTTGTTAATGTTACCGGTAATACCATCACCAAATTCATTAACCAAATCATTTACCACTTTTGTTAATTCTCTATGCCATCTATCTAACACTTTTTGTAGGATACTCACATGAGTCTCACCCTCTACAATAGTTCTTCCTCTTTCACAAAATTTATTCCTTCCCATTTGGTCTTTTGGTTTCCCTTTTTTCTCTTATGAGGTGAATTATAAAACCATGGATAGGACCCGGTCTTCCTCATGATGTACCATAGTCTTCTTTATTTTCATACTATTTTTTACATGTTTTTTGGCACCCTCATGGGTTTATTTTTTATGAGTCGTGGTGTAAGACCATGGATATAACCTAGCCTTCCTCATAAAATTAGAATCTTACCATTCATTTTCTAGAATGTGTTTTTGATCCTTGTTCTCAACTTTAGCTTTTGCTTCTTTTGATAGATGGAATATGCACAACAATCTATGTTAGCATGTTTTAATCCATTTCCATCATTCTTATGATAAGGAATCACACTGTACTATCATTATATCCCTTTTTCACCTTTTTCATATTTTTTTTAATTTGAAGTACTTTAAATTGTTTCATGTTTTATTCCTCTTGATCTCCTTTCCTTTCACTCCACATAAGATAAAATAAGGTCTAAGTCAAGATAGCACTTTAATTTCAAATAGATTTATGAGACTCTTAGACCCCATGCTCTTTTTAGTTCTCTCTTTTACCAACCAAGTCCTAAGTAATTAAATGAAACTCATCTTTATCACCCATGTTTGGTTTTCCAAATCCATATGGAGGAGGAATATAAAAATCAATCAAAAAAGTTAAAATCCAAATCATTTAAATCAAAAGGAAATGATATAAAAAAGGCAACAAACAATTCTCAAAATTTAAAATCACACCAAAAGACATGATTACAAGCACATCTACTTTTTCTAGTCAAAGCTCAAAATCCATAGTTGGCCTCATGATAGAGATGAGATGCATTGGGGTGTGGTAGGATAGTAGATTAGAAAAGGAGAATCAAAAAAATCTTTTCATGCAACCTACTTTCTCATGTAAGTACCCTATCTTCATAGTATACTGACAGCTCTATAAGGGGTCATGAGGAATGGGCAACACATTGTGGGAAGGTAGATCCATTTGAATTTTCATGCATACAACCTTCATAGGATGATATACATACTTCATTTTTTGAACTAAGGCTTGTATGGCTAATACAATTTATTCAGAGTCCTTAAGGTGGAAATTCCTCTTGTTTTTATAACCCTAATTTGAGTGTTTTGAATTTGATAAAGAGTTACTCTACCTTGGTGTTTCCTTCATTCTCCCCTCCACCCATTCCATTTCCCCCCTTGATAGGAAAATTATGATTATAAATATGTTTTCCCTTATTATTTGATTCATTCTTATTCACATCTTAAAAACATGATAGCATTACTTTGATGTAGTTTTATCTATCCTTAAAACAAAACAACATCTTGACTAACTATGGATTATTTTCTTTACACCATGGATTTACATTTCTAGACTTATTTTTGCTTTCCTTTTACTATTTGTCATTGTTGTACCACTTATTTTTGTAGACACCTAAGTTTGTTTCTAATTTCATGTACTTTTTCCATTATTGAGTGAGGTTGGCTTGTTGCTTCTCACTCACCAATGTTGTTTTTCCCTTTTATGCACCTTTTTCCATTATTGAGTGAGATAAGGGTTGTTATTGATCACTCATCATTGTTATTTTACCATTTTGTTCTTAATTACACATCTTTATTTAAGTAAGGATTATTAATGATTTTACATTGATGTTTGATTACCATATTTTTGACATGTATCCTTAGTTTGACTTGGTGAGTTTTCCTTTCTTACTTAAGGTTTTATTATTGGAGTATTTTGATCTTTAGTAACCTTGGATTTTTAGTTACTTGATTTACTCTAAATTTTGACTTGGTCATTTGGTCTAACATAACATTTGTCACCCCAGATTGCTAAATTTCCAAGCACATCCCATCTTTATAGCACCAATTATCTTGGATTTTTGGCATTTGCTTATTTTTTTATCTTTATTTTTGTATTATTGGGTTTGTTGAAAGTAATATTTGCACCTTACATAATTAAAACTACAAACATAACAAACCTCCAATTAGTGATAAAGGTAATTCAAGTTACACATCACATTTAATTTTTTAGTTATTTCCCTCTATATCATTTATTTTTAGTTATATATTCTTTAAAATACTACAAATTTATTTTAACCTCAATGTTATGTGTTACTATGTTCTTTCTTAAACCACCATCCCTTATTGTACCTTAGTGACACGTGATGAGCTTCAAGTGGGGCATATGTATACACATAATATTTTAAATTTTTATCAAATACTGATGATTTACATCTTATAAGAACCTATTGAGACTCAATCTTTCTAAGTGCATGCTTTAAGGGGTGCACTGGGAAAGGGGTGGGTAGACCATTGGTGCTTCATAAGATTTTTGTCCCTTATTACCACTTATTACCAATCCAACAAGCTCTTAAAAACCATTCCCTAAGTTATTAATACTTTGTTGTATAAGGTGAAAATAACTTTAATGGATAGTTTAAGGTGTAAAAAACTTAAAATTTCCACTTTAAACTCAAACCATAGGTCAAAATGGCATTTTAAACTCAAGATCACTCCCTCGATTTGTACATAGTCTTCCAACCCAAAAAACACTTTCCTTTACTTGGATTTGTATGTATCAGATACATGGGAACCCAATATCCTAGGGGATGTAATATTGGTCCCCTTAGTACAAATTTCAAGCATTGTTTTTAGGTTTAACCCCCTATACTTTATGAATCATCATTAAGATGATAAGGCACTCACAAGTTACTTAGAAGACCAATTTTGACCAATTTGGGGGAATTAACTTAAAAAACACATGAAATGAACTATAATCCTTATAAAACCTCTTTAATATCATTTTAGAATCCAATTATATTCTCACCATGGCATTTTTTGTACTTGTACCTATACATATGCATTAAAAATTATACTTTTGTGAGTTTTTGAGCTCGAAATAGGTTATAAAAGATAATTAATAGTTTAAAATTGTTGGATATGATGACTTGGGTTTTATTACACATTCCAAATTCAAAACATTATACAATACACACTAGAATTTCTCAAACAAATCTCATTTTTCAAGGCAATCTAAAACAGGCTTGAGGAAGGGCTAGTTTTTGGCCATTTCTTGGTTTGCCTACTTGCACAAGGTTTCAAAATCCCAAATTTGGAATAGAGGATTATATAAAATGGGGAAAATTAATCAAACACTTCCTTAAATTTTCACATGTGTGGGATTCCATTTGATCAAAAACTCAGTTTATAGGCAAGGAGGCCTAATTAGGCCTAATTGGAGAAAGAAAATGAGCTTAAAATGACCCTTCCACTCAAATTTAGGTCGTAAAACTTGGAACGGAGATATATGGGGATCCTATTTCCTTAAATATATGATTATTTTTACAATATACTATATAATTAATTTTTAATAATTAGGTTTACCTATTTTGAGGGTTATAAGGAATTGAGAGAAAAATAAAGTTTTGGTATAAAATTAGGTCTTTTGAATGGTTTGATGGATCCAAGTGTATTGTTTCAAGTCTAAAATGATGTTGAGAGGAAATCCATAGAGGAATATGTCATGATTAGAAGAAAAACCAAATTTTCACTTTTATATGCCATTTTGCCAAATGAGGAGTTTAAGTGATGAAACCACCAAATCAATGTAGAGAAGATGTTAGAATTAGCTACAAGATCTAATGAATCTAATAGAATGCATAAACAAGAGATAAAATAATAATAAACAATAAATGTATATCCAAGACAATAACAAAAATGAATAAATAAATAAAATATGATGAATTATTCTGATAATTCAATATTAATCTAATATAGAATACATAAATATCCATTACTTATATAAAGTAAGGTGTGCAAGATAAAGATCATGGAAATCACACAACACATGTAGTTCAATTGATATCTGACTACAAGAATAGTGGAGTGAAACTCCACACTAACAATATAGGTGTCCAACTTGTGTAAATTATCAACACAAGTTGGCTACTAGTTAAGCAATCTTATCATATCTTACCCTGAATAATGGAGTGAAACTCCATTATAACAAGATAGGTGTCTAAGTTGACTTCTAGCTAAGAAAGATCATCATATCTAGTGAAATTTTTTAATAAACATAATAATCTAATTACAATAAATAATTAGCGCACTAATATAAATAATAAATATAATTAAATGTAATAAAGTGAATAAATGCACCAACACCCCCCATAAGCAAACTTCAGGTAGGGCTATGAAGATAAGAGTCTCAATAATGTGTAGCCATATTAGATACTCTATATAAATAGATGAGTAAAGTCATCAAAATGAAGGTTTAGGAGACCCCCATGAAGAACTTATGCCCCCTAAAGAATTGATGTCCTGCACCCTCAAAAGAGATTACAGGTAAAGATACTTGCTCACAATGAAAGGTTTGGTGAAAATATCCACAATCTATTCCTCTATAGGAAAATATTTAAGATCAATGATCTTTGCCTGAATAAACTCCCTGATAAAGTGCATATGGATCTCTAGTGTTTGGTTTTCTAATGATGAACCAAATTCTTCAAGATTTGGACAGTGCTTTGGTTGTCATAGTAGATGACTGACGGCTTTTAAAATAGAATACCAAGCTCATTGTGAATATTCTGAAGCCAAATAGCCTCAGTAGTGGCAGTAATAGTGTCATGATACTTAGCCTATGTATATGAAAGAGAAATATAATGTTACTTATTGATCTACTAATAAATGGGGTTGGATCCTGATTGAAAGTTATAACCAGAAGTGGACTTAAAATCATCATAATCACCAACCCAATCATAATCTATGTATCCCACCAAGTCTGAACCTATACTTGTTATATAGTGAATCCTATATCTGATATTGCCCTAAATGTAGCTCAAAATGTGCTTGGTGGCTCTCTAATGAAACTCATGTGGTGTCTACATAAATCATGAAACCATGCCAACTATATATGAAATGTCAAGCCGTGTATGATTTAGATAGATGAGGATACCAATAAGTTGGTGATATGATGTGGCATCAACCAAGGGAGTGGAACAATGAACCTCAAGTCTAACTCTACATAAGAAAGGAGTCAGTGTATGCCTATAATCAACCATGTGAAACTGAGCTAATAAGTCCATGACATACTTGGGTTGTGAAAGTTTAATCATAGAAGAAGACTATGCTATCTAAAACCCAAGAAAATAGTGCAATAGGCCCATGTCTATCATAAAAAACCTATCATGAAGTATAGTCTTAACATTATTTATGATGGATGTTGTGCTTCTTATATTAATGAGATCATCAACATAGATCACCAAGTATAATATTGAATCCTCCTACCATAGAATATAGACATTCAGATCTGAGTGACATCTTGAGAACCCAACTAAAAGAAGAAATGTGTCCATCTTAGAATACCAAGCCCTAGGAAATTATTTTAGACCATAGAAATACTTATGTAAGTGGCACACCAATGAATAATATTGAATGAATCCCAATGATTTCTCCATATATATCTCCTCATGAAGTCCCCATGAAGAAATATACTCTTCATCCATTTGATATATAGCCTAAGCATGAGCTACACCAATAGCTAATATCAAGTGAATGGAATTCATCTTAGTAATGGGCATAAAGGTTTCTATATAGTCAATGCCTTCCACTTGGGAAAAACATTTGGCCACTAAGCATGCTTTATAATTATCAATATTTTCATTTGATACAAACTTAATCTAATATATCCATGTACATTGTACTAATTTTCTTCCCTTACGAAGAGGAACAAGATCTCAAGTGTTGTTCCTAATCAATGAGTCATATTCTTCTTCCATCACTGAATCTCACTAAACTATCCTTATGGCTTCTTGAAAAAACTATGGATCAGAAGATATGGCAATGTAGGAATGTGAAACATCATGATGTGACCATGTTTTCCTTCTATCTAATAGATCCCTACTAAGAGTGTATACATCTGTTAAAGTCTATCTAGCCCACAAAGGCATCAATGGGTGAGGATTTGGAGGAGGAGTAACATGACCTACTTAACCCTATTGGGGAGGTAATACCTCATCATCCCTATGAGTAGATGAAGTAGGAGTATCATCATCACTGCTATCTAATTCTTCTAAGGAAGAAGAATGAGAAATTCTAGAAGATAAGTTTGAAGGACTTTCTTCAAAGTAAACACTTCTCACTATAATAAGTTCATTTGAATCTAGATTAATGAGTTGATATCCCTTAACACCATCATGATATCCCACAAATATGCAAGTCTAGCTTTGTTTTTCTAAAGTATGGCATTTGTCTGAAGGTATGTGATCCCATGTTGGACTGCTAAAGACTCTAAAATGATGCACATCTGGCTTCTTATTACACCAATATTCAAGAGGTGTTATCCATTTTAAATCTTTATGAATAGCTCTATTATGTATATAGGCAGCATAATTAATCACTTCCACATAGTACTCAGGTACTAATGATTTTTCATGAATCATAAAACTTGCCATCTCTTTTAATAATTTTTTCTTCCTCTCTACGACACCATTCTATTGAGGTGTGTATGCAACCAAATGCTAAAGATCAATTCCTTCAAGAGCACATAATTGTTCAAACTTGTTGTTCACATATTCCCTCCCATTATCTATGTAGAGAATCTTGACATACTTCCTAGATTATTTATCTACTAGAGTTTTGAACTCTAGAAATCTATCAAATACTTCACTCTTGAGTTTTAGAAAATAAACCCAAGTATATATGTAATAGTCATCAATAAATGTGATAACATAGTGTTTTTTCTAAGATAAAAAGTAGGTAATGGACTTGTTAAATCACTATGAAAAATTTTGAGGACTTTTGTAGCCCTCTAAGCCTTCCCTTTATCAAATTTATCCTATGGATGTTTGGTTAAGGTACAACCATGACATACACCCCTTAAAAACTGAATTTATTGAAGTCCTATAACCATCTCCTATTGACTAAGATATTGTAAATAGTGATAGTTTAGATGACCAAACCACTCATGCCATAGATTTCTCATTGAATAAGTGTGTGAGAGTAAATCTATAGAGGAAGATTGAGGCACAAAATAGGACAATGAATAAATCTAAGTATTATTGTCAACTTTTCCCACTATAACTAAGGCATTATCTTCCACTTTTTTGATTGAAACAGAATCGGGTGTGAACTCAACTTTCATACTAGTATCAAAGTGGGTGATTTGGTAGATAGAGAGAATGTTATTTGATAATTTTGGCACATAGAGGACATCCTCAAATACACCACTATTAACACTAATTGTACCTTTTATTATGACATCTACCTTAGAATCATCACCTATGAGAATATGAGGCAAGGAACTTGGTTCTAATCTAGAAAATTATTCTTGATCAGAACCCATATGGTGCAAAGAACCTAAGTCAAGATCCATGACTTAGGAGAACTTTATAGTGCAACTAGTATCATAGCTATCCCTTTCCTTGAATTTAAAGGAGTATAAGAATCCTTTGATTGATTGATGTTATTATTTTTGAGAAGGCCCTTAAGTTCATCACTCTCTTTCTTAAAACAATCTTATTCACTATGAAACCCCTTTTTACAATAAGGGAAATTAATGCTAGTCCTTTTTTGTGAATCCTCTTTCTTATTAGTGGATTTATAATCTCCTTGGGAGGAAGATTGGTGCCCTTTATTCTTATCTTTCTCTGACTTATTCTAATTATTCTGCTTCATTTTACTTGAACTTGTATTTGATGTTGGTGTTGAAACTTGATTATGTTGAGATTGACTTGCAACTAGATATTGAGATTTGGATGACTTGATTAGATCCATAGCTATTAACTTTTCTTCTTTATCCATTAGAATCTCAAGGAATACCTCAAAGGTGGGCATTTGATAAGATGTGTCTAATGTGAGCCTATGAGTCTAAAAGCTAGAGACAAAGGATAAATATTTAAGACCTAATTTATGTAAGACACTGAAAATCAATTGATTATCTTTTTTTTATCAATTTCACATTCAGAAATTTGTGCTCTAAGATCTATGACTTTAGTGATGTAGTCTTGTATTATAACATAAATTTTAGGATCCAGACTAATGAGTTCATTGTCAATTTGGCAACCATGAACCTCATCTATTTTATCAAACAATGATGTTAATTTATCCCAATCCTCTTTTGAAGTTATACATTTTTCAAGATGGAAATTCAAATCTAATGACATGTAAGACCGAATGCATCTAATTGCCTTAGTAGTTTCACAGAAAAAATGTTGTAACTCTTTTGCATTAGTAGGTGGAGTAATAATATTTTTTATGTAAAGCATATAAAATAGCATCATTAATGCATTCCAACCATTCTATTTCCATGTGTTATAGTTGTATGTTGTTAATAGTGAGAACTTAGGATTCCCCATGATGCAATTTGAAATAAACCATCACAAAGTAGAAATTAAATTACATAACACACCATAAAACCCTCTTGAATTACTTAGTTTTATCCCAATTAGTAATTATTTTTTTCACTTTATAATTGAGTGCATTTATAAGGCTGGATTATAATTTTTCTAGTTTACAAATAGCTTAATTAGGCCCTATAGTCTAAAAGTACAAAAAATATGCACTATTTTACAAACTTTTTTACACCAATGTGTTGTAATAAAAAAATATTAACTTAAAAAAAAATGGGACCTCAATACAAGGTTGTATGTGAAGTTATGAGCCTCTAAAGTTTTAGAAATGAGGATGGGTAAGAGCTACTATAGAAAAACTTGAATTCTAGAAAAATCTAAAAAAAACTAAAAGTGTAGTAGTGAAGAACACAAAATTTTAAACTATTTAAAAAAAAATTCTCAAAAATACCTCATGATGTTCAGATGATAGACTCCCTAAGTTTCCCTATCAAATTTGCCTGCTGATCCATGAGGCCTGCTAAATAAAATTAAAAAAATTCCTGCACAGTCCATACGGTCATACTTGGGAGCTAAAAAAATTTTGCCTTCTAGGAGATTGTGTCTAAATTTGATATAAAATATTTGGACAAAATTGTAGATGGTTTTAACTATCTTGGGCACTCCAAACTTAATGGTGAGCTTAGAAATTATCTATAAATCTCTAATTTATGCCTGTTTACAAAATCAAAAAACTAATCCTATTTCTAGATATTTTTCTCTTGAATATTTAGTAATCTATAAATTCAATATAGATTTGGTACAATGTTAGAATTAGCTACAGGATCTAATGAATATAATAGAAAGCATAAACAAGAGATAAAATAGTAATAAAAAATAACTGCATATCTGAGACAATAACAAAAATGAATAAATAACTCAAATATGATGAATTGCTTTGATAATTCAATATTAATCTAATATAGGATACAAAAATAGTCATTGCTTATATAGAGTAAGGTGTGAAAGATAAATATCAGGGAACTCACACAACACATGTAGTTCAATTGATATCTGACTACAAGAATAGTGGGGTGAAACTCCACACTAACAAGATAGGTGTATAACTTGTGTAAATGATAAACACAAGTTTACTAGTTAAACAATCTTATCTTATCTTACCCTGAATAGTGGAGTGGAACTCCACTGTAACAAGATAGGTGTCTAAATTGACTACTAGCTAAGCAAGCTTATCCTATCTAGTGCAAATTATTAATAAACTAATTACAATAAGTAATTAGTGAACCAACCTAAACAATAAATACAAGTAAATGCAATAAAGTAAATAAATGCATCAATAGAATTTCTTCAAAAGGCTTTATCAATTTTTATCCTTGTCTCCCATGCGAAGTTAAGAAAAGGTCAAAGGTTTGTTGGAAGAATAACTCAAAAGGTTAAAGGAGTCTTTAACATCCTCAAGGATATCTTTTTCTCTCCTATGCCAACTCAAAGAGAAATGGTCAAATATGATTCAAGGAGCCTTCTCATATCCCAACAAGGTGGAGAGACCTCATAAATGGATGAGGATAAGTATTCAATGGAGTTGGTTAAAGACTTGATCAAGACAAGAATACTTATTTTCAAGGAAGATACTTATTCATCAAGAATATAGGTGTGAGAAAATAAGGATATAGGAACATGGATGGTTCAAACCCCAAGAAACATGCCTAAAACTTCTTTAATCTATCCAAACAAGCTCATATCTATTTTCTACACCATTTTCTGAGAGAGTAAAGAAATATAATCAAGCATGTACTACATAGAGGTTGAAGGAGGACTAGGTGGATGAGTCATCCCTAGTTTTAAGGACTCTCTCTCTCTCTCTCTCTCTCTCTCTCTCTCTCTCTCTCTCTCTCTCTCTCTCTCTCTCTCTCTCTCTCTCTCTCTCTCTCTCTCTCTCTCTCTCTCTCTCTCTCTCTCTCACACACACACACACACACACACACACACTTTTTATTTAAGTATGCCTTGTTTTAGCATTTTTAATATTAATTAACCTAAGTTATGGTATAACCCTACTTATAAAAAACTTGTACTTGGCTTTATGCTAAATTTGGAAATTACAAATAAGTAATGTAATTATATACTTATGATGCTAACATAGTTATGGATCTACAACAGGTAGGAATTAGACTGGAAGATGATTCTAGAAAAATCACCAAATTATAGATTGAATGCTTTTAGAACTACAGATGCTAGCATTATCTTAGGATGGATTCTTCAACACTACTATCTAAATTTGATATAGGTGTCTTGTATGAAATACCTAATAGAAAAGGATGTAAACAACTATATAATTTTAGGTTTGTCTTCACCTTCACTCTATTACATTTATATATGGATCATAGATTGTTGTTCCTCATGAAATTCAAAACCCCTAGTTATTCATCGTCATAGTGACCTTACAAAAAAATGGGTTAGTGGGCACATGTTTTTTATCTGATCCCAAAGACCCCTCTATCAATGAATATTTCCTATATATCTAATACTTTGAAGAGGGCCTCAAACGGATGCAATTTTTCCCTACATGTTGGCTTCTGTGTGAATCAAGAAATATTTGAAAATTAAGTATAATAATGACCTATCTTGTTACTTGGAAAATTGGGTTCTTGGGATTAGTCTTTAGTAATTTATACTTATAAATGTGCTATCCCTATGATTGATATGGATATATGAGAAAATAGGGAAGCTTCACTCAATTGAATGTTTGATATAATGATTTTGATAAGTTTCCTTGGTCTCTTTTGATCTTTTCTAGCCAAGGAATGAATGAGGTTTGATCTTATATTTATATCAACCCCTTTATATAAATAAATCACATTAAAGCACTTAGTCTGACCATTAGGATATATTTCATTGGAATATTAGATGACTTTAAGGCACTGGACACTTGTGTCAGAGTAGGACACTTGTATTAACATAGGTATTTATCCTAGATGATAGTGTCTAAGGAATAAGAAAGTAGGTACATACTCAGAACTTGTAGAGGTGCAAGATAAATAGGTTTTAATAATTTTAAGATAGAATATATGGTCATCAATATAAGTCTGGTCGAACTAAGAGATAGGTCAAGGGGTACAAGATCTAGTAGATGTGAGACTTCTAAATGCAGTAAAGGTTAAAAATAGAGAGGAACAACCAAGGTCTAAGTTTTCAAAGTGTATAAGACTAAGGTGATATATAATCCATAAACTAGTTTCTACATCCCCCCCTTAATCGAGTAATGAAATTACTAGTTTAAAGGAAAGAAATGTGTACCTACATGTTTACAACACACCTTGTCTTTGTGTGAGTCCAACTTGAGTGATTTATTGGTAATTGACCTATAACTAAGAGCATGTTATAATATATAATCAATGCATATATTGAATTGAAAGTATTGAAAGATTTAAATTTAGATAGTAAGGTTTATGAAATAATATATAATCAATATAACCACCTTACCTATTATCAAGTTAAATGAAAATATATATCATTATAAATATTTAAAAATGGAATTAGGAAAAATATATAGAAATATATAAAGTGCATATATCTAAAGGGATTGATAGATATTGGAAGGCATATACCCCCCAACTTGGATAAAAAGTGAGTTTCCATTCAACAATTGAGATTAACTCAGCTATACAACCCAATGAACTTTATAATCTAGTGACGTTGGATGATAAAATCAAGTCCAACATGAAAAATTCAAAATATTTAATGATTCAATCACCTCAACCATACCTAAATCAAACCAACTATTATAGTATATTGGATTAATATAGTCTATAATAGTTTATCCTAGGTATTAGTGCATAAAATTCCATGATATGGTGATAGTCCATAAAATATTTTTGAAATCTAAAATTAATTTGGATTTTGTAATATTAGGCACACATTTCATATAATATATACCTTATATATGTCTCATGTTGAAACTATGTATAACAATGGTACCAATGTGTAATCTAAAATGTCACTTGAGAGTTAAGAGTGTTACTTAAGACCACCCATCCCTAGTTTAGCCCTAGGCATATCTTATGGCCTATTTAGACACTTTTACATCTTTTTTGTGGGCCTTACACATCCATATAAATCTCAAAATCAATCTCAAACCCTTCTTTAGTCATTCAGGGCCTTAGCACCTTATGTTCTGCCACTTGGACATTAGCATCATAATTGGACACTAGTGCCCCTCGCTAGTGTCCTACTTTGGTGTTATTTTCATTTAACATTTTTTTCTAGTGGATATATTTAAATTACAAAAGGCACCTAGAGTCATCCTAGACCTATTTCAATCCCCACACAAGTACTAGATTAATATATACATGACTTTTATCATTTTATTCACTAAATGGAAATTAAATATAAATACACACAAATAAGTTCAGAATAAGTTGTGTACAATAAAGTTTATTAATCCTTATTATATATTACTTATGCATACAATTATCTAAATCCCTCTTAATCTTAAAATACATATATTTTTAGTCTCAAACCTCACTTAAATCACTCAAACTAGCATTCATACTAGCATCACTTGCACTTACACCAACACTTAGGTGGGGAAAACTACATCGAGATTGATCCCTCCTTAGAGTATTAGTATGTAGGAAACTCTCATCATAGTGGGGTGTTGAGGATGTTTAGCCTACCCAACTAACACCACAAATTTACTACTTGTGCCAATCAAATTCCCTATTCACATAGAGGCTTAATATTTGCATAGAAAATTAGTCAAAATAGGTCATAAATAGTGAATCAAGGTTTGTCCACATAGGATCAGGCTACGAAGACTCAGACATAGGTGATCCTAGAAGTACATATCAATTCTTACACAAAGGACATTAGTGCCTAAAGTGGACAATAAGTCCATAATGCTACTATTCAAGGTAGGGCATTATTATCTAGGAGGGTTTCTAACACATGTATCCTATTTGCAACACTCAAAATATCTCTTATATTAGTTTTAATTTTTTTTTATCCTTTACCTTAAGTAGTTTCCATCTAAGTATTCATTTGGTTCATTCATTGTTATTATTAGAAATATCAAATTACCTCAGTTCTTTCACAAATCAATGGTTGTATTTATTGCATGTTTTATACCTTTATTTATTATCATGAGCCCCTTTAATAACCTAGGGCTTAAAATCCATAACCCTACAAATTTAAATCATTTAGTGAACCTAACATTAATTGAATACTACTTATAAAACCCTAGTTTCATCTTAAGGTTTACCTTTTCCATGGTTGTGAACTAAATTAGGGTCTATAAATTCTAATTTTTTACTAATTTTTTCACATCATAATTGATCCATATCAATCCTATATTATGGTTTCATTGATTAAATATTTTAAAATTTTGGACAAAATCCTTCAAATCATAGATCCACATACTAGGTCCTCATATACTCAAAAAAATAGCTCTTGGGGTTTCAAGTAAATTTTTTATTTTTTCCTATACATTGGGTTGAATATTTTGCATATTTTAAAATATATGTATGTTGGATTACCTTAACCCTACTATTTTCTTATTATTCATTTATTACATTATTTTTTTTGGTAAGTTTAAAATGACTTTCAGGAAACCTCTTTCTCTTCATCTAGTTTATTAGTTTCTAAACTTTTCATGTAATTATACAAATGAATGGAAAAAAATTCAAGATTGCAAACTATCACATGATAATTAGCTTGATTTCATTTTTAATGATTATGGAAATTATTTTTTTAATTATGGATATGATGATTACTATGAGTATGACAATGAAAGTGTTGATGAGGATAGATTAGATGCATCTTCTTATCTTTATCCTCTCTCTTCTCATACTTCTCAAAATGGAATTGATAACATAAGCCCAAAAGAGACCCTTAAAGATAGGGATTTATTTAAATGTGATCTTAATTATTCAACCACTTTTTCTACATCCTTATTCAAATTAAAGAAATACAAGAACAATAAAATCAATTTACCTTTGCATGGTTCAAGTAATATTACACATGATGTTCCTAGAATAGAAAATAAAAATTCAAATTCTTTACCTTTCTCAATTCAATTCAAAATATCATGTACATGGGACATTTCACCTTTTCTAGATTCAAAAAATAAAGTAGACGATATTATTTTATCACATTATTTTACATTTAAATCTCAATATAGTGATTCCATAAAAAAATTTAGAGAATTCAAATATCTCTAACCATTTTCTTACATGTCATAATGTGCCAAATGAAAATATGATTTCTACTTCTTCTCCCCTTGACTCCAAGATTGAAAATAATGATTATACATGAATTCCACTTATAGCTAATGAAGATATGCATTGTATTATACCTATACATGATGATATAATGCATATTAGTAAAACATTAAAATATTATTCTACTCCTCTTTCTAAGCATTACAATGATAGTTCTTCTACTCTTAACTCTATAAGTGAATAAAATTATGAGTTTGTTTAAAATTGGAATAATGTTGATTACTATGACTTTAGTGAAGAAGATATTAAGTATATTACTTTTAGTCTTCTACATACTTCACCCCTCTCTCATGATAAAAATGATTCCTTATCAAATGTTCATTGAAATGATAATGTTCCTTTCGATAATAATATACAAAGTTACATACCTTTTCCTAGTTTACATACTTTACATTTGCATAATAATGAAGTGTCTTCTACTACATTAGCATGTGATACTTCTTTACCAATTAACAATATAAGAGATACCAATGAATCTCCCTCACCCCTCCTTAATATAGTATAACCCATTTCTCATTATAAACTCCATGAGGGTGATAGCCCATTTCCCTCTCACCAAGTCCAAGCTATCAATCTTGAAATAGTTGTGGTGAACAAACCAAATCTCTCTAAAAATGTTTCTTGATGTATTGTACTAATGGCTAAAATTAATAACAAGATTAAGAATTAAATGAACCCATCGATGATGTTAATATACCTTAACAAGAGGTAATCTCCATGATGCATGTTGTGGGTAATTTATAACAAGTACACCATCTCACTTTGAAAATTAAATAATACTACTCTTAGGTTGATTCTAATTCCATCCATGGAAATCTTATTCTACATAAAATCTTCAATACAAAGTTACCACCAAAATTGTCACATCTTGATTTCTCTCTAAGATGAATAACCTATTTGATCTATGGATTATTATGGTTTTTAGTTAATTAAATATTATTTGATTAAGTTTTATGTCATATGTTGATTATGGGATAATTGTGTGTTACTTAATTTACATGATTGTGTTGCTATAAGTTAGTAGTACTTTTACATCATATTCTTTATGATCGTGTTTATTAGTTATACAATAATATTTTATGGATATATTTATGTTTTAGGATAACTACCTTCATTATTGTTAGGTGGATCTAGGATAGATCCATCCCTCAAAGTGTGATAGAGGGAAAACATAGGTTGGTGTAGATGGAGACATTAGGGGATGATAAAGAGTGAAACTAGAAACCCATGCACACACCACATAGTATATCATGTTTTATGATTAATAGTTTGAGTAGATAGTTGTGGTATGATTTATTTTATTTGTTAATGTCTATTATAATAACTTGTGTTCTTAGATCATTTTATGTGATTATGTGATTTCACTTATCTAGTTATTGATGATGTTATTAGTTAGGTGATTTGATAAATCTATACCTAACTAGTTTAATGTGATTTACTACAGTGTTGTACATAGATAAATATTCATTTTGCAATGTTTGTTTGGATTCTTTTTGAGAAATAATAAATTTATGTTATTAATTTATTGAGTCAGTTTGTTAGTGACTACTTACATTTAAAAGGTTACTATAATAAATTCTAATAATAATATATACTTTTAAAATACTTAATAAATTATAAGCTCTTTGTTAAGTATTAATGAATGATTTTGGCATGGTGAAATGATATTTGTGTTTTGAATTTATAATGTTGGGAAATAAACATAACATAATGCAAGGTGTTATATAATAATATAATTGTGAAATAGTTTTATAAATTTCATTGTGTTTATCAAATTGTTTGCTAAATCCTATGGTTATTTTTTAAACCTAGAGGTTTAACTTACAATGGAGGTTGAATGCATAGCGTTTTGTCATGGATGACTTAGTAATAATTAAAATAGTATTTTTAACATCATATATGTTCTAACCATGCTATATATTCATTATTATTATTATTGAGTAGTTGATAGTCAACATTACATAGAATAATATATTAGGGATTATGACTTGTCATTTAGTCATTTTATGTAAGCTAAGTGAATTTTTTATTTAATTCAACAGGCATGCAAATATTATAAAGGATATATAATTATTATTTAAATGAATCATTGGAAATTTTAGAGATGATTAGGGTTTATAATCACTCCCTGAATTTAGTTAACCACTATTATTGAAAAAATCATTATTTAAGTTGGTTATGGATTGCATGAGAAATGGTGGCAGACTGTAACTTAGTGGGGGTTCTGTTGAGATATTCTAGAATGCATAATTTTAGTGGGTTTTGTCTACCAAGAAGGAAGAAAAAATTCATGGTGACTAAGGATATAGAAAGGAATAAAGGAAAGAGGAAGGATGACTAGGAGGCAAGGATATGGGGATTAGTAAGTAGAAAGAGGAAAATAAAAAGAATTTGAGCTAAGGAAGGAAGGGATTCAACTTTCTTGGCATAATAAGCAACTGATACAGGTCATTTTTTGTACTTATTTTTTTTATTATGTTATTAGATCTTGGAATTGAAATGGTTTTTCTATATATTTTTTAATTTAAAATGGAAAATATATAAGGGGATGCATGTAGGGCCCTTTGGATGGCTTAGCCATCCACAAAACCCTACATCTAACCACATAACCCAAAGGGAAAGGGGAATGGTTTTAGGTGTTTTCTATGGTTGTATACACCTCTATGAAATCTCTATCTTTAATCCTTTTTTTTTCATAAACCCTACCAATTTCATTGTTTGAGTATCATGTTTTTAAGGCATTTGGATAAGGTCGTATGATTTGGTTCTAGTTTGTCTAACCAATCATAGAGCATAAGCTTTAGTGATTAACTTAAGTAAAATCCTATTTGGGATATATGAGGTTTGAATGTGTTTATAGTTAATTTGGATTTTTGGGTGAAATAAGTTGTGTTTTTAATAACATATTGACTATATAATTATATATGTGTTATGTGTTTTTAAATCATTTGGATGTGAATATATATATATATATACACACATATATATACATACATATATATACATACATACATACATACATATACATATATACATATATATATATATATATATGTATATATATATGTATATATATGTATATATATATGTGTGTATATATATATGTATATATATATATGTGTGTGTGTGTGTGTGTGTATATATACATACACACACACACACACACACACACACACACACACACACACACACACACACACACATATATATATATATACACACATATATATATACATATATATACATATACATATACATATATATATATATATATATATGTATATATATATATATGTATGTATGTATGTGTGTGTGTGTGTGTGTGTGTGTGTGTGTGTGTGTGTGTGTGTGTGTGTGTGTGTGTGTGTGTGTGTGTGTCTGTGTGTGTAGGTTAAAATGCTTGATAATATATATGTGTATTTATATATATAGATAAAAATATAAAATTGAAAGGCTAAGGTTTCAATTAAATATTGTTAGTAAATATTAAAAATAGTTTTATGAAATCAATTATAGAGTATATACTTAGTGACATTTATAGGAATCCATAGTCATATATTATTATTATATATATAATCAGGGTTTATTCTAATCAGGTCCTCAACATAGGAAGTCTTGAATTGGGTATGGATGTTGACAATAGACTTCTAGTTGAGTAAATAGTATAAAAAGTCTTGGTTGAATTCATTTATTAATTGAACTTACTATTACAACTGTGTATGCATTAAGATTGGTTCATGTTTAAGCATTTTACTGCATATTTATTTATGTAATAATTATGTACATCTAGATAGAGGAATTAATTCATAATTCAAATGAGTTCGTAGTTTCTTTAAAAATTGAATTTGATAGTATAATTTATATGGATTGGTTATTGGTTATAAATTATACTATTTTTTGAACTATGTAACTTCAAGATTATGATACATACACACATAATCTTTAACATTAGACATAAAATGACTGAATGTATGTTGATCATATTTATATACAATTAATTTAAATTTTTATATAAACATAATGGTTTGAGTAATTTAAATAAATGGAATCAGAGTGTAAATGGTTGGTTGTGTATGAATGGAGACTCGCATGAAATTTTGTGTGTTTCTAGTCAAACAAGTATTTTGGGATTTATCTAGTTTTTAGAAGGGTTTTGGAACTATTATTTTAGTTAGATGTATACATAGAGTATATAAAATACTCTAATACATTTGATAATGGATATCTTCTTATAGTATATTGTATACAATAAATTACTTATATTGTATTGAAATCAAACTTATGAGTTCTATGTGTGTGTGTGTGTGTGTGTGTGTGTGTGTGTGTGTGTGTGTGTGTGTGTGTGTGTGTGTGTGTGTGTGTGTGTGTGTGTGTGTGAGTGTTCATAGTTGAGATATGCTTAGAAACATTAAATACCATAATAGTGTGAAAATAGGTGTCTATATATATATATATATATATATATATTAATGGCGTATAAAAGCATTAAAATAAGGTATTTAAGGTTTTTAAATATAAAACATATAAATATGTTTTGACTAGCTTTTGTTATATATGTGGAATATGAATAAATATAGAGCTTATGTTATAATGTTTATTTCAAGGATGAAATAGAATTATAGATTACCTTATAATTTGAGTAAATGGGAGTTTAGATATGATCATTAATAATATGGTATGTTATTATAAGGACTATTTTATATTATATAATAAACTATATGATATTGGATTCATTACATTACATTTAATAGACTAAATGTGTGTATTTGATATTTCTACTTTTAGAATATTTTTATTATCTAAAAGGAAATATTTTGAATGAATATATTTGTTTTTATATCATTATATATTTTAATCTAGTTTCACATTCATGACTCTAAGTAAGTAATGGATAGAATCTACTGGTTTAATTAACACCATCAATGCAAGATGAGGAGTGATCTGATTGAGTGGTGTGTATAAATTTGAATGATCTTAGAGATCATTAATTATTAAAACCTTTATCCAAAATAATGTTTATAATTAAATATTTAATTTATATTTTCATATAATTTTCATATTTAAGTGGTATCATGTTAGAATAGATTTATTTGTGATACACATTATGTATTAGATATCTACAACACATGGGTTCTGGTTTAACACTCTAGATTCATGCACCATCATTATCTACCCATCTATGAAGGGAGGGTCATATCATTGTTGGGAGATGGTGTGGGGGATATATGGTCTATGGTTGGTGTGTAAAATCACTTGGATGATGCTCTCCCTCCTAGCTAGAGTACTACACTAGAGGTTGCACTTGAGATTATAGATTGATACTTGAGTCATGGAAACTCTTGAGTCATGTAGATTCATGCTCCATGAATCTTTGTATCATGTATTATTATTTGAGTTATTATTGATTGATTAAAACTATAATATTGATTCATTATACATCTTCAATAGTTTTTGTAATGTTGTATTAGTTATGGCTAGATTATACTATTTCATTAATGATGTAGATAAAGTAACTATTATTTTTTTAGCATTGTTAATGATTATTATATATGTTCATGGTGATACTTATCTAATTGGATTATCTATAAACCTTGTGGTTTACTAAATGAATGTAGTTAGTTAAAGATCACTAATTATATTTCTTGTGGTGAAATATGTAAGATGAATATGTGTAATTAATTTATTTTAAAATTACTATATTTTTGTAAAACCCAATGGCATTGTTACAATATGGTATCATAGTTAAGGATAAAACACTAAGACTTAATGTGTATGCTAATGTAAACTTAATATTCTGATAAGTAGTAAGAATAATGGTGTGTGCTAGATGAGGAGGTGAGGGTAATTCAAATACCAAACACCCTTTTGATCCAAATAAATTTGTCATTGAGCAAGCTAAAAAGTTGGACCAAATCCTCATGACCATACAAGAGACTAGGGACTGAATTACAACCATAGAATAAGAAGTGCTTGGCCATGAAGAGGAGAATTATAAAGATGAACCTGCTGAGCATCCTGATGAGTAGAAACATATTCAATAGTAGAGGCAAGATGAAGTGACATAAGATGCAAGAGCTCAAGTATTTATAGAGTTTGCATGGGATATGAAAAAGCTAAATCCACCCAAGTTTGATGGAAATATATTAGGAGATGGAGTTGAAGTGTGGATAACAAAATAGAGAAATATTTAAAAATTTATAATAATTATGAAGTCACAAAAGTAGTCTAGGGATCTTATCATCTTTTTTGTGAATCAACAACTTGGTAGGCAAACATGAAACTCAATATTAACCTCAACTCAACAAGCACCACTTGGGAATAGTTTATGACATTGTTTAATTCATGATGGATTCCACTACTAAACTTTGATCAAAATCTTATGTATTTGTAGAATATTAAGTAAGGGCATTTATCAATGAATGAATACTAGGAGCAATTCACCAAGATCCTTAAGTATGTACCTCAATATTAGGTGGATGAGAGATTTAGAATCAATAAATCAATCATGGGATTATAACCCCAAATTGGTTGTGAATTATATGTGCATGGTCCATCTACCATGGATTAGGTGTTTGATAAGGTAGTCAAGTAGGAATAGAAACTAAAATCTCTTGCCTAAGTCAGAGATAAGTTCAAAAAGAAGTGTGTAAGTTCTAAACCATCTTTCAAGAAGAAGTAGAAGTAGAGGAGTAGATACTCCAAGAGTCAGTTTAAGAATTAGAATGCCAAGTTTAATAGTGGCTTAGGGAGTAATAAACTTGGTAATAGTTTTTGAGGTGGTTTTAAAGGAAACTAATAGTCTGATAAGAAAGGAATGGTTTGAGGTTGCTTCATATGTGGAGGTGACCATTATGTTTGAGAATTTTCTTAAGATAATGTTGTCACTTAGATATGCACCATTTGAGAATATTTCAAGAATCTCCTCATCTAAGTTTCATAATGGAATCACCTCTAGGCTTGTGGGTAGCTTAAGGAATGAGGTGAGTCTTTAGATAGGGCTATCTCCCTTGATGTACTACTTAGGATTTCAATAACGTCTAACTTTTGGGGTTGAAAATGGAGAGAGAAACTAAAATCAAAACTAATCTAATGGAGGTGATACACCAAATTAAATAATGAGATCCAATCATATGCATATTACACTTGAGACCAAGAAACAAACCAAACATACACTTTCCCAATCTACAAATTCTCACATCAATGTTACATTATGAGGTAAAGATGAACATCTAGGATAGAAGGATTATAAAAGAGGCCTTGAGTGTCATTGATGAAGAGACAAACTCAATTAATCCTTGACATATCCCAATAATACTTCACATTCCCTGTAATAAGAAGTTTTCCAACTGCAAATAGGTTTCAAGAATGAGCTAACATGCTAAGGAAACAAGAGTGTCACTTAAGAAAAATCAATCATTAAAAATAAAAACACTATTAAAATTCATGGTAGAGGTAAAACTTAGTCAATATATTGATAAAAAGGTATAAAAATGAGTAGGGCTTCACCATAATCAGGTGGAACATCTAATATAATGCCAAAATGGCTAAGTCTTATAAAGCTTGAGAGAGAGAGAGAGAGAGAGAGAGAGAGAGAGAGAGAGAGAGAGAGAGAGAGAGAGAGAGAGAGAGAGAAGTGTTCAAGGGTCACAAGGACACTTTTTAAGCTGATAAAAGGATTTAATAATACATGTGATATGGATTTGGGATGAAACATTTAATGATAGGGGCAACAAGTGTCAATCCAAGTCATAAACTTGAAGAAAAGTGGTAAGAAACTCCTCATTTTGCATTAAAAATTGACTTCATGATTACCTATATTTGGACATCCCATAAATAATTAAGACTATATATAATGATTTGAATACACTTTAGGGACATTATACTTGCCTTTCCATGTATTGGTTATATGCCTAGTCTTATGAAATCAACTAAAAGTGAGCCATCATCCTCTATAGTCAAAAAATAACTCTTCTCATGCACCCTACAAACTTTGCCTCAAAATTGGCTTCAATTTTCCATGAAAATCCATAAAAGGTAGTGGGTGACATGTTTCAATACCCTCCATGGCCTTATAATCATCAAGGGCACTTTAAAAGGACATTCACTTGAAGTTTTCACACCTTTCACTAGCTTGTCTAATAGGCCAATTTTGATTGGATACATTTAAGCACATATTTGGAGGAATTATAAGTTTTTTCATGGAATTAAATTAATATAAGGAGTTATTAAAATTATTAATATTATCTCCAAACTTTGTTTCATTTCTTAACTCCTCCTGTAGCTTGCACAACATATAAAATAGTGATAAAAAGCTTGTTTTTTCCCCTTTCATACAATTTTGTACAAGTCCAAATCATGTGGATTATCTTGAGAGAGTCCTTTAAAATTTAAAATAATCATCCTAGTAAAAATATCTCATTATATTATCTATATAACTTGATCTTCACAAACTAGTCCTGGTAAGGATTTTACAAGGTTTTTAGAGAAATTTTAGGTCTTAAGGATGGTTCATAAAGATCAAACATCCAAGTTGACAAAAAATACCATAGATTTGTTTTTAAATACCTATTATAAATTTCCTAAACTCCTATGTCTCCCATGAAGATCCTCAAGAAAGATATGAGCATACAAAACTATCATATCAAGCTTGTTCTTCTCTTTTCCTATATGTTGAGTTGTTTTGAGCTCAAAAATAGTTTTATTATGACTTATATTGAATAAAAATATCTTATAAACTTATAATATAGTCGCAAAATCCTGTTATAATAGGTTTGAGTGACCATATTATGTTGGAAGTGCAAGTGACTTATCATTTGACCCTAAGTGTGAACCTTGCCCAATGTGCTTAACTATACCTTAGAGCCCAAAATGGCCTATGACACTTTTCCTTGCCTCCTAATAGATAAAAAATCTATAAAAACATCCTAAAATAATTATAAATCAATTTTTAAATCTCACTTAGGTATATAGTTGAATTTGACCCTTTATTGGGTTATATGTCTCAAAGGGTCCTACCTGCAAACTTAGGGGCATGGATTAATCTATTTTGTTTCACTTTTAACTGATAGGTTTCTCATGATTTTATAGGTTTAACATATCTTATAAAACCATTATTAATTATCCTCTTAAATTTTGGTTCACCACTTCACTTCTTTTCCTCATAACTACCAATTTTGTGCATAGTGAGAGTGCTCTTTGTCTGAGACAAAATAGAGGGCACTCCCCTATCTCCTAAAAAAAATTAAAATTTTTATAATATTCCTCAATAGTTAAGTATTCTCTCCATAAAAATTCAATTTCCTACTAGGTAATTTGACCCTTCAATAATCCTAAAACTAAAAAAAACTCCCTTAATGGTAAACTATGCAAGATGTTTTTAAGAATGGATTGAATTTTTTTTATAAGGGTCACTTCCTCTAATGTATTTTCTTGATATCTATTTTATAATATAAAATTACCTTTATAAATTAATTATGGAGTGACTCCCATTCCTTATTCAACCTTTTGGCCTTTCATACCCTTTACATTCTTGAACTTCTCAAGACTAGGTTTTGACATTGTTTGTGTTATGCTCTTAAGACCTATGCCTGTAGGTATCCATGTGTGGTTTAGGTTTAAAATAGTTTATAAAAACTCATCTAATCCTACTAGAATAATATTTCACATTTTTGGATCATTTGTGTCCCCTTGAGTGACTTTAGGTCATCACTTAGTTCTTCTTTCTCAAGTCAGTTACCTGACTATGTTTGGCTTGAGAAACACCCCTATTTCTTAAAGTATTACAATTTAATTTTAAAATTACCTATACCAACTTATACACATTTCCTAATCCCTTTCAATCACTTTAAACCTCAAAACTTCTCACTATCTATTAATTGTCATATACATAATCTAACTATGTTTGACCTTTTGGAAGGGGTCTATAAGTGTATAATAGGGTCATGTCTTGAACAATTTCCAATTTTTAAAACTTATTTAATGAAAAATGTGTTTCATAGTTACATATAATACATTTTTCCATGAAATATCCCTCTATACCATTACCTATGTACCATGCTTAACCTATTATTTGCCCATAGTTGGTTGTAGGTTCTCATTATCAAATGGGAGAGCATATAGAAGTGTTTATAGGATAAAACTCCATATAATTATTTAATATTTTTACATTAAAATTACATCAAGCTCACATTATTTTAAATTTCACAATAATGACACATCTCCACAATCCTTACCCTTGACTAGCTGTAGGTGAATGTTCTCCACAATGTATGGATTGTAGGTGATGTATGACAGGTAGGGAATTGTATAACACTCCTTTAGATGATATATTAACTCATTTATGTTACCTTCACCTAATAAAAAAATTAAAATTATGGTATAAATATAAATTTACACTTTGGATATTAAAAACCTTGTTTGATTCATGGCCCTGTAGACTCCACTGTTTGATTTTAGTGGTTTTGAAATCAACTTTAGGTCTTCAAATGTTCATTCTTCACTCACCCTCTGACCCTCATATTTTGAACAAGTCCTCTCCATAATATAATAAATAATATTTACCAAGTTATTTGTCTTAAAAAATTTAGGATACATATTGTAATATGCCTACAACAACCCCTAGGATCTTTACTTCACTATTTTGGGAAAGAATCCTTTTATCAGTCTTCTTATGTTTTGAAAGAAATACATGTTTAATTTTTTCATAAGATGTCTCAATTAGGTCTGAAATGATGGATTCAAATACACTTCTCACTTGGAGGGTATTTTCATTTCTTATTTCACATTTCTTCAGGGTTCCCTACTCCTTGTCAATGGCTTCTTATAGGTCATTACTATCATACACAGGCATTAATGTGAGAGAGATGGTAGTGAGCTAAAATTTGATATTAATGAGTAAAAATTATACCTTGAAACATTAAAAAATAATTCCTCATGATTCCAAATGATTGAGACCACCATTAGGGTTTATATCTTAGCATGACATTATCTTGATAAGCTGTATGTGTACTTTAAAAAGAATGGAGACAATATATGAAATATATGAGCAATGAATTGGTATATGGGCATTATACAACCATTTCACCTCCTTAAAAGGATAACATAGTTAATTTATAAATTTTTAAATATTTTATCAATCCAATAAATCTTTATTTCAACAAGATCTTCCCTTCCAAAGCTCTACAAATGCACCTTTTGAGTTACATTGGATAGGTAGACTATGAACATGTGTACATATGGATACAAACCATGAGGAATTGATTAGAAGAGGATGATTAAAGGATAATGGGGAATTAAAGGAGACTTGGAAACATGAGGGTGAGCTTGACACAACTTCATGAAACCATGAACCATCTTGAAACTCTTGAAAATGGTGCAAGATTACCTATAACTTAGAAAATTGTATCCTCCTAAAAATTGAGATGGTTATCACATCAAAAAATAATGAAAAATGAAACCAAGTGTAGGTTTAATTTTATAATTATTTTAATATGTTATTAAATCAATCTTAGTAATTGTTTTAAATGGAATCTCCCAAACAAGACCAAAACTTGAAGAGTGCATAGATTGATAGGCAGTTTTGGAAGGTCAACTTCAAATGGATGATTAATAAATTAAATTTAATCATTACCAAAAAAATTTATATTAAAATGGATATCCTTGAGTTTAATATCAACTCCTATAAGCATTTGACCTAAAACCCCTTGTGCTAATTGTAACAAGCAAAACCTTGAGTGTTACTTCAATCTGCCAAGAAGGGTAAAACTATAGTAGAATGGTTTTAGGCCAAAAAATAGAACTTATAAAGAAAATAAATCATGGAAATTAAATTTTTGGATTTGAATAGATATTTTTCACTAGTTTTCAAGTGGCACACTTCCTAAGGAGGTTGTACAAGTGCCAAACTCTTCCATTTCTTTACTTTTGTCTTAAAAAACTAAAATATTTGAATTAAAAATAATTTATTAAGACTTATAGCGACACATTTCATATTATATCACATTTTTAAACTTATACATTTCCTAATAAACCCATACAAAGAATTAAATGCACTATTTTTTACCCTTAAAATGACCCAAAATGATAAATAGACCTAAAAACTAATTGACCAAAGCTATTACAACATTAATTGACATAAAATGACCTATAAAACACCTAATTAAAATATATTATACCCTTTGTAAGCCTAAAATTCAATTATTTTACTAGGGGTGCCCCAATTTAACCTAAAATTCAAATTTGGTTAACAAATTGGTGACTCATAGGGGTAATATGCTTGCTATACTAACTAGACCAGTAGCCTTATTGGTCCATTAGGATTATGGAGTAATTTAAGGATTAAGACAAATAATATAACTTTGACCATTGACCATAAAAATTTAACCAAAATAAGACACTAGTAACTACCTTAAATACACAAAGTAAAGGACACACACAACAAAGAGAGCAAACACAAGACACACACACATGTGCTCCTATAACTTAAGAGAAACAAAAACAAACTACTATGTACAAAAAAAAATAATCATACTTCCCTCCTAGATCAAAAGGTAAGTTTGAAGCATCACCTTCTTCATGAGATGGAATGTGGTACACAAAGCATGATTCCCCTTGGAATTAATACTTTGTAAATCAGACTTATCTTTAGGAACTTCAATTAGTATAATCTCAAGTATACCATCTTCAAAAAAGTTTACAATTTAGAAGTATTCCTCTTTCATCCAAACCTCTTCAACTTTATCTTGTAGATTGTTAATTTCAATTTCAAATGATGATTGAATAAGGCATACCTTGTCATCTATAGTGTTTTCAATAAGGTTGGGTTTTTTCTCAGCTACAAGCTCTTATAACTCATCAAGGATCTTTGAGAATTGTATCCAATCCTGATCATTATCTTCCATAGAGATCTATACTTTTACCTTATCATATGCTTGACCCCCAACTTGACAAATCTCTTCAATTTCTTAAAGTAACTCCATTTACATTTGCCAATCATCTTTGTCCTCTTTATCATCTAGAATCATTGCCTCCTCCATCTTCTCTTTTGTATGTATGATGTCATCAAAATGGTGTTCTTCAACTTGTATTGTATCATCAAGTAGCTTCATGATAGCTGGTTCTTGACTAGTAAAAAGAGCTTCCTCTTCATGTTTGATTGAATATTCAATATCATGTTTAGGTACATAAATAAGCTTGTCATCAAGTGTTTATATATTTTGGATAAGGAAAAATTTTTAACCAACTCATCAAACTCCTTGAATATGGCATTGAAATTCCTGCCACAAGTCTTCTTCCTCATGATCATCTTCAAGAGCTACTTTTTCTACCTTGGTCTCATAAAAACTCATCTAGGACTACCACATCCTTAAGGGATAGCCTTGAAGGTGTTATCCATCCTTGATAATACATTTCACTTCATGCTTATGATGATAATATTAAACCTTTGGATCAGATGTAAAGTTTTCTTCAAGGGATACAAGATTTTCCATCTCCTTCTCCTTCATGGTGATACCAAGACTAGGCATCTTAAAATCATGTGATCTAGCCTAATGAGGATACCAAAGAGGTAATATTTATTCAAGAAAGTATTCTCTTTCTTTGTCAACTAGATGATCCTCTTTAGGTTATCATACCATAGGTACATCAAGGCAAAGAGTGATGGAGTGGATAAAAAATGAGCTAGTTGGTGGAGATGGCACATAGAACTCAATGTTAGATTGAGGGTGGAGTGCAGAGACTTCTCCATAGACACACATCCCTTCCAACATAGAGACATTAGCTGCTAGATTTTCCCTTTTTTCACTAAAGGGAGTCCCTATAGTTATTTATTCTTCACAATCACTCATGATATCTTCTTGATCAGCCATGAATTGGATTTTTTCTTCTTTACTTGCCTCTCTCAAAATAGGTTCCTTTTTGAGAAGAAATGAAGTGGAGGATTGATGGATAGGCTCATGGATTTGAGGTGATGAAGCTGTAACATGAGATTTAATGGGATGTTAACAGATTTGAGATGGAGTGTGGAATGGAGGATAAGGTTTATTAATGGATTTGGAAAAGAGAAAGGCACTAGTGAGCTCATATGGAAGTGAATCCTTGGGTTGGTTAGAAGGAGTAGCATTTACATGAGTGGGAGTTTCACTTTGCCAATGATATCCTTGTGTATAATCCATGGAAAAATTTGGTGTACAAGATGTTATCCAATTTTCACACCCAAGTTTTTCATGTTTCATTTTGGTTAAGTGTATCATTCTTAATTTGTTTATCCCCACAAAACCAAAGTGTCAAGTGTTATTTCCTTTTGAAGCCTTTATTCGGTCTTTTTAACAAGTGTTATTTCTCTAAAAAAAGGTTTTTTCTTTGGGTTTTTTTTAAAGTATCTAAATAATTGTTTCTAAATTTTTTTTTAAAAAACAAAAAGTCCAAAGGAATTGGTCCATTTCAATATTTTTGAAGGGTCACTAAAAAATATTTCTAAAAGACACTTTCTTAAGAAAAGACCCTTCAAACACTTTCTTTGAGGCATTTTCCCCAAACAATTTTCCCATGGACCCCCTTTATTTTCATCATCTTATATTGGGAGAATTTCTTTGAGGCATTTAAATGGTTTGTGCATTTTGTTTATTGTGCATTAGAATATGATATTCATGTGGAAGATAATCTCAGTGCATCACCAATCTTATATTAGGTTTTATTGTATGTAATTTCTAACTCTTTTCCTTTAAATCAAGCTACTTTAGATAGAGGTTTTTTTATAGAGATAAATTTAGGGAGATAGCCATTTAAATATAGAGATTCATTTCCTCTATAATCATACCCACTATGCCCTATAAATGTTTTCAACATTTCCCAAATCTTGAAGAGACTTGAACACTCTCTTCTAGGGTACAAGATTTGGAAACAACAATTTTGGCATGCTTGGTGGGTCTACTGATCCTATAATTATTTACATGTCAAGGTGAATGCTGATCTTGATAAAACTAAATTTTTATAAATATTCTCAATCTAGCATTTGGTGACTCCAAAAGGTGACAATAACTGGTTGTAGATCGACAATTTTCCCATGTTATACTTCATGGTCCTCACTAGGTCATTCGAATTTTGATTCAAACCCCCTCTAGTTAAACCCTTCTTGAATAACAAATACCTTGAACCATTCCTAATGCTTAGATATCTTAGACAAGGAGGTTTTGAAGAAGAAGAAGAAGAAGAAAGAGATCAAGAGGAAAGAATAAAAATGGATAGGTAAACAACCTTTCCTGGCCCTTCAACACCCACAATCCAATTGACCTTCTTACATATGACCCTATATCCTCTTAATGCTACCAATAATCTCCCTAGTTTCAATGGAGAAGGGTTCTATAACCCCATCTAATCATATTACATACATTTCAATTTTATATAAATTCCATAATGTCACCCAAGCCAACATGTAGCCATTAGATTGCTTTCCCATGTCTCCTAAGAGGTAAGGCACTTGACTGGTATAGGACTTTGGAATGTGGTTGCATTACAAGTTGGGATGGATTTGGGGAATTGTTTGGTAACTAGATTTTAGAATAAGAGGTGACCATAATTTGCTAATCCACCAGCTGAATGTGATAAATAAAGGTCCTAATGAATCTATGACAGATTTTAATGAAATATTTCAAAGGGACATGGCATAGGTTTTTTCCTATCACGAGAACTCCTCCTAGCTTTTGTGTTTCCCACTTATCTCAAGGATATGTTGATCTTCTCAAATAAATGGCTAATTCAAATAAAAACTTTTTTAATTCTAATTATTTTCTAACCATTTTTTAGGGATGATGTGTCTACATAATGGAGGGATTACATCATCAAGGATGGTAATTATGTTTTTTCTACTTATTAAAGGTAAAAATGAAAGTTTGCATGTGTGATTAGACTTGATTTAGAAAGATTATTATGATGAGTCATCTATTATTACATCATCGTTAAATGTGTGAAATCATGAGAAGGATATTGGTAATGGAATGAGTGGGTGGATAACCATAAAATATATACATCATTTTTATGACTAAAGAGAAATTGAGTCCACTAGTTTCATAGCTGAGTACAATAGTTTTCGCAGCTGAGTACAATAATTTTGTAACTGAATTTGCCAAAATAACAACCAAATTTGCTAGTTCTGTATCCATAATCATCATTTCTATTGATACAAGAAGCAATTTTCAAGCTAACCTGTGAAAGATTCAAGAAAAAAAGAATGAATCATGGGAATAAAAAAATAAGTCAAAAACCAGACATTGATACCCAACTCCTTGCAGATGAGAAGAAGTAGACAAATATATTTTCAACAAGCAAGATGGTTGGAGTTTCTATGAAAATTTCCCAAATACAATGATGAACTAGTAAGAGAATTTTTTATTGATTTAGAACAAACATAGGACACAAGGTTAGAAAGTTTTTCATTCTTTTTTCTATCGAAAAATCATAAGTGAAGAGTTTGGAATACCTATAATTGGATGTCCTAAACCCTATCAA
>JARHVA010005016.1:0-70000 GCA_037957365.1 Torreya grandis
ATCTTATGTGCAAATTTATAAACTCAAGAAAGGGTAAGAGCCAATCAATGGTTATGTATAAGACCATGTTAGCTAAGATGAACAATCTTATGGTAGACAATGAGTTACAGTACATCTTAAAAAATATTGCTTGCACAATTGAAAGATTATTTAAGAAACTCAAGTCTTTTGATGAGTTGTGTCACATAAAGAGAGAGAGAGTGAAAATTCAAAATCATAGATTTGAAAAAAATTGAGTATGCACATAATACTCCATGTACTGTAACATCTAAATTTTAAACCAATCTAAGCTACAAGGTTCAATAAAATCATAACAAGAATGAGGTAAAAAATTAGTCAATGCAATATGAAACCTTAAAAACCAACTTCAATTATCTACTCCCCACAAGAGGCAATTTTCATGATTACCATCACCTCCTTATGTATTACTATGAAAGTTACTTCAGTACAATCTCATCTCTTTTCCTCCCACCAAAAGAGTTTGATGTAATAACACCTACACCTAAGAATTATGATAGTAATGTATACTATGATTACCAATAGAGCTCTTGGGAATTCTAATAAATAGATGTTTCAAATTATGACATAAGATTCAATATCTTATTCATGACAATACTATTGAGTTACACAAACCTAAAAAGGAGTATAAGCCACAAAAAAAATGAAAATTACAAGTTGAAAATATTAAATGATCCATTTCCTAAACATGATGCAACATATATGAAAGATGCTTTTGAAGTACATCATGCATAAAATGCACAACCTCCACCTATGACATATGATCACTTAATAAATAGGATTATCAATATACTTAAAGTATAGACACATAATATTTTCAAACTTTTATAAATTGCTGACATTCTTTATCTTACAGGAACCCATCGAGTCTCAATATTTCTAAGTGCATGCCCTAGAGGGTGCACTGGGAGAGGGTGTGGGCAGACCTTTAGTGCTTCATAGGATTTTTTTCCCCTTTTACCACTTGTTATCTACACACTTATTTCCTAAAAACCATTCCTCTAATCTTGTTCTTATCTCTTGTATACTCCTCCATTCATTTTCCACTTTTAGTACCCCTTTTTGTAACCTAAAACCCCCTTTTGACAGTTTACATGACTAGGTCAACTGGGTCGACCCTTGAACTCTTATTGGTGAAATTCATTTTAGGGTCTAGGTCAGCTCTTGGTTGACCTAGCCTATGACCTAGTGAGTTTTTTATCAATAACGATACTATGTAGACCCTATTGACTAAAAGTCTCATAAGGGCTTAAGGATAAATCTACCTATATAAACACAATCATTTCACCACTATTTAAAGAAGACAAGAATAAGTAAGAGCTATTACACATCTGCTTATCCACCATTCTACTTGAGGATAAATCTTAGGGTTTCATACTTTCTTTGGAGATATGGATCTTGTCTTGTGGATGCATTGATAGGTTATGTAGCCTAGAGTTTGATTTATCCTTGTCATCCTTACATACCAAAACAACATCTTTTGAAGCACATTGCACAAGGGAGAGATTTAGGCTCAATGGGTTCATCTTCAAAGGTACGTATTCTTAACTTTGTTCTTCCTTTGTAAGAGTAGATAGATATGCATTTGCATTTCTCTTTCATGAATTAGGATTCCATATACATTGACGTAAGTATATATATTCTATGCATGTTTACTTTTGTTGTTTATTACCCCCACTTTTGTGCCACAAGCTTTGGTGAGCACTAGATTAGATTTCTTTGCTTTACTTTTTATTAGTATAGTGAATATGAAAACATAAGACGTAGTTAGGTTTATTGCATATTTTTTCTTGATTGGAGGCTTTGGAACCATCTCTACTAATATTATTTGTGATAAGAGATCCCGTAATTGGGTCTAGCAAATCCATATTGGTCATGTTCCTGATTATCTAATGTATCCCTAATTAGAAGTGTAAGTAGGATCTATCTTCTCTGAGCTAGGATTGATTTGTGTATCCGATGCATTTCTAAGTGCATACATTTTGGTGAACTTGATGTGAATCTAATCCTTACAGTTTTTATTTCATATTTTTCATTTCTATCATTTTATTTATTATTTTTTTTTATATTTATGATACTAGGTCGATAAGGCTGATATAGTTTCTAAATTATATGCATAGGTTTAACTCACAGTCATATCAAAATGGCTCAGTTCTTTCTATGTAGGTCTTCATCAGATACAAGTTATTGCATCGAACATGTTGACACAATATTTTTATTCACTTCCAAATAACAAACTATGTCAAATTGGTCAACTTAGTCTCTTATTCATCTCTAGAATAACAAAATAGGTCATTTAGGTCAACTTAGTATCATAGTCAGCTTCTAGATAACAAACTAGGTTGACCATGTTGGTATAGTCATCTTAATAGGTTTCAACAAATTAGGAATTGCAGAACTAGGTCAACCCAATCAACATAGTTGGTAGAATTTGTAAGCAACATTCAAGGCACTTTAATAAAAATTTCATAGTCCTCAACACTTCTAACACACCAAGGTTTATCTCTTTATTTCTCTTTCAATTCAGTTCTTCCTTACAATTATATTTTTCAAAGTTTGTAGTCTTTAAAATTACAATCATACAACAAACTAGATACACCTAGTCAACCTAGTTTTGTATTCTATCTTTTGTTTGAAAGACTAGGTCAACCTAGTCAACTTAGTTCTTAATGAATCTTGAATCTATAGTACAATAACGACCTTGTTGACTTTTTTATATAATGTTTTCATACACTGTCATCTAAATGCACTCTATACTATGTTTAAAATTAGGAATTGACAACTATATGATAGTAATTACTTCACACTTTCACTTTCATTATTTTCATGCTTAGATTAGATCACATAGTCTAATCAGGTGGTTTTTCAATATATAGTTTGGTTTCACTATTTTTATCTTTCTTGCACACACTACCAAATCACACAACTTCAAAATGCATTTAAACATTTATCTACCCAAGGCCTATCTACTTAGATTTCATCACCAAGGGGGACACTGACTTAGTTTTCTATCTAAGTATAAATATGTGGTTAATGATATATATTGGCAAAGTACCTGACACCCTTATCATTATGGGATTGTGAAGTGAGGGGGTAGGCCCCAATATCAAGCTAGTACCATTACCAACATAGATCCCTTTTAACATAAATGTCCTGAAACCATCCATATATTGATTTCTGGTTCCCTACTTTCAACCAACTTCCCTATCACACTTAAAATAACACTTTATAATAATTTAACAACATTCAATATGACCATTTAGTTAGCATTTACTTTTCATTTGGATGCTTGCTCTTTGATCATTGTATGTTGTATTGCAAAAACTTGTATTGGATAACATTAGTGCAAGGTTTTGTGTTGTGTGCCTCAATTGGATCATTCTCATTGACCCAATTGATTATGTGTTTACTTTAATTTATTTTTTAAAAATACATTTCAAAAAATTTATCTATTTTTAATGCACTATCATTTTATTTGACACGGTCTATTACAAACTATCTATTTCCCTTGCCTACAGTACTAAGTCAACCTGGTCAACCCATTACTTATTTTTGCCTCTCAAGTTATAGTACTGAGTAAACCTGGTTAACCTTGTATCCTTATCAAGCTATTCTCTATTCAGGTTATAATACTAGGTTGACCCAGTCGACTCTGTACTCTTATCTGTCCCTTCTTATTTCCTTGATTTTGAATCAAATTTGATTCACCTAATATTTCCACTTCATCATGAAATTCTTATTTGAAGACAAAAATGAGTTAAATTTAATAGATATGATGAGTCTTACCAACTTTAATAGGTTCTCCCATAAGCATCTTGTGGCTTCTATCCTAGATGAAAGTAATTTTCATATAGCCACTTGCACGATAAACTATGGGACCCCTCCTCATTCTTTTTCACTTTTAAATCCTCTCTTCTCACCTCAAGATCAAACCAAATTAGAGTATACATCATAAATGTTATTTTTCATCAATGATTTTCCTTAGCATCAAGGAAAAGACACTTCTACTATCTACCATCCCATGATAATTGGTGAAGTTGAGGAACCTCATTCACCTTCTCTCATGTTCTCACATAGATTTGGGGATACTAGCTTTTTAGCATTGTAGCCTCTTCCCTCAATTTTGAACCAGTCTCATATCATGACTTCTTCTCCTTTGATTTTGTCTACCTCTATGCCTAGTATATGTACTAACATGGTAGGCTCTACATCTAGTGGGCCTCTTCCAAGACACACTCTTCTCAATTCTTTCACTAGTGCATTGTTTTCTACCCAAGGTAATCATTCCTCTAGTGATACTTATTATCATCCATCTACTAGTCCATATTTTACCACACAAGAAAATTATGACGCTAGTGCCTCACTTACTAATATTTCTTCTCAAGATCCTACTAACAATCATAGTGGTACCCAAGCCACTACTACCAATTCTAATACTTCAAATAATTACAATAATGCAACTCAAACACATCAATTACTATTACAAACTATTAATCTAATGAATTCTTTTCAAGCTAACAATGCAAATCAAATGATGCAAATGCAAAATCATCTTATCCATTTTCAAACCCACCCTCAACAAATGACATGGGGCATACGTAGCCAAAATGCTCTCCAACCTCCTCTTCAGGATTCCCATGGTCATCTTATCCCTCAACCTCCTCTTTTTAATAAAACAATCAAGCATATTCAAAATGAACCTCTTACATCTCAAATTGCTAATATCAATATAGGAGGTATCACCCTTACCATTTCCTATAATGGGTCAACTGATCCTACTCTTCATTTAAAAACATTTGGAAATCTATATAAAGACTGGGTCAAATTAAATAATTTTACTGCTACCAAGCTATTAGCAAAAAATCTCATGGGTTATGCCTTAGATTGGTATAACCAACTCAAATCTCATTCTATTACTAGTTTGGAATATTTAGTCAATGGTCTAGTCTAAGAGTTCCAAATTAGTAATCTCCCTAAAAATACCTTGGCCCTTTTTATCAATTGTAAGTAACTTGAGACCAAAATCACACAATATTTCATTAAATGATGGAAGACCTTGTCCAACAAATGTGAACATAATATGGCAAATAATAACCTTTTCCATCTCTTTACCAATTGTCTTTTCCTAAGTTACAATATCAGGTCCAAACTCTCTCTTCACATACTTTAAAGGAGGCTATTGACCAAGCAAAGCATCAAGATTTGTTTATAAATAAATTCAAGCCCACCCCAACCTTCTATGGGTACTCACATGTTACTTAAGAATAACAATTGTCATGCTACCAATGATGGTGTCACTAACTCTTATGATACCATTCACACTATTTAAGCTCTTGTTCCTAGCCAAACTTCAGGACAAGATTCTACTCCTAACCACATCACTAATCTTCCTTTATCTTTATCCAATAACATCAATGTTCATAAAAATTTATCTTTCGAATAATTGCAAAACCATCTACTAAGGCCTCTACCATGAAAACTTGATCCCATTCAACCATGAAATCTTGGTACGATCCCAATAAATTTTGTTGGTTTCATGCTAGTTGTGGTCATTATCATGAAAACTATAGGAAGATTCAAAATTTGGCTATGGATTTCCTTCTTAGTCCCATTTTTCACCATTATTCTATCATTCATCAATGCTAAAAAACCTATGACATTGTTTTCAAATCCCATGAAACATAAACTAAATCTCAAGATTTGAACTAGGCTAATGCTCATTTAGCCATCTATAAAGATCCTCTTAAAAATCAAAAAGATACCCAAGATAAGCCCACCCATTTTATAAATAATATTGATAGTCTCCTTGACCCAAATCTTGAAGAGAATGTGGTCAATATGACTAACATGCGAAGGGTGGTTGATTTCATTGACTGTCAACCCATCTACACACCTCCATTGTCTTGTACATTTCATATTATCTAAAATTATTCTCAAACTTACTTAAATGAGTTGGGGCAAGATGAACTTACATATTTTTATGAACTAATTCCAACAACTCCCTTGGATAACACTTCTCATACTATGTATACCATCCTTCTAACTTCTTTACCTATCATCAATGATACTCAAACTTCTATCAACACTTATTTTAACACTTCTCAAATCATAGCTGCATCAACTAATACATCTTCTCAAAATAATCTACAAACTTGTCCTCTAATTAAACCTTCTACCTCTTCTCAATATAAATTCACATGCACTTCAGCTCCTCCTTTCAAGGACCTCCTTCAACACTATGCACCTATTTACAACAATCTTCTTATGGGTTATGATGAATGGGATCCTATCATGAAAATCACTAATATCCCACCTCAAATCCCATTTATTAAAATTATTTAGACCTCTCCACATCATCATAACCATCTTATGCAACTTTTATTCAAAATGAACATCCCTTATCTTCCAATAGCAGGACGTGAAGTTACCTTATCTAGATCAAAAGATAACATATTACAAAAATGCAAAGAGATGTCCATACATGTTAATGAAACAATGGAAACTTATCTTTCCCTCAAATTCCCCATTGCTTCTATGATCCTCGATGAGATTCTAATTTATGAAAATGATCCTCCTCTCTTTATTAGTGTCCAAATTGATGATATCCAAGTCAAGCATGCCTTGATTGATGAGGGTTCTGGCACTTGTATTGCCTCTCTCAATTTTATCAAAACCCTTATATATTTAAAATAAAATCTTAAATCCACATGAAACACATGTCAAGGTTATGACCAAAGGTAAATGCCTCCTCTAGGTTGTGTGTGGCTCCCCATTACCATCCCACCTGTCACCCTTCATGTGAAGGTGATGATATTCAACTTTCCTCTATCTTACATCATTTTTATTGGTAGGATATGGACTCATCACATGAGATCAATTGCCTCTTCCAATTGACAATGTGTCAAATTTACTCATAATGGAGCCATCTATAATATTCAAGGTGACACCAATCCTTCGAATTTTGAACAATTCCAAGACCGTGGTGTATTCAAGACTCCTATCCTTGAACCTTTACTAAGTGTTCCATTTAGTGAATCTCAATGGTTTAACTTTCCTATCAATTCCACATAAGGTTACAATGGTCAACCCAAACTCATTAGGAATATACCTCCTAACTTCAAAGATTTTGATGATGATGAGCCTGACAAGATTAATCTCAAGATTAAAACTTCTGATCTCTCACCTCACCTCATCTCTCAGTTTCTTGCTTCTTTGTAGCCTCATTCTTGTCAACTACCTTATGATGACATCCCCATTGTCTTAACTAAGACTTGACATTCCATTCATCACACCACATCAGATGAAAAGGTCATCCCTACTTATGCCAATGACCTTTATACACCTGATTATGATGATGTCTATACCTTAGATGATCTATTCTTAGGTCTTATTCAGGTCTGAGATGCTAAGATTATTTGTTATCATTCCTCTTTACTTCAATATTTTAGTATATCTTCTCGTATTCCATCCTATATTTTTCCTAATTTTAGTTTTTTCCTCTTTATCATAAGGTAGAGATGGTGTGCACACCTCCATTTTCTAAAGAACCTCGTAAGATTATGCTTATGTATCATGCTATGACCAATCCCTATCCCTTTGCTAGATACCATGACCCCTCTAGCTTATTTATCCCTGAGATACATGTGACTATATTTCAACCTTCTATGAGTCCCATTCCTCCCTCAGTAGAGCCTAGTTTAGATCCCATTCCCACTTTTGCTTTTGCTAAGTCTCTTCCTATTTACGATCCTCTTTTTCCCTCAGTTGAGCCTTGTCTAGTCTCTCCACCAACCTCACCTTCTATTGGTGATGGTTTGTTTCCTTTATCATAGCTAGCTACTTCACCCACTAAATGGGCCAATAAACCTTATTATGACATTCTTAAAGTTGTTGGTTATTAGAATAGAGATTATTCCCTATACCAAGCTCCCTCAGCTTCTGTTTCACCTCCTTCTATGAATAAAACTCCAATACTATTGACATGTGTATCTATTGCTTCCACAACATAGATAACCATTCATCTATGCATTGTCACAAGCTATGATAATATATCAACAATTTACATCCCACCACTCCTCAGCCCTTAGACAAGGCTATACCTCCCCCAAAAGTATTACTTGAATATCTTCCTAAGTATGAAGAGGTATATTGTCTATAGCACCACTATGGCACACATCACATTGATTGTTATTGTATCCTTCAACAACATATTAAGGATCACTTCTTAACCATTACTACACCTTATACCCTTCCTCCCATAGGTCATTCTTACAAGAAGCCTCCCCCTTATTCCCCCATGGTTCAAATTCCTATGGTTCCATCTCCTCCTATGGACCCTTCTCCACCTATTATTCTGCAACATTTGAATCCCTCACCCGTGGACCTTCCATCAACCATAGATCCTTCTCCACCTATGAGTCCTCACCCGTGGAACCTTCCCCAGTGATAAACTCTTTATATCTTATATAAACCACTTCCATGAATTTTTTTAAGCATCCCATACATGATATCCCTCATCAACATTATCCTTCAAGCATTCTTACATTTTCCATCGAGGAGATTTGACATGAAGTATTTTCTCAACTTTCATTAAAGATTAATGAGAAATTAACAATAATTCGCATTCAACTTCATAGAGATTTATAAAATATTATGGATAATGTGTGTGAACAAATATATCAATGATTATGAACACATGCATGGTGTTCTTACATTTTCATTTGGATTGAAAGTGTGCTCCAACTTTACATTTCTCTATTCTATATCATTTGACACTATGTCAAATTATTATCTATCTTACACGGTGACTTTTATTTTGCATTACATGTTGCTTATGATGTCAATATTTTCTCTTATGGATTTCCTTTTCATCATTGCATGATTTTATTCTTGAGTTCATTTTATTATGACTCCATTTTTATTTTTCATGATTATTTTCTATCTTCTCTCTATAAACACAAATAATTATTATTGTGACTTGGTTATACAAACCTTGCTCCCTTTAGTCATTCCTTCTTCACCATGTGATCAGTTAGTAAATAATTCATCTCATTATAATCTTATTTTATTAGTCCAATTTGGATCTTCCTTTATTCCGCTTTATTTCCTTTCGTAAACTAAGCATACACATGGTTAAGACTTGAGATCACATGCTAGTTCATCATTAAGCCTAAGTGTTTTAGTACATCTTGTCTTTGGATGCTTAGTTTACCTTAGCCAAAGCCTAAAGCTCATTCATGTGTATCACTCTATCTCTCATGATTGGTCATTCCAAGCCTGTATGGAGGAGGAATCTTAAAATCCATAAAACTATTCAAAAGCTAAATCATTTAACAAAAGGTAATGATCTGAAAGGTAACATTCAAAATTCTCAAAAGTCAAATCATAATAAAAGATGTGATTCTAATAAAATCTCCATTTTTTAGTTGAAGCTTAAACTCCATAGTTGGCCTCACAATAGAGCTGAGGTCCATTGGGGTGTGGTAGGCCAGTAAATTAGAAAAGGAGAATAAAAAAATATTTTAGTGCTACCTACTTTATCATGCAAGTACCCATTCTTCGTAGTAGAGTGATGACTCTATAAAGTGTTATGAATAATGGGGAACACATCATGGGAAGGTAGGTCTATTTTACTCTTGTTAAAAATAACCCACATGAGTTGATATTAATAACACACTTATTTACCTTCAAAACTTTGTGTTTATAGTGAACAAGTATCCTCTGTATTTTGATGGTCACTAATCACTTAGTGTCTTCTCATGTCTTTAGTATGCCTCATGTCTCCTAAGGTCTTCTCATAAGATTCTTGTGTTATGATTTTTACACTACCTTTTTCACTTCCTACAACCCTAATATTTCCCCTTGAGAAATATTAATTTGTTCACTGATCACTCCCCTAGGGATTCTATTTGTGAATTGCATTATAAGACCATAGATAGGTCCTGACCTTCCTCAAAAATTACCAAATTTTCACATTACCATTCCAAACATCCCCTTTTACAATATTTTCACATTGTTTCCACCTTGTTGGTGTTCCCTTTGTGAGTTGCACTGTAAGATCATGGATAGGACCTGACCTGCTTCACAAAATTTTCCAATAACCCAAGTCACAATGAAATTATATGTGTCAAATATGGGATAAGATGTGATTGATTATGAGTTACACATCATTGGCATGATTCCCATATTGATTTAGTATTTTTTATGCTTAGTTCATTATCTTTCACTTTTATCTTCTTATTTTTTGATTGCATGTAAGAATCCAACCATTTTTCTTAAGTTTTTCATACTTCCTATCTTGAATTAGTGTGATTAATTTAAGACCATTTTTTTCCAAATTTTTCTTTCTTTTATACTTCTCAACGTGAATTAGTATACTTGATTGACTTAATTGATTTATTTTTTAATACTGTTGTTTTTCAATGTGCTTTCCATTTTATTACATTATTTTCATACTTCCCAACGTGATTTAGCATGATTTTACTTGTTTTGTTTTGGTGCCAATCTTTTTCATGGTTTAAAAATAATCTCTGTTGCCCTCTTATTTACCACTCTTTGTTTTCTTATGCTTAGTCATATTTTTTTTACACATTTCCCAATGTGAACTAGTGTGTAGTACATTTGTTTTTGATTACATATACTTAGCTAAATCTTTTTGCCTATTTCTTTTGAACCATGCATGTGTCCTACATAATGATAGAAAATCAAACACAACACTTATATTTTATATAACAGATATAACAAAAGAAAAATACATGTGCTATAAATAAATATATCCTTGCATCCAAAATCACAACCATAATACAAACACATAAGATCAACATCCAACTATCTCTATATATATACCATGTTTTTTGAAACAAAGTAAAAAAATACATCACTCTAGTTTTAAGGCTAGGCTATATCATGTCTATCTCATAGCCTAACCACACTACCCATAGATGCCTCAAATAGTCCCCTCTAAATAGTATGTTGTAAAGAGGATGCCCAAGATCTCAAGCTTGCTACCTGTACCTATACGTTGGTCACTTAGCCCTATACCTATCCTATCTAAATAGTGGTATCCAAATGCATGGATCTCTCTTGAGATAAGGTCTGCCATACCTATGCATTACCTATTCCCACCCATGTTGATGGATATAGCCCATCTCTACATTCCTGTAATCACCTTTCGGCCTCCCCTACTAGTCTGAACTAGCTCACCTAAGTTGGGGTAGATGGTACCATGGGATCATCAAATGCAGTAGGGTTATATGGAATCAACACCCTATACAAAATATCATGGAGTGTTCCCCTCACTAGATATCCCCATCTAGTCTCCTCCTCATCCACAAGATCTAAAAAATTCAAACTAGATATAAATTAGATCATAGATATATCTCAAAATTTATCTATCTACAATCACTCAAATATTATATAACTAGTATGCTATTTTCAAAGCTTAAACAAATTTCAACCATTTATTACCTATCTCAATGTCACCAATCACCATCTCCCCATCTACTCATCTATCAAGTATAGTCTCTCCATTGACTCATTTCTTAAGTACCTCATTTATGGAATGCCTCTCAATTAATGCAAACCTTGGGGTCACCACCTATGCTTGTCTCAAGCCTCACCTTAGTGGTGCCTTTATAGACCAACTCTACCCTGGGTTGAATGATGAGTCATCTTAGATGACCACCCTCTATGCTCTCTCTTGTCACTGGCATCTCTATCAGTGGTATGACCAAGGTGGTTACCATTCCTCCTGTTATGGTGTCGACTATGGTACTTGTAACACTCCTACATCCACATCCATATCCTCTATAGTTGTTAACCATCATGCTTGATCTATCCATGATTTCTCATGTCATGACCTTGATCTTCAGTCTCATGACTAGTGGTCTTCTTCTTCCTCTCCACCTCAACTCTCTCACATGCCTAGACCAAAATGTGGGCACCACTATAGAAGCTAATAGGTGAGAGATTATGAATTTTCCTTGTAAGTGTACCACTAGATGTGGCTCTACCCATCAAGTGTAGTAGCTCATGATACATATTCACGCTAACTTTGGTATCACTATCCTCTAACTTGACCAAAATATCATAATGTGTGTATATAGTAGCCACACGATCTCTCTTTGTGTGACCATTTACAGCACTAGCATGTGGGACATAGATTATACCACCTGATCTTTTCTCCATTTCAACACCCAAGGTAATTGATCATCAACCACATGAGGCAACCTAGCTAGATGATACATCAAGAACCTCTCATATATCTAGGCACTCAATAATACCACTGACCCTATTATCTTTTTCCCTTTGGACAACATCCCATACATATCATGCATGAGCTGAACCTAAATGATAGAACCCAATTCATAGAGTGTCCCTTGATCTAATATTGATTGGCATAAGGTTATCGCATACAATAGTACCTCACCATCTAACTTATGACACAACACTCATGTTATCATAAGTCCCATCATAGCCTTATAAATATCCAAAATCTAGTAAATATAGAAGTTAAGTAAACTCACCCTTAGTCTTGGATAAATCCTATTTGAACAAGTCACCCATTGAGCTAATGTTTGCCTCTCCTCCTAATCATCTAGTATCCCTATGATCGTCTACATCCCCCTATAGTAAATCTAATCAATACATGGACATCCTCTAATGTGATACCAACCTTTAGGGTATCCCCATCCACCATCCATTTAAAGGTATTGGTCAAGCATTCCCAAGCTCCCAAGAACACGACCACCATATCATCACTTAATGGAACTCATCGCATCTCCATGATGCCTCCTAGTCCAAGTGCAACCAATATAACTTGGTCCACCTCTATTAAGTGATCCAATAGATATGGTAGCCAAGATGCATCCACCAATTACCAAAATTTTTAGCACCCCTGCAACCATCAAACAATAAAAGATGTATTCGATCTCCATGTCACTTATAATCAAAATAAATTCTTTTAAATTTTAATAAAAATCACCAATTTTACCTTAATTTATTCATTTCTTATCAGTTTGATCTATTTTTAGCCTAATTGGATATTTTAATACTCAATTGGGCACCCTAAGCCTTAAAAGTACTATATCAGCAAATTTCTTACATTTCAGTTCTATATCAACCACTTAGTAATATATTAAGTTGACCCAATAGTACTAGGTTGGCCATTTGGACTTAACAAACTAAGTCAACCCTTTCATTTCCCCCCTTTAGTTATAAGTCAACAACCTGACTTAACTAAGTCAGCCAAGTGGTACTGAGCCATCCCTCTTCTACAATCAACTAAGTCATCCCATACCTACTAGGTTGACCCTGTCAAAACCTAATTTTCAACCTACTAGGTCAACTAGGTTGACCTAGTTCTTTTAAACTACTGACTCTTTGACCCACTTGTAATAAATGCCTTTAGAATTTATTAATCTAATTCATCTCAACCTACTTCCCTATTTGATCTCTAGTTTCATTAATAACTTCTTGGGGTTAATTTTGATATCTAAATGTGGTCTAATTTACAAATTTCTATAAATCACTTAATTTCAAATAAAATACTCAAAAAAAATTTCAAATTCTTAGTTGCTTACTTATGTTGAACCTATTGTGGCCACTAGGCATCCTCCTCATCTTAGCTATCATATTCTCACTATCTTGGCTCTTTTGGCTTTCACTAGGTCTCTCAGAGCTCTATTTTTATCTCAGAATAGTTAAACAATAGCAAATGAATTATTTTTCACCCTATTTAAAGTTACTATTCACAATTATTTACTTTTCAAATATTTACCATCAGATTCTTTATTTTGATCATATCTTTGTTTTTACTAACTCATTTTTCAAATCGTAAAAAGTTCTAGAATCATGATGTCATAGAAAATCATTTCCACTATTATATGCCTATATTTCAAAAATTTCATTTTTCTCTGTCTTTTGTAGTAATCTCTACAGGTTCACATAATGTTCCTCATATTGTATTCCTTCACATCTCTCCCATCTCTTTCTTTATATACAACACTAAGGTAAGTAAAAGTACATGTTCTTGAATTCTATCCTTTCGTTTATCTTATTTGTTCCTCACTGCACTTTATTTAGCATCATCATTGTGTGTCATCATGTTCTATTTCTCAAAGAACCATCCCATGTTACACTTATATGACATGTGATAAGTTTTGAGTGGGGCGTATGTATACACATAATATTTCAAACTTTTATCAATTATTGACACTTTTTATCTTGTAGGAACCTGTTGAGTCTCAATCTCTCTAAGTACATACCCTACGGGGTGCACCAAGAAAGGGGTGGGCAGACCATTGGTGCTTTGTAGGATTGTTGTCCCTTTTTCAACTTGTCATCTACACACTTATCTCCTAAAAACCATTCCCCTAAGCTTGTTATTCTCTCTTGTACACTCATCCATTTATTTGCCACTTTTAGTACCCCTTTTCCTAACCTAAAGCCACTTTCGATAGTTTGCATGACTAGGTTGACTGGGTCAACCTTGTACTCTTATTAGTGAAACTCATTTAAGGTCTAGGTTGACTCTTGGCCAACCTAGTCTATGACCTAGTGATTTTTTTATCAATAATGATACTAGGTCGACTGGGTCAACCCTATCGACTGAAACTTTCATAAGGGCTTAGGGTTAAATATGCCGATATATAAACAATAATTTCACCATTATTTAGAGGAGAGAAGAAGAAGTAAGAGATATTTCACATCTGATTATCCACCATTCTACTTGAGGATCAAGGTTAGGGTTTCATACTTTCTTTAGAGATATGGATATTGTCTTGTGGAGAAGTCTTTTAGATGTATTAATAGGTTGTGTAGCCTAGAGCTGATTTATCCTTGTCATCCTTACATACCACAACAACCTCTTATGAAGCACCTTAGCCAAGGGAGATATTGAGGCTTAATGGGTTCATCTTCAAAGGTAAGTATTCCTAACTTTATTCCTCCTTTGTAAGAGTATATAGATATGCATTTGTACTTCTTTTCCATGCATTAAGATTCTATATACATTGACATGAGTACATGTCTTCTATGCATGTTTAATTTTGTTTTTTGTTACCCCCACTTTGTGACACAAGATTTGGTGATCACTAGGTTAGATTTCTTTTATTTACTTGTTATTAGTATAGTGAATATGAAAACATAGGACTTAGTTAGGGTTATTGCATAGTTTTGCTTGACTAGAGGCTTTAACACCCTCCCTAATGATATTATTTATGATAAGAGATATCCTAATTGGGTCTAGAGGATCCATATTGGTCATGTTCCTGATTATCTAATGTATCCCCAATCAAAAGTGTAAGTAGGATTTGTCTTCTCTAAGATAGGATTGATTTATAGATTTGATGAATTTTTGATTACATGCATATAACACCTTATCACAATGCCCTATGATTACATTTGATGACAATGAGATTATTGAAAATTATTTAGATCTCCACACACTATTCATACAAGATTATATTAATAAGAAACCCATACATAGTGTCATGTTTAATAATGGGTCAAGCAATAATGTGTGCACAATGACACTTCTTAACACACTAAGATACACATAGTAATATTTACAAGATATTACACAAATGATTAAGGGATATGATGGAAGGTCACATAACACTATTGGGTACATTGAGCTACCTATTTAGGTTAACTTAGGTACAATTTATACACTACTTAGTCTTACCAAAAACAAGGCTCTTTGACATGTTGTTAGGATGTCATTAGATATAGAAGCTCTTTGTAGTGCCAAATATAGTACATCAATGTATTAAATATATACATTATAATAAGTTGTTTAAAGTTTTAGGTATTTAATATGAGTACCTTATTTATCTAGTGGTATCTCCTTCTCCACCCCCATACCATGGTAGTTGGTTGTTACACCTATTCTAGAGCATTGTCCAGACTTAGTTATTACACCTATACAAGATCTCTTTATATACTTAGCTCAGAGGAGAGTAATTGATTCTCCTAAGTATCCATTTTTATGTTCCCCATATGTATTTTTCTACTCAAATGATGGTACAACTTACTATTCACACTTCTATAGTGACTCTTACTATTACACATGAAGCCATCTCGGCTAATGATTCAAATGAACAACACTATGAATTTGGATTAAGGTATTTACAAAAGATGGGTTATACAGTGTAGGGACTATGGAAACATGCACATGACATACTTCATCCCAATGAGCATACAATTAAGGGAAAACAAGGCCATGGTTATAAAAACTATTAAGGAAACTAAAACTTAGTGACATCTACCAATCGACCCATTTTTATCAATCTATCCAGCATGCTAAACATTCAGTTAATCATATATCTACATTATCAGTTGCATAAAAAAATCTCATCGATGAAACTAGTTCATTAGGTCTCTTGACACTAGACGAGTTGTCTAATGATGAGTATTTTCTAGAGTATTTAGAATCATATGAGGATCTACCTACATTCTATCATAAGAATAGGTTTCTTCATTCTAAAAATGCACTTGCATATATTGACAACTCCAAAAATTCACCAAATGATCTACTAGATGATGGTTTAGATAAATTTCAAACTACACATTATATTGAATATCGATCTAAAATTATAAATGAGGAGACAATTGAGTTTAATTATGAAACAAATACAAATCCAAGAATAATACTTTTGACCTCTACACTAAAAAATGATGAGGATAAAGATAAGCATTACATGATTTCCCTGAGATATTTATTTAGGCATATTATGATATACCAGGCATTGATCCTTTGATTGAAGTAAATTGAATAAAACTTTACCTAGATGAAAATACATTAAAAAATAAAATAGGAAAAATGCATCCAAAAATTACATTATTGGTTAAGGAAGAGATTCAAAGATTACTGGATGCATGTTTCATTCGACCAAAATCTTATCTAGATTGGTTATCTAATATTTTGCTAGTGGCAAAAACTAATTGATTTTTTTTTTATATTTTTAAGATTTTAGAGATTTAAATAAGTCATCCTAAGGATGATTTCCCACTACTCAACAATGATATTATTGGGGATTCTACTGCAAGATATGAGATGCTATCATTTATGGATGGATTCTTCAGGTAATATCAAATCATAATTGTTGAGGAAGATTAGGATAAAACATAATTCATCATACCATGGGGTACCTTTTGTTATATAATGATTACTTTTGAATTAAAAAATGTGGGAGCTACATATCAGCAATCCATGAGACACATTTTTCATGATTTCATTCATAATGTAGTTAAGGATTATGTGGATGATTTAATCGTAAAAGCAAAACAAAGACAAGATAATGTAATGGATTAATGGTAGATATTTGAGTGATTACATTAGTATAATGTATGTTTAAATCCAAAAAAGAGAATTTGGGGTAACATCAGGTAAATTTTTAGGTTTCATTATATCATAATGAGTTATTGAAATTGATCTAGAAAAGGAAAATCTATTATCTATGATATTCCTCCATCTCAAGGGTTAAAGAAACTTCAATATTTATAGGGTATAATTCAGGTGATACATCAAATTTTCACTCAATTAGTGGATAAGACACATCACTTTATGAAAAATATACAAAGGCTGAATGGGACATAAAATGTCATGAGATTATTGAAGCACTTAAACAATATTTGTTGAATCCACCTCTTCTCATGCCTTTGATCCTAAATAAACCACTCTTATTATACATTTCAACTACATACCATACACTTGATGCTTTATTAGCATAATATGATGACGATCACAAAGAGTGGGCCATTTATTATATTATTTGCACACTCATCAATTATGAATAAAATTAAATGACATTGGAAATTTTTTTTGGCTCTTGTATTCGCCACATAAAAGCTTCCACACTATGATTAATAATGAGACTCAAATTATTACCAGGTTGGATCTATTTGATTTTATCATGGAAAAACCTCATTTGTCAAGACACATATCAAAATGGGTGATGTTATTGAGGGAATTTGATCTAAAAATTATATCTCAAAAATTAATAAAAGGCCAAGTTTCATAGACCAGTTAGCTACCTCACCATTACATGAAATATTACCACTCAGAGATACTTTTCATGGTGATTTCACAACATATACTATTTCAGAGGATACATGGCTAATTTATTTGATGGTTCAAAATTCACATCAGGCATTGATATAGGAATTTTTGTTAATATGCCACAAGGAGAGCCTATGCTATTAGAATATAGATTGGGTTTTTCTTATACAAACAATATCATAGAATATGAGTCATTGATTTTGGGATTGTATACTGATCATACCTTACAAATAAAATATATTAAGATATATGGGGATTCATAATTGGTTGTTAATCAATTTACAAATGTTTACTATAAAAATAAGAAAAGCTAATCCCATACAGAAATATGGTACATTGTTTACATGCACACTTCGATAATTTTTCAGTTGATAACATCCCACAAAAATATAATCATCATGTTGATGTAATGGTCAGTGAAAATTATTTAATATTAATTGATATAAAATATGATCAATCCATTTTCACTATACTAAGTTTTTAAAATCCATCAATTTCAAAAGCATATTTAGTGGCTTTGTTAGTCTTGACAACTACACATAGTGTAAAGGGATCAGAATGGTTTACTCTCTCTCTCTCTCTCTCTCTCTCACACACACACACACACACACACACACACACACACACACACACACACACACACACACACACACACACACACACACACACACACACACACACACACACACACACACACACACACACACACATATATAATGTGTGTGTGAGTAAACCATTCTGATCCCTTTACACTATGTGTAGTTGTCAAGACTAACAAAGCCACTAAATATGCTTTTGAAATAGTTTACTCACACACACATTATGTGTGTGTGTGTGTGTGTGTGTGTGTGTGTGTGTGTGTGTGTGTGTGTGTGTGTGTGTGTGTGTGTGTGTGTGTGTGTGTGTGTGTGTGTGTGTGTGTGTGTGTAATTTTGTGAATAAATTATTTATGCCAGATACTTTTACTATAAATGATAAGCAAAAATTACAAAGATAATCACTTAAATGCATTATCATTGGGGGATTATTTTTTAGTGATAATTTGATGGACAATTACTCTAATGCTTAAACTCTAAACTAACTAAACTAAAACTATAATAGGTATATGATAGTGAATGTGGCAAACATTTTAGTGGAAAACCAATGTAATGTAAATTAATTTGATTAGGCTACTATTGGCCTAAGATGGGAAATGAATGTCAGGAATATGTGAAATTATGTTACAAATGTAAAATACATAGCAATCTAAATAATATACCTTCACACAAACTACAACCTATTGTTTTTCCCTATCCATTTATACTTTAGGGGTTTGAATAGATAGGAAAAATAAATCTAGAGTTAGTAGGTGGTAATAAATTTATAATTATAGTTACTAAATATTTCACCAACTAGGTCGAAACTACACCCTTACAATTTATTATAAGAGAATTTATATCCCAGTTCTTGATGACACATATCATATTTCACTTTGGGCTTACTTTATCTATCATTAAAGATAATGCTTCATATTTAAAAAATAAAAATATCAATTTTTTTTCACATAATATAAGATTTGGCATAATTTTCTACTCATTATTACCCTTAGGGCAATGGACAATAGAAACTACAAATAAAACTATAAAGAAAATCTTGGGAAAGATAATTACTAAATTTAGTGATGATTGACATAACCAAATAGTTTATGCACTATGGGATTATCACATGAGCATTCATATAACTATTTAGACTAATCTATATTCCTTTGTCTATGCGACAGACATTGTACAACTAGAATTGGATTCGAAAGGTATATATAAAATAATTGTATTCAAAAGGTATATAAAACATCTCAGGATATATCATAATTGTATTCAAAAGGTATATAATAAAATAATTCATAATTGAGAGTTTGTTGGGACTACTTTGTATCCTTAGTTGATAGGATAGAAGATATACTTCCACTAGAAATGGAAGTTCCATCTTTATAGGTATCCCTCAAAGGGCTTACTATAAATGATCAATTTATAAAATAGTACTTTCATGAATTGGAATAATTGGACACTACACACATTTAGTTAGTAAAACATCTCAAACTATTAGAATCACATTCAAAAGGTATATAACAAAAGAATTCATAGTCAAGAGTTTAAGGTTGGTGACTTGGTTTTAAAATAAAATATACCAAATGTCAATGAAAAAGGAAACTAAGGGCAAGTTCAAGCCAAATTAGTTGGGTCCATATATGATCAAAAAAATGTTGAGTACCAAAGTTTATCAATTGGATTCACTTGAAGGAAAAGTAGTCAAGAATCCAATGAACTTTATGCATCTCTGATAGTTTTATACTTAAATAACTCTTATGTTTCATATATAAAAAAAATACATAAAAAAGAATATTTCAAAAAATTATAAAAAACAATACCTATGCATGTTATTTGTAGTTCATTTACATAAGTAGCTTTGTGATTAGCATATGTAATAGTTATCCATACCTAGTTTTTTTAATCAAATATGCTTCACAATTGCACTTGAGTGTACTTTAGAACATATAAGCTATTATTTCTAGATGCAGTTACAGGTGGTGATATTGTCTCAGGCCCAAAAATTTCACACTACTAAAAATTATTCTATCTTCGATAGTAACACACTACATTCTTATCTAATTCCAATGGACCTATCTCAATGAACATAGGCTTTACTTTTATAGATTCAAACTAGTCACAAGATATCTACAACTTGTCTATATAACATCAAGTTCGCTAGTGAAATCCTCTTACATAGGTTTTATAATTCTATGACTAACCCCATTATTCATACTTAAGTACATTACATTTCTTGATTTATTGCTCAACTTACTTTTACATTCCCAGATTACTAGACATCTGAGTTGCTAAATATACTAGTGTTACAAGTTGTTAATGTTGATAAAATTTACTTATTCATGCATGTTTTTCATCTTTGCTTTCTTAATTCATGTTTTATGTTATTTGGATTATGGACATTTTAGCATGTCCTTGATTGTGTCTTTAATCCTTAATTGTGTGTTTCTATGTGTGTGAGTGAAATTTAGACATTTTTACTATATGTGGCTCCTTAGCCTTCTATTTCATGTTTTGTGTGATTTTGCTTGTAATCTTTATGTGTGTGTGTCATGGCATGACTCTTGTTTTCTCAGTATTTAATTCCATAATGGATATCATGCATATTCCCAAAATTTTGACGTCATGATAGATATCATGCATCATCCTTGAGTTATTCTATTTAGTTTCATTGTCTTCAGAATAAGATCACTTACCTATGTGCCTAATTTCTAGAATCTATCTTGACAATGTCACTATGTTTGCTTGTTTCCACATGCATCTTATATTAATATCTTACTAATTTTATATATGATTATGCCATGATCTTCATGGTATCATTACTGTTGACACTGGAAAGTGCACCTTGCGGTAGGAAAATGGATTCCTGCCCTCTCCCCGCAACATGGAAACCCCTCTCTCGCCTGTGGGACGACAAAGCAGGAGAGGAGAGTCTCTAGGTATGGGCTAGTTCCCTCTGATGTATCTTGTTTGTTTCAGGTAGCGCAAAAATATAGGTATATAGATATACGGGGGGGGATGAAAAGGGAAGAAAATGCAAGAAAGCAAACAGCCTACTCTAAAAGAGGTGATACACCAAAATAAAGGTGACCTTCCCACGTCCACACTCAGGACCAAACAAAACATACATACACTCAGATCTGGCAGAAAAGACCAGGTCTTTGGGATGACAGGGAGGTTCTTATGGAAAGCACAAGAAACAGGGACTCACCAAGGTGCTAAGAAATACACACTGTAAGTGACCTCACTTGTTCTATACCTCCAAAATAGAACTCTACTCCTGGCAGCAACAGACAGTGGCACTTTGTAGATCGCAGGTTTGCTGGTGTTGAACCTGTGAGAGCATCAAGAGACAATGACTGGACACATATTAACATTCAATGCATACACAGAAAGATCCATCCAAATAGAGGTAGAAACTATCTTTTATTGATTCAAGTGGAAAATTTGGAGAGCAGTGCTCTTTACAAAAGTGTGAGAAGATCCTGATAAATGAACAAGTCTGTGTATTTATATCAGAAGAGCCAAGAGAAGTCAAGTGGAAAGAGTGAAAAAACACTGTAGTTGATGTCACAATTTTGCCAAGACCATGCTTGTTGCCTCATTTTGTGTGCTGGTCTTCTCCTCCAGTGGCTGGGTGGGCTTTTCCCTGTGCTCTACAAGTGTTTTTTGCCACCTCACATTGTGGGCAGCAAATTTGCCGCCCGCTGCTGTGGATTGCATGTAGGACTTCTGCTGATGTCGGCTGATAAGCTACCGACCGTGGTAGTTTTGCCGACGTCGGCCTATTAAGATGCCGACGGTGGCAATTTTGCCGACGTCGATCGATGTTAGTGGCCTCTTTTTCTCCGCCGACATTGTGGGCGGCGATTTTGTTGCCCTCTGCATTGCGTGTAGGGGGTCTCTTTTTACCCACCCGTGTTGTGGGCAGCGATTTTGCTGCCCTTTGCATTTTATCTGCCCTCTTTTTTTCCTAAGTGTTAAACACCTCAGTTTTTTCCCTTCTTTTCTCCTTGCGTGAACGTTTAGAGACTCTGTCTTTCGCTACGGTGAACGCCAACGAACTAGGCCGATGAACCAATGCTCTGAAACGGAGCTGTTGAACCCTGAAGACAGACCTTGTAACCTAAAATGACTGGCCATGCAAAGCAGGTGTAGGAGGTGACCAAAATTTTGCCTGAGGGGCAAAATTGGGTCAACAAATTGGTGACTCACAGGGTAAGCATACCTGTTATGCTTAGAACCCAATTGCCTTACATTCCATTAGGTGCAGAGTCAGATGGTGACTTTGAAGAAAGTTCACAATAGTGTTGATAATCCCAGAATCAAAATACACAGAATTTGCCCCCAAACAAAGGGAAACACACAAAGCTAAAATAACTAACTGTGTAAACTACACTTAGGGAAAATAGGGAAAATTATGTACAGTTGAACCAAAATTCAGTGGCAATGCTTCAGATGTATCCCGTTGACTGGGATACGCAATTCTTCACTGTCCAACTTGGAGAGCTAGAATGCGTTATGCTGCTTGCACTGAGTAATCATGTAAGGACCGCTCCAGAGGGCATTAAATTTTGCATGTTTTCTAGGCTTAGCTCTATCTTCGTCCCATTTTAGGATAATGTCTCCTTCGACGAAACTTTTTGACGAAGACTTCTTGTCAAAATGTCCTTTTACCTGCTATTGGCGACTAACCATAGAGACCATGGCCCGATTTCTTACCTCCTAGAGCTCCATTAGTTCACACAATCTGACCTCCATGCTGCTTCCTTCTTCCAACTGCAGTTGATGAGCGAGGTCCAGTGCTGGCAATTCGAGTGAGATAGGAAGCCTTGCTTCCCTTCCATACACAAGCGTATATGGAGAATTTCTGATTGATCTCTTCAGAGTGATTCGATTGGCCCATAGAGCTGTTTTCAACTTGGCATGCCAAGTTTTCTGATTTTCTTCCATGGTCCTCTTTATAATCTTGATCAAATTTTTGTTGGTGGACTCAGCTAGCCCATTTCCTTGTGGGTAGTAATTTGATGAAGTGCTGAGGTATATACCATACCTTAGAACCCATTCACTAGTTTTGGTTCCCAGAAAAGCCAAAGCATTATATGAGATTATGGTGGTTGGGACCCCAAAACGTGTCACTAAGTCCTCATAAAAATCCAAGACTGCACTTTCATTTGCCTCCTTCAAAGCAATGGCTTCCACCCACCTGGTGAAATAATCTGTAGTAGTCAGGACCCACTTGTGTCTGGAACTGGAGGGAGGATTGATCATCCCTATGAAATCCAGGCCCCACTGCATGAATGGTTGTTCAACCTGAATGGGCTGTAGGGGCATGGCAGCCAATCGCCACTTTCTGTCAAAAAGTGCACACTTCTGGCACTTCCTTACCCAGGCATGGGTATCCTTGAAGAGAGTGGGCCAAAAATAGCCAGCTCTCATTATTTTTGCCACTGTGGTCTTAGAGGCAAAATGGCCACCTGCTGGCCCATCGTGAAACTCAGCCAATACCTTGTCAGCCTGACTGGAGTCAATGCATCTCAGGAGAACCCCAGAGAGATCCTTCCTAAATAATACTCCATCAATCAAAATGTAAGGAAGGGACTGAAGTTTAAAATACCTTCTTTTGGCCCTACCGAGACCCTGTGGACATTCACATGTAAGAAGGAAATTCCTCATGTCTAACGTCCAATCTCTTACGATAGCTGGTTCTTCTGCAGTGGCCACGTCATGGATCAACAGGCTGTCTTCACCCTTTTGCCTCAAATCTGCTGCTAGTTGTTCACATAGAACCCTTCCTCTCACCAACTTGGTGATTTTGATGTCTATGTCGTACTCCATTACCTTGGTGATCCATCCTGCTCTTTTCTCATTTAAGTCTTGATTGGTCAAGAAATCCTTGACGCCAGGATGTGGAACCATGAGATGGATCCTGCTGTTTGATAACATATATCTGAATTTCTTCAAGCTACGCACCACTACCAGGACTTGCTTCTCTACGTAGGTGTACCTGATTTCGAAGTCCTCTAACCCTTGGCTGAAGAAGGCGAGTGGTTGTTCGAGGTCATCACTGTTTGCTTGAGTAAGCATAGCAGATATTACTTCTCCATTGCTGAAGGTATAGAGATTGAGGTCCTTATTGAAGTTAGGGCTGATTAGAGCGGGAGCCTGGGTCAAAGCCTATTTGATAGCTTCAAAGCTATCTTTTCTTGGCGTTGTCCACTTGAATTCTTCACCCTTCCTCAGCATAGAGGTTAGGGGTTTAACTATTTCAGCAAAATTCGAAATGAACCTCCGAATGAAATTTTTTTGGCCAAAGAAACTCTGTAGGCCTTTCTTGTGCTTTGGTAGGGACATCTCCAGGATGGAGCAGACTCTTTCAGGGTCAATAGACAAACCTTCCTTGGACACAATGTGGCTAAGAAGTTTCCCCTCATGAACCGCAAATACACATTTCTTTGGATTTAGGGAGATGCCAAATTCCCTGCACTTCTCAAAAATCTACCTGAGGTGCTTCATATGCTGTCCTGCCTCCTTGGAGAAAACCGTTATATCATCAAGGTACACCAGCACATTTTTATTTATAAAACCAATGAAAGCCATGTCCATGGCTCGCTGGAAAGTAGCACCAGCATTGGATAGCCTGAAAGGCATCTTCTGTTAAGCGAATGTTCCCCATTTAGTGGTGAAGGCTGTTTTGTATTGGTTGCAGCCCCACACCAGAATCTGATTATATCCCAAATAACCATCCAGGAGGGAGAAGCATTCAGAACCAATTATCTTTTGGAGGATCTGCTCCATATTCAGAAGGGGATAATGATCTTTTAAAGAGACTTTATTAAGGTCTCTGAAGTCGACGCACCGCCTGATCTCTCCATTTTTCTTTCTAACTGGAACCAAATTGGCCAACCGTGAGCAATGTTTGATCGGAAATATAATGCCGGACTCAATCAACTTGACCAATTCTTTCTGCATAAGGAGCTCAATCATCAAATTAATAGGCCTCTGCTTTTGCGTGACTAGTTTTGCACCTTCTTCTAATTCAACAGTGTGTTGGGCGAGTCTTGGATCAAAGCCTTTCAAGTCGCTATAGTTCCAGACAAAGACGTCAGGGAACTCTTGACACAGGAGAATGAAAGCTTGCTTTTCTTGAAACGTGTAGACCTTACCGAGCGCTAGCAACTTGTCCTTGAAGATTTCAACTTTTTCATAATTCTCCTCTCTGGTAGTGATGCATGCTTTGTCATTTCTCAGTTGGTCCTCTCCATTGAAAATACTTTCAAGTGTGACCAGACCCTTAGGAAGTTTATTGTTCTTTAATTGAACAATCTGATCTCCATATTGCTGCTGCAATTTTGCTTGATTATGGACCGTAAACTCAGCTTCTTCTTGCATGAAAAGGGCTATCTACTGGTCATTTTCGAAGACCTGCCAATTTGTAACATTGTCTAGAATTGAAGGCCGAACCACCACTTTTAAATGGCGCGAACCACAATATCTGCTTATCTCTTTTGAAACATCAAATTGAGTGCCAACAGCTGCCAACCTGTCAGCCTGCTTATTTTATTCTCTGGGAATCGAGGTAATGTTAAGAGCAAGGAAATCCTCCATCAAGTCCCAGACTCTATGCTTGTAAGACTTCAGTAAGGAGTTCTTGGTCAGGTTTAGGCCTCTTATTTGGTTCATAATTAATTCACTGTCCCCTAGGATTTGCAACTTCCTGATCCCCTTCTTTCTTGCCCATTCAAGTCCATGAATCAAAGACTCATATTCTGCAACATTACATGTGTAAGAGAACTAGAAACGAAAGGCTAAAAGTACCTTTCTTTAGATGGGGAAACTAACATTGCCCCACCACCAGCGCCCAGTTTGCTTTTGGAACCGTCGAAGTACAGCTGCCACAGGCCAAGGTCTTCTTTGTTCTCCTTCATTATATTGGGCATGACGGCACTTTCTTCATGCAAGCAATAGATGCCAAGGTCTGCCTCCTCAATAAACTTATAAGGATCATGCTCGAAGTTATCACTTCCCCACTCATCCAAGAGTAGATATGCGACTCCTTCAAGAGCAGAAGATGAGGATTTGTCCGTCTGAGAGTCTTCTGGATCAATGATAGTGTAACTGACGTTTGCTACCTTGGGTGAATAGGGCTCTAGGTGGTCCTTGTAGAGTGGCTCGGACTCGATTTTCACTTTGGTCTCGTATTTGGTTCTGAAAACTAGATATGACCAATTCGTTGCTAGATAACCACCTATCTTGGACGTAAAGTCCCTAGACAAACAGATTGTGAAATATGGAGGAACGTCCACTACCACTATATCTTGGGGGATTGAGAATGTCGGGCAGGCATGCAATGTTAAACTCAATACTTTCAGGACTCCGACTATCTTTGTAGGCGTCCCATCTAGTTGCAAGACTCCTTTATTCATTGCTTCATATTTTAACCCTATCTTATTAGCAATACACTTGGGCATTACTGAAGTGCTGGCCCCGCTATCAATTATGCAATTATGTACTAATCAATCCCATATGATCAAAGATACATAAAAAGGGGGAGTTTTTTCTTCTTTCTTTACCTGACTTGAAGTAAAAGGTTGCCCATTCATCATTAAGACGTTATTAGTGTCTGTTGGGATGGCCTGGCGATCTAGCTCATGCAATTCTTTCTTCAAAACGTCCCTTTGTCCTGGGAGAGACAATGAATCCCATAGAGAAATGCTCACATGCAATTTCTTCATTTGATCAACTATATTAATTTGGGGACTAACTCCTTTCGTGCTTTCTTTTGGGCTGATCCCAACTGGAGCTGTATACTGAGGAGCTGGAGGTGCAAATGGTTGTCTGACAATTGGGGCCTTTTGAAATGGGTGTGACAGAGGATTCATTGCTATCTAAGGGGAGGCTTGCACTTCTTCAACTGCTCTTCTTTTAAATCTCGTGTTGGCTGCAACACAATCAGCTTGATTGCCTACAACACCTCCATGATTAATTGCATAGAGCTCACCTTCTTCGTGATTTATCAGGGTAGAATCCAGCTGAGTTTGATTGTTACTCGTGCTGGGTTGAGCTGGAAACTCAAAAAACTGGGAAAAATTAGTAGCCTGATTTTCTGAATTCTAGAAAAAATTAATCATATCGTTCGTGTGGACAGCTTGCTCTTGACCTTGTCCCATCATTGAATAACCTAGCTGCTCCTACACTAGATTGTTCTGAGTAGGCACCATGGCTTTAGATGACGAAGAGGGGCCTGAGTTATAATTTTGAGAAGGCCTAGTTGTAGTGAGCTGCCCTTGACCTTGGTTATAATTTTGAAAGGGGGGTTTAGGGGCATGGCCATAATTTTGATAACCCTGGTTTGGCTTGTTGCTTTGAGCTTGTTGCCTTTTAAGGGCAACAAGTTCATTTGACATGCTCTGTAACAGGCCCTTAACTTCATTTAATTCATTGGATGGAATAGCAGTTGGCTTCTCAATGACAGGTAGGGGAGCAATTGTGGGAGCGACAGCCTGAATTGGGGGCAGCGGTTCTGGGAAAAGTGGCATATGAGGCCTAGGGGTGATTTTCCTGACTTGAATCAAGAAATTTTCGGCCGCAATGGCTATGTCATATGCAGCTAGTAGTATGTGTCCCCCCATAGATTGGATCATCATAGCAATGTCACTATTTAAGTCTTTTGAAATCGTGTATTGAAGTCCTGCATATACTCGTGCGGAGCTCTTTTTATAGTTGTCAGCTACTCAGCAAGAGAGATACCATCACTTTTTCCCCCAAAATGATCAGTTAAATGGGTGCCCAATTCATTCTAAGAATGTATGGAATTCATAGGTAAGGTGCCGTACCAGTCGAGAGCTTTCCCTTTCAGAGACAAGGCTAGCAGTCTGATGGCAATATTTTCTTCTATTATATTGTGAATATTGCAAAGGTTGGCAATATTCTTGATATGCTCAACAACTATAATAGGTCCCACTCCATCAAAAGAGGGCACATTTTTTAAAGTTGTTCCTGAAATTAGGTCATAGCGTGGGAGGTTTAAGGGGCTCTCACCACGAAAAGCTACAAAAGGCAATGCCATGGTTGGAACAGGCTGCAACTATGGCTATGCTGGATTGATGTTCCTAGCAACAAGTCTAGGAGGATTTACTAGTGGATAAGGGTGAGTTCTTCCAACCCTGAGCCTTTTAGCAGAGTTTAAAGGCAACTCAATGAAAACAAAAGGGACCCCTCTTGAAACTGACCTTGTGGTAACCTTTGGCATAGAAGTTTTAAGTGACTGGTCTTTAAAATAAAGAACTGAGCTCTTATCAGTGGAGTCGCCAGATGCTGAAAAATCTTTGAAATGACTGTAGCAGGACCAACATCAATCCTGAAATACTACTGTGTTGAAAAATACAGTCCCACCAGGCATGCCAAAACTGTTGACGTTGGAAAGTGCACCCTGTAGCAGGAAAATAGATTCCTGCCCTCTCCCCACAACATGGAAACCCCTCTCTCACCTGTGGGACGGTGAAGCAGGAGAGGAGAGTCTCTAGGTATGGGCTAGTTCCCTCTGATGTATCTTGTTTGTTTCAGGTAGCGCAAAAATATAGGTATATAGATATACTGGGGGGGATGAAAAGGGAAGAAAATGCAAGAAAGCAAACAACCTACTCTAAAAGAGGTGATACACCAAAATAAAGGTGACCTTCCCACGTCCACACTCAGGACCAAACAAAACATACATACACTCAGATCTAGCAGAAAAGACCAGGTCTCTGTGATGACAGGGAGGTTCTTATGGAAAGCACAAGAAACAGGGACTCACCAAGGTGCTGAGAAATACACACTATAAGTGACCTCACCTATTTTATACCTCCAAAACAGAACTCTACTCTTGGCAGCAGTAGACAGTGGCACTTTGTAGATCGCAGGTTTGCTGGTGTTGAACCTATGAGAGCATCAAGAGACAATGACTAGACACAGATTAACATTCAATGCATACACAGAAAGATCCATCCAAATAGAGGTAGAAACTGTCTTTTATTGATTCAGGTGGAAAATTTAGAGAGCAGTGCTCTTTACAAAAGTGTGAGAAGATCTTGATAAATGAATAAGTCTGTGTATTTATATCAGAAGAGCCAAGAGAAGTCAAGTGGGAAGAGTGAAAAAACACTGTAGTTGATGTCACAATTCTGCCAAGACCATGCTTGTTACCTCATTTTACATGTTGGTCTTCTCCTCTGGTGGTTGGGCAGGATTTTCCCTATGCTCTGCAGGTGTTTTTTGCCGCGTCATGTTGTGGGCGGCAAATTTGCTGCCCACTGCTGTGGATTGCATGTAGGACTTCTGCCGACGTCGGCCGATAAGCTGCTGACTGCGGTAGTTTTGCTGACGTCGACCTATTAAGATGCCGACGGTGGTAGTTTTGCCAACGTCGACCGATGTTAGTGGCCTCTTTTTCTCCACCGACGTTGTGGGCAGCGATTTTTCCACCCTCTGCATTGCATGTAGGGGGTCTCTTTTTACCCGCCCATGTTGTGGGCAGTGATTTTACCACCCTCTGCATTTTATCTACCCTCTTTTTTGCCTAAGTGTTAAACGCCCTAGTTTTTTCCCTTCTTTTCTCCTTGCGTGAACGTTCAAAGACTCTGTCTTTTGCTATCGTGAATGCCAACGAACTAGGCCGATGAACCAATGCTCTGAAATGGAGCTATTGAACCCTGAAGACGGACCTTGCAACCTGAAATGACTGGCCATGCAAAGCAGGTGTAGGAGGTGACCAAAATTTTGCCTGAGGGGCAAAATTGGGTCAACAATTACTATTCATAACATCTCTCATATAACTTTTTCTTTTGAGTTAAGTTATTATGTAGGATTCACAAATCACCTTAAAAGAGGGGGCATACACAATGGCTTATCTTATATACTAAGATGAAATAATATAAAAAATAGTTATAAATTGAAAAGCTTTACATAGTTGATCATGATCCATACCGAGAAATCACCTAGAAAGTAATTTTAGATAACAACATTCCATTTGGACAAGGGCACAAGATGACCATGTATAAAACAATGCATTATTGTCCCAACAGGTAGAAAATAATATTTTTAAAAAATTGTGAAATCATAATTAGTACATGATCATGTCTAACCCTAAAATCTAGATGTGGGGAATCTAGATTAAAATGGGTAGAGATAGCCTAGGCCCAATGATGGTAGACTATCTATAGAGTAGGCTAATTATTTGTGAAACTTAGATTAAACATATATTGAATTTATTATGATGTGATGCTAAAGATATAAAGTAGAACTATGATAGATATTTTAGTGATAAAGAAAATAAGATACTTAGGTGGTTTTATTTCTAATATAGATCTAGATGTGGAATAGACAAAAATTAGATTGGATCTAGATTCTAGATCAATCACATATTTTAAGAAATTATACATTTGTAGCTACAAACACTTGTGTTGACATGAGATGATTGTATCAACACTAATATCTAACTTGGATGAAAGTGTCTAATATATAATACCTACTTAAACTATATGTGATCACCTGGATGCTACTAGGTTCGATGTCACCTTCACTCTAGTGTATTTAGATCTGGGTCATGGACAGTTGTTCCTTGTCAAATAATAAAACCCCAGTTCTCCATCTTCATAGTTGATGTGGGAAAAATGGGTTAGTGATAACATGGTGATGAGATATCCCAAACACCTCTTTATCAATGAGTGATGCCTACAAATCCAATACTCTAAAGAGAGCCTCAAACTTATATATTTCTTCTCTACATGTTGGCTTGTGTGTGAATCATGTAATGTGTGATAAACAAGTACAAGAATGATCTATCTTGTAAATTATAAAATATAATTATTAGGCTAATCCTTCTATACTTATGACCTATAAATATGTTGTCCCTATGATTGATATGGAAATAAGAGATAATAGGGAAGCCTTTATCACTCAAGTACTTGATTGAATGCTTATTGTTAGGTGGTGAATGAATAAGGGTTGATATTATATTTATACCGATCCCTTTGGAGAATATCTCACATTAAATCATGTAGACAAACCATAGGAATACATTTAGTTTGAAAATTCAATGAATTCAGGGTACTGGACACTTGTGTTTGGATAGGACGCTTGAGTCAATGTGGGTATCTGACTGGGATACTAGTGTTTGAGTAGTTGGAAAATAGGTGCAGGTTCAAAACTTGCAGAGATAAAATATAAGTAGGTTTATAACATTATGATAAAGATATAAGGTCTGAGTCATCATAATAACATTGGTTGGACTAAGAGATAAGTAATTAGGCAAAATAGGATAGTGTCTATGAGCCTTTTGGTAACGAGAAAGGTTTAGAAGCTAAAGGTACATCCATCATATGTATTTTACAAGTGTACAAGATTAAGGTGCTATATAATTCAAAAATACTGTCTAAAGATAGTTTTTAGTAAGTATACATAATCATTTCATATAAATACTCATATTTTGCTTAGGATGGAAGATTCATGCGTGATATGTGTTCCAAGATTTGTATAGCTATTTTATTATAAAATCACTTGATATTACTCAGTTTTAGAATCCATATGCATCCATATCTTGGATTGGGGGAATGTGCACAGTACATGACCACATTCTTGATCAGTTTTGCATTAGTTTCATTACGGAATGACAATTCATGTCATTATCTACACTATATACACTAAAATCATATTATTCTATTTTCACCATTTTTACACCAAAAATGAATATTATTCCACTTGCAATAATTAACTCACCTTTTTGCACCAATTTTATTACCAGAATGATCTATTAGAATTCAGACAAACATTTCAAATTACTATACTACTTTGGGTATGTAATGATTGACTCAAGCACACCTTGAGTTCTTAATCACACTCTCTTATCAATGAGGATTGGGGCATGCACATTCCAATCCAAGTGTTTCAATGAAGAATAAATATCCAAGGGTCCTACCCTCTATAGTCACCAATTTTGGGTCAGAAAACATAATGGTTAACATACCCAATTAGGGGTATTTGTTCCTTATTATTAAATCTATATTTTTCTTGTCTTTACTTTCAAATTTTCATCATAAGTAAGGATTGATTTAGACATGGTTCATTTTAGGTTTGCATGAAGTGCAGTTCAACATGTGGCCTACATTTGAGAATGTTCTTTGTAGCCATGTTTAGGTATATCTCTTTTTCCTTTATTTTAGTTCACTTTGTTGCATTACTAGAATTAAAGGAGGGAAAATTTAGACACATAAATTAATTTTTATTTCTAAAATAATGCACCTATGACCATTCTTTATACACACTTAGCTTATGCCTATTTACACAATCCTTGTGCACTTTTCATTCACTTTTTATCCAGATGGCCCTTACCTCTTGAGCAAATTCTGATTCTGATTATCCCTATTCAACATCATAAGTAGCCTAAGCTCACTTTAAGACTGATCCACACTTTCACTTTAGTTATATCTATTTTCTAGACAAAATTACTCTTTTTAGACTATCATGCTCCTTTGTATTGTCCAAGTTTGCTAGCTATATCATCCCACCACATAATGTCTATTTTCTCAAATTAGAATTCACTAAATGGGTCATCCTGCATGATTCAAAATCCCCATCCAAAGGAATTATAAAATTATCACTATAAAGCTACATTTTCAATCCATTATTCACTAGAGACTCATATGATTGAAAAACACCAGAATATCTAACTACACATTGAGATAAAAACACATGTTTTCCCCATTCAAAGTCCACATAGCCCTAGTACCCTTGAGATAAGTATGAATACACTTATAAAGTCACATGTAATTGTTTAAGCATCTATTCACACCAATATTACACCAACATTTAGAATTTCACACCAGGATTTCACACACACCACTGTTGCATGGGAGAATTACATGTAGTTTGATCCCTCTTTAGAGTGTTTGTATGTAAGTAGTTCTCAACAGAGGTGGTGTTGAGATCAATCACAACTTCAAATAGTAACCCATTTTTTATCCTTCATTCTATTTTTTCCACATGACCTATTGAGCTAGGGTTTTGATGAAGAAGAAAGTATGCAGTGGATTCCACAATAGATCATGCATCACAAAATACATTCAAATGACTAACATGTGACATTGCATAGAACTAGATTATCATAGAGGGTAAAAAAACCTACCAAATGTTATCCTTCCCTATGTACTACAACATGGTGTGGCCTTATATAGAGATAAATTGAAGCCATATTCCTAATTAATAGTCAATCTACACAGTCACATAATCATATATATCATTTCAATCTCAATCCTGCACTACCAAATTTATAGCTAAGTAATTTGTTCATGTTTTTTCCCCTTTTAACATATTTACGAATATAATAAATTACAAATTAGTGAATGCTTAATTTATGCATATATTTTACATCCTAGTTTAACTCAATTAATTTTATCTAATTAGGATTTAACATCTCCTATTTCCTAAATTTTGATAAATTTTTAGTCTAGCTAAATCTTATTATTATCTCATAGTTATGGGCTTATGGAGTGCCTCAAGATTTTTGACTGAATTATTTTACTGTCCTTGGATCTGTGAACTTTCACGTTGGTTTTATATTCCTTATTTGTATGCAACCTTTTCTACACACATCACACAAAACACCATGATTATATTATACAAGCCACGAGTTACCCTAGTGTATTTGCACATAATACATGTGGCATATAATCATATTTAAGTCTAAAATGATATAAATATAATTGTAATCCCTTCATAAATTACATACATAGTATATAAATGTGGGGTATCGACATGGCTTGAAATAATAAATAGGGATCACAATACCCCTGTAAATGAATATAAGAGATCAACCATATTAGACATGATCCTCAATTTTGATTGAGACTCATAAAATAATACATCCACATAGTTGTGATAAGAGGAAAATTGTTTTAGTTTTCTGTGAAAGAAAACAAGGATCAATTCTATGGTATTTCACCATGTGTCTATATCACATGCAATCTACAACCCAAAATAAAATAGAACACATCAGAGGTACCAATAAACATGAAGGTCATGGGTTCAAATGCTCACTAATTTTAGAGCCAATAACTTCAAAAATTATCACAAAGTTTAAGGTCGTCCATGTAGTACACATTTTCCATGAAGCCCACTAAGTCCCATTGAGTTCATATATATATGGACAATTCTTTACAAACTATATTAATATATAGTCTACATATTATCTATTAGGCACAATGACACTAAGTCAATAAAAGATAACCATATCCTTTAATAAAAAAATAGGATTTTTGAATTATTCACATGGCCCCAAGATAGTTAGACATTATGCTTCCATTGTGGCTAAATTCCTTGGATATAACTGGATGCATACAAAATTAAAAGTGATATATTTTACCATGTATTTGTAGACTACGATAAGACTTGTCCATGAATTCCACAAGAAAAATATAAGTGTGAGACTTTATGATCATGGCACAAATTTTGATCATAGAGGCCATATTATAGTAGAGTCATGGAATTATGAATGTTCATGGAATGTGGTTCAAGACATGGGTATTCACTGCATTATCCCGAGTAATGATATTTTTTCCAAGTGGCATGATCAAAGGAAAAGGTCCATGATGGTCCCACCTAATTAGCAGTTTGAATAAAGGTACTTAAGTCTAATTTTTGAAATACCTCCTACCAATTTTAATGATAAAGGTTAGGAAAATCTATATTAAGTATGCATGGAGTTATTTAAGTGACTGCTAGATCCCAGATTATGATCATAATACTCTTAATTATAAAGTATTTTTCAGAATGTTGATGTGATTCTACATAAATAAAAACTGATGCTACCACTATGACTTAAGTTGTAATGCTATTTTCAAATTTAATCTTATTTCATAATGTAACAGGTCAAAGCACCCTAGACAAGTGAAATTCACTTGTAGCCTTCATAAGAAGGGCTTGAGTGCATGATGTGGAATGGGTAACACATGTCACAATCATGGTGTCATAGGTAGTCATGGGAAATTGGAATACATATATTCTTGAAGTGGCCATGATTTAAAATGGGATATATTCCCTATTTTTGCCTTGTTAAATGTGATTGTGCCAAGTGGCATGATCCTACATGCTTGGCACATGTTCAATTTCCTAGACTTTTAATAATTATGAGATATGTAAGAGCCACATAGACCTAGGATTTCCATCATTGTTCAAGTGGATTAAAAATAGATAAGGGATTGAAGTCACATGTGTTCACCATGGCCTCAAGCATTTAACAAATATTATGATTTGGATTCACATATATAGTCTATGGTGGTTGTGATCAAGGAATCAGTTTGATTCGCTAAAGTGTTCACACAAATGACCACAATTCCACATGGAGCTACTATTATTCACATTCTCATTCAAAACATGGGCCAACCTTTCAAGAGTTGTACTATTATTCATAGTATCCATTATTATCAACTAACAACCTTGTTTATTTTCTATCTTCGCTAGGATAAAATAATTTGATCATAAATAGTGTTTTATATTCTTTGTGATTAACTCTATTCATAATTAATTCTACACAAATTTTTTATTAATATCGTAAACTTTTTTCCACAAATTTTCACTTGCCAATCATACAACATTCTTGTCACGTACAATAGTTGCACACCTTATCTTGCCTTTATGAGTTGCAACTACAAGTTTAACAAGAATTTATTTTGTTTCATTGAGTTTCCAAAGTTTTCCATTGTGAATGTGTTATTTTGTTAACATCCAATAAAAAAGTGTAATTTTTTTTTAATGATAATTGGCTAAAAGATTTTAGCTCTTAGTCTAGATTTCATGTTATTCGATACAACGTCACAATGGCCATTAATACAAGTTCAAAGTGAAATAATGTTTATATTAATAAAATCCATATATGTACTAAAATCTTGTGCTACCATAATTTATGTATATTGCAATTCCATTAATCTCATAAAAAATGCATAATAAAACATCATATGCCATGTGGAAAACACTTATAAGTGAAGGGCCATAGGTCACAGTAATCAAGGGACCACTAAAACATATACATGGGGATGAGGCATGACCATTGTGGTATTTTTGGCACTTGATAAAGATTTTGATTGCCTCTTATAAACTATTCTTGTTCTATTCCCTCAAAATTCTAAACATTTGTTGTGTTTATCCCAATCTTTTTATTGTCTCATAGTCACAGGCTTATGGAGCACCTCAAGATTTTGAGTGACTTATTTTGGTGTATGTATATCCATGAACATTTGCCTTCATTTTATATTCCTTTTACATCTACACCTTTTTATACACACATCACACAAAAACTGTGATCATATTATGCATGCCACATGTCACCCTAGTGGTTTTGAACATAATACCCATGGCGTGTAATCATATTTTAGTTATATTGTGATATAAATATAATTTGGACACCTTTATAAATTACCAAACATACTATAAAAAAGTGGGGTATCCATGTGGCCTCAAATCATTAAATGGGATCACAATATCCCTACTCTCGAATATAAGAGACCAACCATACTCAACATGATCCTAAAATTTAATTGAGTCCCATAAAATAATGCATTTATGTAGTTGAGACAAGAGGAAAATTGGTTGGGGATTTTGTAAGAGAAAGTGTGGAACATGTATTCAGGATTTCTCCATGTGTTGAGGTCACGTGCAGTTTGTGGTCGAAAATAAAATAAAATAAAATACATAAAACATGTCGATGGTCATAGAGATCACAAGGTCAAATGTTCACAGAGTTTGGAGTTAATGGGCTCATGAATTCCCATGAAGCATCCACATAATCAACATCCCACAGAGCCCTCACAATCCATTGAGTTCATATTTAAATATGTGTGTATGTATGCATACATACATACCTATATTTTAAAAGGGGTTCATGTTTTTTTAGGTTGTTAGTCATAAAGAGTAGTCTCAAAGTCCTAGGTCTTATAGTCGTTAGGCCTGCCCAGAGGACCCCTGACATTGACTAGAATGCTTGACCCATGGGGACACAATGGGGATAAAGGCTATATACGTGGCCAACCTAAGGGAATAGACTTCAAGACCTCCCACATGTAGCACTCAAAACACAACTATTGAGCTAGCCCATTGGGCTACATATACATGTATGTATGTACACACACACACACACACACACACACACACACACACACACACACACACACACACACACACATGTACATATACATATACATACATACATACATATACACAAATACATAGATGAACACTTTTATACACATTACAATATAATATAGTCTCCATATTGTCTATGTGTCCACAATCCCATTAAGTCACCGAAATATCACCATATTTTTTAATGCTAAAAAAACCACATCATTCACATGGTCCCCACATAGTTAGACATTATGCTTCCACTACAACAAAATCCCTTGGTAAATGAAAACACAAACATAATTTAAAAGTGATCTATTTCACCATGCATTTATAAACTAAGATAAAATTTATCCACAACTTTGACAAGGAAAATATGAGTGCTAGGCTCTATGATGATGGCACGTGTCACAATCACATAAGTCACAAAATCATGGAGTCATAAGTTATGAATGTTTTCAAAGTGCAGATCAAGAGATGAGTATTCACCATGTTACCCAAAACAACAAGATTTTTTCCAAGTGATGTGTGATCATAGGGAAAGAAGAAAAATGGTCCCACCTAGTCAACAACATGAAAAAAGGCACTTAAGTATGAGTTTTTAATACCTCATACCAATTTAATAATAAACATTAGGTCCTTTGATACTAAGTACACATACTATTAATTATAAAGGATTTTTTAAAATGTTCATGTGGCTCTACATAAATAAAAGTTAATGCTACTATAACTTAATACATAAGGCTATTCACACTTTTAACTAGATTCATATTGTAATAGGTCCATGCACCCTATACAAGACAAAATTGCTTGTAACCTTCAAGAAGAGGGTCCAATTATGTGATGATGGGATGTTTGATACACATTGCAATCATGGTCTCATAGGTGGTCATGAGCTCACAAACTTCACAGTGTCTTGAATTGGACATAAGTTTAAAATGGGAGATATTATCTATGTTGCTCTATATGACTTGATTGTGCCAAGTGGCATGATCTTATGTTTTCGGTCACATAGTCAATTTTTAAAACTTCCAAAAATTATGAGATACGTAAGAGCTTTAGGGGCTTGATATTTACATCTTTCGAAGTGGCCTACAAATAGATAAGGTATTGAGCTACATGTATTCATTGTGGCCTCAGGCATTTAACAAAACCTGTGACTGATAATCATATATATAGTCTATGGTGATTGCAATCAAGGAATCATTGTAATTCACTAAAATGTTTGCATAAATGAGCAGTAGCACAAAAAACTTCTATTGCTAGCGCTCTCATTCACAACATAACCTTTCGAGAACCAAATTTTTATTCACAATATATGGTATTGTCAACCAAAATCTCATTTCTTTGCTATCTTCACTGGGCTGAAATCATTTGATCATAACCAGTGGTTTATATTCTTTGTGATTGCTTCTATTGACAACTATTTCTAAACATGGATTTTTTTAAAATATTGTATACATTTTGTTCACAAATTTACACTTTTCAATTAAACAACATTCTTGCTATATGCAATCATTACACACATGTATGAATTGCAATTGTCGATTTTTGTTTACATCTAATTTGTTCATAATTTTCATTTCCATTATTTATAAATATTATTCTATTTGTCAATTCTAATACATTCTTATACATCCATATTAAAGCTTTAATATTCTGCAATTGCTTTCTCACATGTATAAGGAACTTAATCAATCACAAATATATATTCCATGCATCTATTCAGTGATAATTGAAAGTAATATGCTTAAATGAAGGGCTTGATGATAATCTAAAAGATCAATTTTAACCAAATGTTTTCACTGACACGTATATGATAACCATCCATGATCAAATATAAAAAATAATTTCAATACAAATTTTGTTACAAGTGCTCCAAAGAACTTCGAATGAAGTCACAAAAATTTCATCCTGTACAATTGTAAATGGTTTAAGTTCACCTCAAATCAAATACAATTGACTTTTCTTTTTTAATTAAAAAAAATTGAATACAATTCTACACCATTAAATTCAACCTCCCATCCTTCTATGAAACAAACTGCCATTGCAATATCATTGGCATTGCACGAATAGATGAGAGAATAATGATGTCCAAACAATGCACACAAGTGACAAAAGAAAATATCAAAGTAATCTATATAACTATTATCGTATTGAAATCATTGGTTTTGGCGTTTTTGCACCTCCCCAGTCGATGTTTAAAATATGATAACTATTGGATTCTTAGATGCATCCAATAGTCCATCTCGTAAGCATTGGATTCTTAGATGCATTAAGCAATTTTTTTCTTAAAAGAATATGCTTTTAAGAAAGAACAAACACGTGTTCTTAGCATTAAAAAACAAACGAGAATCATTCTAAGTCGTACCCCATATATATATATATATATATATAAGTTCTAGTATATTTTATATTTACAAGATCAAAATATGATATATAGAGGGACTCGTATCCCTTCATTGATATATATTAGTATATAAATATATATTATTGATGGAAGGATATATATAAAATCTGAGAACTTTGTAATCATTGAAATCAGGGGTATGAATAATCCACATTTTCTAATTTAGTATTAATGGTTAAATTGTATTTATTTTGTTAATTTTTTTTGGATTTGAATTTAATTTATATTTTAATGATGGTGTACAAACATATTTTATGATTGTCTACATTAATTAGATTATAATATTTTCGATTTTTTTAAAAAAATATTATATATTTCTAGTGAATAAAAATATCAGTATTTTGAAAATGTTTAATACAAGTCAAAGAAATAGTTCAACATCATTCTCATTATATTGTTGTACGAAAGATGTTAGAGTATTCATAAATGAAATTTTATTAAACGAGATGTTGTTAAGTACCGTTCCAAAATCTATACAAAAATTAAGATTAAGATCTTCATATTTCTAAAAAATTATTTCTAATTACAAAATTGGATTGGAGATGGGATAAAGAAGTTCAGGGACCATAGAGTTGATTATTGTGCAACAAATATTATTCTCAACTTAATCATCGGTGCAAGAAAAAAAATGGTTAATGCACTTAAGAGTTCGTACATCTAAAATGGGATGATGAAAGTGAAAAATCTTATTCAACAACATTTGTCCTAGGAAATTGGCAATAACTATATGATTGAATTTTAGAATAACTTTTCGAATGGTTATCTCTACTAAAAATTCAATACTTTCTATAATCAAATATATTTTTGATGAATCCTATTGAAATTAGAGAAGAAAACTTTTATATTCAATCAAATATCAAATATAAAATATTAAAAAAATATAAAATAATGAATAAACTAGCTAAGAACTTTGTTGATTAAACAACACCAATATCTTGTGAACATATTGAATCATATGAAAATTTTAAATTCAACCAAAAAAAGATACATTATATTGTAGGCACTTTTCATCCAAATGATACTCAACTCAAAAAGGGTATAATAAAGCCTTGCAGTTATATTAAATCCAAAGACCATCTCTTCCTTAGACTCAAAATATATGGATCATTTTTGTGTGGTTTAAAATATCAAATTTTCAATAGGTTTTTTTATTAAAACAAATAGTTTATGTTTGAGATATTTTACCCAAAATAGGTATAAGAAGATTATATCAATGTCTATTAGACTTCTAAATCATTTAGAGGATGTTTTTCATTTTTTTAACGTAATTATATTAGTTAAATTTGAAACAATTGATTAATTATTATGAGTGAGAGAGTTTCATGGTATTCAACTATTGAATATACTTATGTTCATTGGCCTTGTCAACCTTTGTTTTATCATTACTCATTTAATTGCCATTGGTAGTTGACTCCTCAAATAGCATGACTTTCCACATGTCTAAAAAATTTCCCAAATAAAAAAGAAACGATTATTGATTTTAAATAAATAAATAAAAAACAACCAAACAATAATCAATATGGAATAGATATAATACTAGATTCTTTCAAAATTGAAAATAACTAATATGAACATTATAAATATATAATTCAAATTCTTAATGATGACATGCCAATCCATTTTTAAAAATACTAAAAAAAATAAATATCATTATACATAAAGAAAACACTATTCTTCAACACTATTTCCTCTCATTGTGAAAGTCATATAAGAAAAATAAAACATTTATAATGTAAAACACAAATCAAAACCTCCTTAAAATTATTTTTTAATCAATTTAATAAATGAGTTATAAGGAATCCAAGGCTTACAGGGATTAGGGGAGTTATTTGGACAATATATTAGAATCTTCTCAAACAATTTTTCTAAAGGCATTAATCATCAATCAAGGTCTCCTTTTAAGTATAATAATATTCTCACAATTTTATAATTTAATTTATTATTTTTTATTTTTAAAATTATTTGAATAAAATAATGGAAATTAATGTTTGATTTTGTATATAATAAACATTAATTAATGATAACATCATTAATGTGGGTAAATGTACCTATAGTACAAAGGCACAACCAAGTGAAAGTATAATAATGAAGATATCTAGTGATCCTTTCCCTAAGCATACAAGTCAAAAAATAGTAGATAAATCATAAGTACATTACACATTTAATTCATACCATCCACCAACTTCTTATCATCCTCATATAGAGGCATAACATCCTTTGTTTGAAATTATTGGTACATATCATGTTTTAGTGCCATCTAGACCTCTTATCTCATTCACAGAGTGTGACATAATCAATGGAAATTTCAATTTTCACTCTTTATTCATTCAATCTTGCATTGATCATCAACCTATATAGAGTTTTATGGTTGATAATGGTTCAAGTGTGAATGTGTGCACTATCACACTTCTCTATTATTTTGGATACATAAATAAATATATACTTCCTATTACAAAAATAATTAATGTATTAAATATTAATACATTAATATTTAATTTTTTATAAATTTATGTTAATATGAAATATTAACAAGCTATTTTCATATTTAATAAAATTTTATTCTATTATTTTTTAGGAAAGAATAATTTGATTGTAGATTTAATCGTTAATCTTGTCTTTAATAAGAATAAATTCAGTTTTTAGATGAAAAGAAATTTTATTTATTTATAAGAGGATATTCAAAACATGTTACATTTAATCATTGTCATTGATCAATATTTTAATATATATTTAATTAATACAAATTTACATATATGACCATTCTTTTGATTTCAAAATTAGTAATAATTTTTGTTAGTTGAATAGATAACAATTATGTTTTGATAGATAGCAATGATTTCAAGAATATTATGAGATTGATGTAAGAGGAATAGAACTATAACACTATTTTAAATAACTAATACACTAAGCATAATTGTTGAGCCTAAATTATTGGTACATTCTTAAATGTATTAATAAAAAATCAAACCTATGACCTACGTCTCCCAAAGAGTTTCACCTAAACAACTATGTAAACCACCACAAACATATGAAATACTTACCTTGATGTATTTAAAACAACCCTGACAAAATAATATATGTTCCAAGCATAAGTATATTTAATTATGATGAATAATAAAATTATTTCTTATAATATCTTTTATTTTCTTAGTTATACTAACGAACTATTCACTTTTATATGATAATTTATTTATTTTAGATGGCAACTTGGTAATAGGTATTTTGGGTTTTCAATTGAGGTTGAAAATGAAGTGGAATATGGAATCCTCATTATGTGAAATCCACAATTGATTTTGATAGTATCACACCCATGTAACTTTATTAGATTTGGTCCCCTACACTGGTCAAATTTTTGCAGAGTTTCTGTAGCCAGGAGGATGATAGTTGAATTTTGATGCTTGGTCTCAGAGTGTGCGCATCGATATGCGAAGAGGTGGGGACCAAGCTCAAGGTTAGAGCCAGGCTTATGTAACCGACGTCGGCGATCTCGCTGGCGTCGACCGATAGTTAACTAACGTCGGCGGCTAGAGAATGGGTAAAAGGGCTATTTTTAGCTCTTTGCCTGTTTCTTCATCTGCCAAGTGCATTTGCCGTTGGAGAACGGTCAAAAGATGGGTTTATTAGGCACAAGAGTTAGTTAAGAGGTTGGGATGGAGTGAGAATAGGTCTTAGGTAGTTAGGATTTGGGGGACTTAGTCTCAGGGTGACTCATAGGGTAAGAAATGGTCTTAGGTGAGGTGTCTAGGCAAGGTGTCTAGGCGAGGTGTCTAGGTGAGGTGTCATGGTGAGGTGATTAATTTAAAATAAGTAATTTATTTTAAATTAATAAAGTGTGCAAGTGTTGGTTAGGAGTGTTAATGTTTAAGAAGGGGGCCAAGGGGGGCTTTGACACAATATTGGTGTCTACATGATGAAAGTGAAACATCTTATTCAACATCATTTGCTCTAGGAAATCGGCAATAACTATATGATTAAATTTTAGTATAACTTTTCAAATGGTTATCTCTACTAAAAAATTCAATGCTTTCTATAATCAAATATATTTTTGATGAATCCTATTGAAATCAAAGAGGAAAACTTTTATATTCAATCAAATATTAATTATGAAATATTGAAAAAATGTAAACTAATGAATAAACTGGCTAAGAACTTTGTTGATTAATCAACAACAATATCTTATGAACATATTGAATCATATGAAAATTTCAAATTCAACCAAACAAAAAAGATACATTATATTGTAGGCACTTTTCATCCAAATGATACTCAACTCAAAAAGGGTATAATAAAGCCTTGCAGTGATATTAAATCCAACGGCCATCTCTTCCTTAGACTCAAAATATATGAATCATTTTTATGTGGTCTAAAATATCAATTTTTCAATAGATTTTTTATTAAAATAAATAGTTTATGTTTGAGATATTTTACCCAAAAGAGGTATATGAAGATTATATCAATACCTATTAGACTTCTAAATCATTTAGAGGATGTTTTTCATTTTTTTTAACATAATTATATTAGTTAAATTTGGAATAATTGGTCAATTATTATGGGAGAGAGAGCTTCATGGTATTCAACTATTAAATATACTTATGTTTATTGGCCTTGTCAACTTTTGTTTTATCATTACTCATTTAATTTCCATTGGTAGTTGACTCCTCAGGTGGCACTACTTCCCACATATCTAAAAGGTTTCTCAAGTAAAAAAGAACCAGTTATCGATTTTAAATAAATTAAAAAACAACCAAATAATAATCAATATGAATATATATAATACTAATATGAACATTATATAAAAATTGACAATAACTAATATGAACATTATAAAAATATTATCGAAATTCTTAATGATGACATACCAATCTATTTTGAAAAATACTACAAAAATATCATTATACATAAAGAAAACACTATTCTTCAACATTATTTCCCCTCATTGTGAAAGTCATATAAGAAAAAAAAAGCATTTATAAGGTAAAACACAAATAAAAACCTCCTTAAAATTATTTTTTAATCAATTTAATAAATGGGTTTTCTATAGGCAATCCAGGGCTTACAGGGATCAAGGGAGTTATTTGGACAATATATTAGAATTTGAGAAGGGAGTTATTTGGACAATATATTAAAATCTTCTCAAATAATTTTTCCAAAAGCATTAATCGTCAACCAAGGTTTCCTTTTAAGTATAATAATATTCTCACAATTTTATAATTTAATTTAATTTATTATTTTTCATTTTTAAAATTATTTGAATAAAATAATATAAGTTAATATTTGATTTTGTATATAATAAACATTAATAAGTTACTTTCACATTTAATAAACTTTTGTATATATAAAACATTAACAAGCTATTTTTCATATTTAATAAAATTTTATTCTATTATTTTTTAGGAAAGAATAATTTGATTGTAGATTTAATTGTTAATCTTGTCTTTAATATGAATAAATTCAGTTTTTAGATGGAAGGAAACCTTATTTATTTATAAGAGGATATTCAAAACATGTTACAATTAATCATTGTCATTGATCAATATTTTAATATATATTTAATTAATACAAATTTACATATATGATCATTCTTTTGATTTCAAAATTAGTAACAATTTTTGTTAGTTGAATAGATAACAATTATGTTTTTATAGATAGCAATGATCTCATGGATATTTTGAGATTGACATAAGAGGAATAGAACTATAACAATATTTTAAATAACTATTACACTAAGCATAATTGTTAAGCCTAAATTGTTGGTACATTCTTAAATGTATTAATAAAAAATCAAATCTACGACCTATGTCTTCCAAGGAGTTTTACCTAAACAACTATGTAAACCACCACAAACATATTAAATACTTACCTTGATGTATTTCAAACAACTAAAGTTAATTTCGAAATGCCCTGACAAGATAATATGTTCCAAGCATAAGTATATTTAATTATGATGAATAATAAAATTATTTCTTATAATATCTTTTATATTCTTAGTTATACTAACGAACTATTCACTTTTTATATGAGAATTTATTTGTTTTTGATGGCAACTTGGTAATAGGTATTTTGGGTTTTCACTTGAGGTTGAAAATGAAGTGGAATATGGAATCCTCATTATGTGAAAGCCACAATTGATTTTGATAGTATTACACCCATGTAACTTTATTAGATTTGGTCCCCAACACTGGTCAAATGCTTGTTCTTATCTGGTTGGAATTGATTCAATTCATTGACGTGGTGAAGTTAGTAGATCGTACCCTTTGAAGATCATACAAAAGAAGAGTTGAAAAGTATTGATTTTACTCAACCATGTCTCCTTTTTGTAAACTTTGATTTAGTGCGTTTTGATAAGATTTTGTGATGTCATTACAACTAAAAAGAATGTCTTTGATTTTAGGGTACTCACGCTGACAAGCAAAAGTTGATCAAATCATTGAAAATATGATGCGAAGGATGAGGTAATTAGTCAAAGAGAATCCTAAGACAACGACTGATCCAAATTAAAAAATTCCTGTTAAATCAGTCGACACAATTTTATTTGAGTGTTCCAAATAGTGATCTCAAAGATGGAGAAGTTTTATCTCTCCATCAATATCCTTACAATAGTTATCATAGAGATTAGATGCCTTATTACTATGTTCTATGCATGGGATTCCAGATGCATTAAGAGCATTTTTTCTTTCTTTCCTTCAATTTAATTTAATCAATTTATTTATTTTTTGGGGAAAGGAATATGTCATTGAAGAAAGAAGAAGGGTTTCGTATTGTTTTTGAGACTGTGAGACCTTTGCCTTGACAATATGTGATTATTGAATAGAACAATGGTTCCATTTTGAATCTTCAACGACTAAATTCATAGGAATGTTTTAGAGGACTACCAGAAGGAAAAACACAAATCAATGGAGTCCATATCTAGGGAATAGTTCGCTGAGTTGTGAAAGAAGATGCCAAACATGTATATATCATAAGATCATTTTGATAAACTCAAAAAATGTTTCAAGCTCAGGTATGTGGAAATGGGGATTGAAGAAAAATGAGCCTTTTGCATGGAGGGATCCACAATGTCTCTTTAGTCTGTTGATTATCTGCCATTCCCACATATGGGTTTCTAGATGATGTAAGACCTAAAGAATTTGAGCAAATGAGAATTCAAGAATGAATATAAGAAAATAGAAGAGACATATTGGGGTAAACTTCTCAGATTACTCTTCTTTGGGTTTATGAACAATTTCATATAAATGGTATTGATAAGAATGTCAGATGAAAAAATATGGTTGACTCAAATCTAATTATAGTAGTCAATGCAAAAACCCTAGCTAGGGTAACCAATCTTCCTAATGAAGGGAAAAATATTGCTCAATATAGGGTAAAAAGTTTATCGCATATAATCTAGAAAGTCAATAATATATATCAATGAAAGATGGGAACAAGATCTATTATTCTAAGAAGTGTGAGTGATATGATAGTTCAAAAACTCTAAGCATATTAAGGACCAATGTCTCTTTAAAAACTTTTAAAAATATGAGTAAAATTTCTTGTTAGTTTTTATACTATTTGTTTACTAGATTACCCCATAAGAATCAGTGATTCTTTTGCCTAACTATGACCTTGAAGTAATGTTTAGAAAGTATGTATTTTTGGAAGAACAAGGGTATGCACAATACAAGGAGGTACATAATAATTTGTCTTTGTTTTTTTGAGTTACCAGAGTTCATCAATAATATCCCTAGAATACCAAAAGCTTCATTTATGAGCACAAAGAGAATATATGCGTCACATTCACTAGAGAAAAAATTTGGGTTATGGATACATGACACATAAAGGTTTGTCCTAATCCATTTAAATTCATGGAAATAAAGGAATTGTTATTAGGATCAATAAACTAGTTAAATAGAAGGATTACATGACAGGGAAGCACCACAAAATAGTTGAGGCAACACCCAAAGAAATGACTAGTGTCGAGCCTTCACAATCTAAAGCCAATGCTTAAGGAGAATGAAAAAGTTTAGAAGGATGTGCAAATGGGGAATGATTCCAAAAAACAAGAAGCCACTGAAGTAATGAAGAATCCACCTTATTTTTTGGTATTAAATAACATCAAAAGAAACCAAAGAGACCTCATATATCTACATGTTAGTAGCTCTTCTCACAAATAAGGTCACACTAGCCCACAAATCTATTCCACTAAGTGTAGCGAATCAACCATTAATTGACAAGGAAAAGCTCACTTTATTTGGATAGAGGTTTTTGAGAATGCCAAAGAATATGGAATGTCCAATATAGATAGGTCAACAACCCTTGAGTCCTTACAAATTATAAGAGGTATTGAAAATAAAACAAAAGGGATGAGTATTGCTCAATCCTAGGTTGAGGTATGACCTTCAACTGACTCTTCTTATTTGCCTCAAGCTATTATAGTGACACTATCATAAGATTTAGACACCATGAATATGAATTTTAAAGCCACTCAATGCATATAATAAGATATTTGATTCATAATTGCAGTTAATACACTTGTCAAGACATTAATGAGTGACTTTGTAGATCCAAATGTGGTAGGGGACACTTCCAAAGGGATTGAGACTCAGTTTCTGATAGGTCTAGATGAGAGGTTAGATGCCTTGAGGATTTTAAAATAATATATTGAATTATATTTCCCCACATTGGAAGAAGGTAGTCAATTTGACAGAGTGAAAAATAAAGAGGAAGAATTGAGTAAATAACCACCTCTCAAATCTACTCCTGATGCACCAGTGCATGTCATAAAGATTGAAGATAAATCACATGTTGAATATTTTTCTTAAGTATCATCCACTCAATATCCAAAGTTACACATGGTAGACATTATTGTATTATCAAAAGGTATAAATATAATACAAGGACTTAGATAATCAATAAGCCCATGATGGTGATGATAAGGGTGAAATCTCAAATACAAAGGAAAAGGAACATAGTTCAAACACCACAACTCAGAACTCAATTAGGAGAATGCTTAGGACACAAAGTAGACTAGTAGACAAGCATCACAACCCTTTAATCAAGAATATAGGTCAATTGATTCTACTCCTAATATTGGGAAAATAAATAGAAAACATGCCTTATTAGAACATAATTTTATCCTTGCTGAATGTTTTAGTGGATATTAGTGGACAATTACAATTATATCCAACTTATCAACTTCTTTTTCTTCTTGAGACCTTGATGATCAATCATACCTTTTTTTTAAGCAAGGAAAACTTGGTTGTGGTATAAACTTATTCTACTTTGGTTCATTATGAGTATTCTAATTTTGTCCAGACTAAAAGAAGCTTTGAGAGACCTTAATAAAATATTCTCTAGAGCTTATACAAGATGTTGGGGATATATAAGGATTTTTTGAAATTAACAAGCTATCCAATTTTGATGTCCAACTTACAAAGAGATACATACATTTGAATAAGCAGGTGAATCTGAACAATAGATCAGTAAAATTAGATAAGAATTATAATAAAAAGTCCACACTATAGAAGAACAAATGGGAAAATTCCAAAAAAAGGATAAGGAAGCCATCAAATTAGGAATGAATTTATTTAATTGGGTTGTTATCTAGTTAAATAAACATGATTTAGTTAATAATTTATGTGAAAGAATCAAGGTTGTAAGTGATCACATATGAAAAACAATAGTGGACATTCCTCAAGAAGATTTACAACAAATGCAGAGGGAGGATAATCAACTTCAAACTATTCTAACTCATCATATTGAGGATAGCAAGAGGAAAAGGCCTTAGGTCTAATGATCAAAATGACATTAGGAATGGGCTAATGCTATTATTATAAATGATACTATTGAGATTTACCTAGCCAAGCTAAAACTCTAGCGATTTGATGCCTTCTCAATGGAGGAGTTGATTACCAGTTTGTCTAAGGTAGGAGGTTGGGATATTCATCTCGAGAATGTTATGGAAAACTCAGAGATTGAAAATTAATGTTATGTCAATGGTAAATGCGGTTAGGAAAAAAATACATCTACCACTTTCAAAACCTTTGTAGACAATCAAATTTAATGATTAAGTGATTGACAATGTTAAATCTTGACATCCTTAAATTGACCTATTTTCAATTCCATTAATTTGAAATATCTATGATAGCCTTCAATATTCTACTCACTATCTTGTAATTATTGAAAACACCATTCATACATCCTTTTTCTACTTATAGATTCCTATAAGCTAAGTTCCAAAAATATCCGGCCTTTTAGGACAAGACCATGCTAGGTCAGACAAGGTCACAACTCGACCTTGTACACTAGTGTGGCCTTATCTCCTGCACTCTAATGTTTACTTTCCAAATTATAAATGCTTCATGTTGGCCCTCCCACACTTTTAGCAAATTCAGTTAGCAAAAATGTTTCAAATATACCACTATACAAGCATGTCATGGCTATTCAAGGCATGATATTATAACTTGGCAAAACCACTCTCAATATAAGCTACTACACATTGATAAAAAAATCTCTATTCTTCCTAATTAAAATTGTGATTTATTCCAACAAGCATAGGCCAAGTTTGAATATGTTTTATAACAGGTCAAAGACATTCATTGTCAAACATTCAGGTTATTTTAATAGTTTAATCCATATAGTGCAAGTATCAAAATTCACACACTCATTTTAGGATAGAGAACTACATTGGCTTGAGGTGATTTTGGGTTATGTAGGTAACACTTAGATTACACGAGATTTTTTTAGGATAGCTCGGCTATTTCCCTTGCTTGATTCTCCCTTTAAATTTGATGTTTATTCAATTTATTTTTAAGAACTAAGGTTTCAACATTGCAAGTACATTCCCTTGACAACTCATCACCCATAGACAATTATTAGACCACCTCTGATAGGTGTAGGTACCTGATTAGAAATATCACCCACACAATCAATATAGACATGGACACAATCACACATAGAAGGCCAAAGTTCACCCTGTCCACCCCAGTGCAACCCTATCTTAGTACATTATAGGATTTTGTTTTCATTGTAATGCACTTTAGAGATTCTCCTAGTTAGTTATATATAAATGATTTACCTACATAATCAACAAGAAGTTAGATTTGAACTAAGCTTGCATGTTTCATTAAGTGTTATTAATTTCAATATTTTAGTGTTCATCACATTTAATTGTTAAATCAAAATAAGCATTAAACAACTTCCTCCTCTATGACAAGTTTTGTGTTTTTTTTGTAAAATTTTGAGCATGGAAAACCATCACAGGACTACAAAAGTTTCTCATATTTTAAAATTCCAAAGATGTTGAAAAATATAGAAATGATCACAAACATGTAATTCATTGTAATATATTTGATATTGTCAAAGGATCACAGATGTTGGTGTTTGTGTGTCTTTACCACTAAAATTTTAGTATTAATTAATAATCAATATATACAAATTTATTACAATAAAATAATGAAATTATATAATTGTGTTTCATATTCAAGTTCATAATTTTTAGATTTTGTTCTCCTAAGATAGACTAGTTGTTAATTTACATATTTTAGAGGAATGGATCCATGCAACTATTATAGATTAGGATAATATAAACAAAGAGTTTCATATAATTAGGGGTAGAGAAGTTAATAAAAACTTTTTTTTATACGCGTCTTAAAAAACAACACCACCCACACACACACACACACACACAGAGAGAGAGAGAGAGAGAGAGAGAGAGAGAGAGAGAGAGAGAGAGAGAGAGAGAGAGAGAGAGAGAGAGAGAGAGAGAGAGAGAGAGAGAGAGAGAGAGAGAGAGAGAGAGAGAGAGAGAGAGAGAGAGAGAGAGAGAGAGAGAGAGAGAGAGAGAGATCACATTGCATGCATAAAAAACATCACTTGTTTGATTAATCATCACATGCCTATATAATCATTAGGTTCATGTAGAATCATTGCATGGCATTATAATCATCACATTCTAATAAAATCATTGTATGCTTGTAGAATCATTGCATTCTTATAGAATCATATTTTTGTGTTAGAGCATCACAAGGATTATTTAATCATCACTAGGGGAAATATTTATTTTTATGTAGAATCATTGCATGTGTTGTACCCAAAAAATGTCACTCATTTTTGGGACAACATTTAAGCTCTTTTGGTCTTGCAAGATAAAATTATCTCTTCCCATTTCAAAAAATTATTATAAGCTTTCAAAATTGGGATTTTTTCAAGGTTTTTCAATCAAAGGATTAATAGGTTCAATAGGTTCAAAGGCTTCTATAGGCAAGTTCAATCAAAAGAACAAGTTTCCAATACTTGGTCATTTTCAGGACTGGTTCAACATCTTGGTTCAACCAAAAGAATCTATCATCAAGCTTCTATGTAATGTTTGAACCATTGAACCATTGAACCTTGAACCATTTTTAGTTCAAAGGTTCAACAACGTCAACAGGTTTTAAGAATTAAACACTTTTGTCAAGGTTCAAAGTTCAATCACTACAAGTTCAACGGCTTCAAGACACTTGTCAAAGAGAAGAAGACTTGAACCATTGAACTGTTGAGCCATTGAACCACTCAGGTTCAAAGGTTCAACGGGTTCAAAGGTTTAACAAGTTCAACGGCAGTTGGTTCAACACAATTTATTTCCAAGAGCTTGGTTCAAGCAGTCAATAGAAATGAAAGAATGAACCATTGAACCGTTGAACCAAATTTGGTTCAATCGGTCGGTTTAAGTGGCAGGTTCAAAGGAGTGTCCCAAAAGTCAAAGAGACAAGTGCCCTTGCGAAGGAAATTTTGTGGTAAAAGTGACTAAGACAAAGAAAGCCTAACACAAAATCCCGACAGAGCCCAACGGATGCTGCCAAGTGTCATCTATCGAGCCCCATTTTACTTTATTTCTAAGAGCTACGGATGCTGCCATGTGTCGCTTATTGAGATTGACAAAAAATCAACTAAGGCAAAACCAAAAGACAAACAACCTTTTTGGAGGGCACTTGGAAACCAAAGTGGACCGTTGTAAAAATCTGAAAGGTCACTTTGAAGCTCAAACAACCCTTACAGAGGGTAGGTGAGGAGAAAACAAACTAATTCAAAAGCTGAACAGACACAAAAAATTCCTTTGGAAAAGTTCATGTGGCAAAGTTGTAAAGAAATAATTCCTTCAGACAAATTGTCTGAAAGAATTCCTTCAGACTTTTTGTTCGAAAGAAAATTCCCCCAAAATAGAAAACCCACCAAGCCACCATGTGTCCCTCCAAAAGTTACAGTGGAAAGTGCCATGTGTCCCTTATCAAAATGCAGCGGAAGCCACCATGTGTCGTCTGTTGAGACATAGTTTCAAAACTCAACAGAGATCGCCACATGTCATCTTTCATAAGAAACTAATATAAGACCCAAAGACTTTCGAAAGAGAAACTAAAGCTCAGTGGAAGCTACCACATGTTGAAATCCATAGTTTCTTCTTTTGGTCTCTTTATTAAAGATTGTGGTGAGCCCCCAGTAAGCTACTGAAGTAAGCGGAGCATGCCAAGTGTCATCCTCCATGTGATTCTCAAAAGACAAGTAGAAGCTGCCACATGTCCCATTATAACTCCATGAAATGTGACAAATATCTGTATCCACATCTTGAGTTTCTTATAGGTTTCAAAGCTTCTTTAAATAAACATCTTTCAGAGTCCCATGGATGCTGCCACGTGTCCTCGCCTGTTTTGTAATGGAACATGTTGTGTTTAATTATTAAGACCAACAAAAAGTGACCAAATAACAAAGCATCGAATTGAACCAAGGACCCAATTCAATAGCCAAGAAAGGAAGAATGATGAAGAAGACAAAAAATATCCACACATGAAATATGTTTCTAGAAGCAAACCGCCAAGTAGACATTGAAGAACACAAACATTTAATGGCATGACCCGTTTCTCTGCATTGAGAAAAGCAAATGGGCAAATGTGCCCAATTCTAGCATATCTTCTTGACAAAATTTAATACAACATGATGTGTTACTGCTCCCAAAGTCTTTTTTGAAGGGTTATATATTGGAGTCTCTCTTATTGCTTTAGAGAGATCTTTTTGTTATTAGAAACTAAATTTTGCCTAAATTGAAAGGCATTACTGAGACTTTGAACTCAAATTGTTGATCATATTTCGTTATAGGAATAAGAAAGCAAGTGCCTTTTCAGACTTTGTGTTGTAATAACTTGGTTATTGGTGAAAGAGTTCTTATGTCTGTTTCCTTAATACATTTTTTACCCCCTTTAAATAAACAAGCAAAACTAGTGGAGGTGACTAAGAAGGTGTCCTGAAGCCAGTTACTTTCAGACTTTGTGCTATCATAATTGTCTTCAGTGTGTGTTTATTTTCTATTTCTATATAAAGAACCTTGGGATGACTTTGTGCCCTCATTGTTCTTTGTATTTCACTCTTTGGTAATTGAGGTGGAGACTTTGTGCCTCATTTCATTCTGCTGTGTTACTATACCCTATTATAGTTATTTGTCATCACCAGAAAGATTCCTTTTGTCTACTGAACAACACTTTTAAAAGAAGAGGAGTGTCTTCTGTTATTTGATCAGGATTTCTCCTTTGATTTGCACACATCATCTCTAAATAAAGAGAGATGGATGGTTTATCCTACCCTTGAGTGTTATTTTTTGTATATATATAAATATGGAACCTCCCCTTGATGAGAGGAGAGATTAGTCCCCTTTTGATGTGGCAAACCTACATAATTGGCCGACCACTCTTCTTACTGTGGTTGATCAAATTTATTTTGTTTATCAGTATGTTGATTGACAAAATATTTACCAATGGTTTTTGGCGACTCTGCTGGGGATTTATGTGCATTTTGAAACCTCAAGTTTCAGGTTGAAGCAGTCCCTACCCTTATCCATTATAGACTCTAGCCATTCCATTCCACTTCTTACCCATTATCATTATAACCTTGCCATATTTATCCATTTCTGTTATATAATCTAGTCTGTAAACCAGATCCACTAGGAAAGAACGCACAGTTTAAAGCCTCAAGCTTCGAGCTAAAGCAAGGTCAATTCTTTTTATTTTTGTTTCACAATCTGGTAGATTCAAGGTATACATGAAGCCAAATGGCTAAAGGTATTGTTGAACCTGTATTCAAGTTGGTATAGCAAGGTAATTTTAACCTATATCCTTCACCATCTCGCCTCCAACGAACTAATAATTTTCCTCCTACTAAAGTTAGGTCACCATTACCAAGTGAAGTATCCACTTCTGCTGTTAATAAAGCTTTGCCAATAATTACCCCTCTAAGATTTGTTATTCCTCCTTTTCATAGTCATATAATGGTAGTTCAAGGCCCCTGGGGCAATTCTTTTAGCCCTCTCAATCTTACTCCGCCTCTACATGAGCTCCCACGCAGTTTTAGGAAGAATTTCCCCAAGTTCTATGGTGATGGGAAGGTTCATCCTGCCAAACACATTGCAGCTTTTAGCATAGCTTGTGGTGTAATTGGAGTGCAATTAGAAGACATGGCAGTTAGACTATTTGTAGAAATATTACAAGGTGCTACTGCAGATTGGTTTTACCATCTACAGGCTCAATCAGTAAATGACTGAAACACCCTCAAAGCTAAGTTTGAAGCCAGATTCAAGCCTGTAGAAGATGCACATGCCCTTCTGGCTCAGCTCACACAAATGAAGAAAGAGCCTTATGAACCAATGAGAGACTTCATAGATAAGTTTGACAAACTGAGGAACATGATTCCTGTAATTGCTTGACCTATAACTGAGAATCTCAAATGTTTCTTCATTAATTCTTAGCTACCTAAAGTGAGTTTCCTATTGAGACGTGTTGGTCAAATAGACCTTGCTATAGCTCAAGATTTAGCCACTAAGGTAGAAGATGATCTCATCTTGGTAGGAAGGATAAAGAGAGATCTTAATAGAAATAGACCCTCATCATCTTCTAAATATCCATCTACAGACACCACTAATCCAATGGTGCAGAAGTTGGCAAACAAGTTAATTGCTCTCAAAAAGCAAATGGCACAAGGAATGTCTTCTGCTCCTTCATATAGAGATATACCAAGGATGACATTTTCAAATCAATCATACCAAGGCAATGCTGCCAAGAATCAAGGGCAGCTAAATCATCTTCCCCCCCACAGGGCAAACTTGCCATTAAAGCACCCCCAGCCAATTCAGCAGTGGGATATCTTGAAGCAAAATTGGATTTCTCTTTTCAGCCTGAATTAAGTCAAAAAAATGATGCTGATCTCCTCATAAAAAACTAAGAAGAATCAGCTGGCAACTCCAACATTAGTTTTCTGAACTACCAAGATGAACCCAGAAGTAAAGGAGAAGCTTTTGATGGATCATATGCAGTGTTCACAAGGTCCAAGAACCAATCAGCTCAACAAGCTAATAAGAGAAAATTAGAAGAACATTCTCAGCCTATAATTTCAATTGCTAAACATGGAACCTCTCTACCTTTCTAGCCAAAGGACCCGATGATCACCAAAAAGGTAAGTACATCAATTTTACCTTCACTTTTAACTTCAATTTTGCAAATCAGTCCTTCCCCCTCTAAAAACTAGAAGGTTGAATTACCTTCCTATTTTCCTAGTCCAATTTGAGTCATTTGACATAACTGATCATGTCAAGAAAATCAAAATTCAAATGACTGAGTTTGAATATTTACAATCCAATCTTAAGCAGTTGGATAGGTTAGTTGAGTATGTAAAGAATAAGGCTGTCCCTATAGGACAAGATGTTGAGAAGGTAACTCTTGATTCCTCAAAGAACATGCCCACTCCAAATAATCTTGTCATTACTCCTCCTGCTGTCCCTAAAAAAATAGAGCCTTTCTATGTTTTCTTATTGATAAATGGTCACAAACTAAGCAATTACATCATAGACTCAGGTGCATCTGACAATGTCATGCCTGCCAAAGTGGCAAAATCTCTTGATCTCACACTGACTAAGACATTTGAGAGATATTTCTCCATGGAGAATAAATAAGTGCCATTGTCAGGGCAAATTAAAGATGCCCAATTTGCATTTGCAACCTTTCTAGACAAAAGAATTAAGATGATAGTTCTGGTGGCTGACGTTCTAGCCTCATACGGTATTCTGCTAGGGCAAATTTTTTGCAAGAATGTTGGTGGAGAATTGAGCATGGACCTATCTGAAGCAAGGATCCTTGTTAAAGGCATCATGCAGAGGCTGCTTCCTAAAAAAGAATCAAAATATATTATCACTCAAACATCAGCCCCTAAAGCTCAAATTCTTTTTTAATCTTGAGGTATGGGTAACTATTTTCTTTCTACAGACAAAGTTCATGAAACATCTGATAAAGATTTTCAAAGTGTCAACCCAGAAATTAGTTCAGCTGGAATAGCAGAGGAATTGGTAGATTGCAATACAGATGGAGAAGGATCTTTCCTCTCTAATGAAGGAAAATTTAAAGAAAAATTAGTGTCTAATGAGGTATGGACTCTGGAATTTGATGGCAACTATTCCTCTACGAGTTTAGGAGCTGAGATTATTTTGATATCTCCTCAAGTAGATATTTTTCCCTACTCATATAAGTTACAGTTCAACAACACTAATAATACATTTGAATATGAATCTCTATTACTTGGATTGAAGGCTGCTTGAGACAAAGGCATCAAACTCCTTCATGCTAAAGGAGATGTTAAACTAGTGGTTTGTCAGGTGAGAAACCTATACCAAACCAAGAATGAAAGATTGTGCCACTACCAAAACTTAGTCTAAGACCAAATTAAAATATTTGATGTTTTCAACATCTTTGTGATACCCAGGGAATCTAATGACAGATCTGATGCACTTGCTGTTTCAACAACTCTCTTAGTTCTTCACTCAGACTTCATAGAAGACAGGTATACCATTGAGCTGGTCTTTAGACCAAGTGTGCCTGACAATGTTGATCATTGACAAGTATTCAATAATGATCACCAAATCATTGCCTTCTTGGAATGAAAAGACAACTTTGAACAACTACATTTTGAAGGTAGTGAACTTCAAAAGTGTGAACTAGCTCTTGAATCAAGTTCAGATGCAAATAAAAAATTCTTACAACTCAAAGGGAATAAAAATCCCAAAGGCTTGGTTTCTCTTGAGAAATTGTTTGACAAACATGACAGATTCATTAAACAGTAGCAAACAGATTCAAGCTCCTCTCAAGGATTTGATCAAATAAGTCTAACTACTGAAGAAAATCCCAAGATGGTTAACATTGGTAAGTGCTGCACTCAAGAAGAGAAGTTCAAGTTCACCACTTTACTCCACCAATACATGGATGTCTTAGCATATTCTTATGATGACCTAAAATCTCTCAAGCCTGATGAAATCTGCCATGACATTCCTCTCAAGGCTGACTCAATGCCTTATAAACAAAAATCTAGATAGTACAATCTGAAGATATAAAGTACTATTCTGTCTGAGATATAAAAAATGTTAAATGCTAGAATCAATTTTCCAATCCACCATTCCACATGGATTGCAAACATAGTGCTTGTAAGGAAGAAGAATGGCAAAATTTACATTTGTGTAGATTTTAGGAATCTAAATCAGTCATCTTTGAAAGATAACTATCCATTACCCATCATGGATTAAGTGCTACAGACAGTGACCAGCTCAAAGATGTTATCAATGCTAGATGACTTCTCAAAATACAATCAAGTTGAAGTTAGTGAAGAAGACCAATACAAGACTGCCTTCACCACACTTTGTGGCACATTTGCATATAAAAGGATGCCTTTTGGTTTGATAAATGTTGGCGCCACCTTTTAGAGAGCAATGGACCTTGCTTTCAAAGATGAGATAGGTAAATTCATTGTGGTATACCTTGATGACTTAACCATCTTTTCAAAGCATCGTTCTGATCATATACACTACTTACACTAAGTGCTGGAGTGCTACCGCTAGAATGGTATTTTTTTGGACCCCAAGAAGTCTATTTTTAGAGTAACAAAGGGGAAACTTCTCAGGCATATTATGTCTAAAGAAGGCATAAAGATTGACTCAAACAGAGTCAAGTCTATTCAAGAGCTTACCTTACCTACAAGTAAAAATGTTGTTCACTCTTTCTTTAAAAAGGTGAATTTCTTATGAAGGTTCATCCTTAACTTTGCTGAGAAGACTCGACACATTTTAAACATGATGAAAGGGAAGGCCACCTTCAGCTGGACTAAAGAACTCAAGTCAGCATTTGAAGATATCAAGACTGCTATTGCCCATGCCCCAACTCTGGTTTGTCCAAACTACAACAAAGAGTTCACCATATATAGTTATGCTTCTAAACACACGCTTTCAATAATTTTAGTTCAATAGAATAAAGAAGGTATGGAATCTCCTATTTCTTTCATGAGTTTCCCTCTCAAATCTCATGAGTTGAAGTACTTGAACATGGAGTAGCATGCTTATGCAGCGTGTTGGGTGAATATTTTGTCATCAATTAACTTATGACAAGAAAGGTATATCAACCACAATATAAGGAGATTTATACCACAAAAAGTGTAGGTTTACCACATCTTAACGAGATAAATCTCTCCTCCCATCAAGGGGAAGTTCCCTATGAATCACTTATATGCTATATATGTATATATAAGTAAGTAGAAAATAATACTCAGGGTAGTATAACACCATCCATCTCTCTTTTTTCAGAGATGATGTCCAAAGAACAAAAGAGAGAAGTCCTGGTCGATGGCTAAAAGCATTCCTCTTCTTTCAGGAATGGTATCTAGTGTAGAGCAAAAAATCTCTTGAAGTAGTAACAAGGTCCACAAGAAAACCCACGAAAGCACAAAGTCTTCCATTGCCTCCTTCACTGATTCAAAACACACGTACCAATAGAGTGAAACAAAGCCCAAAGTCTTCACCTAAAACTACAATGAATAAAAGGGTTACCAAGATAAAAGCAGCTCAAAGTCTTTCTTTTATCCTTAAGAAACATATTTAGATAATTTTAATACACACACTTTGCTTATTAAATGGAACAGATGAGAGATTATCAGGAAAGAGAACATAAGAATTATTTCCTAAGTAACACAAATTACTCCAACACAAAGTCTGAAATAAACTTGTTTCTCATTCATTCGATAAAATATGATTTACAAATTGAGCATAAAGTCTCAAGAAGTATCTCAATTTTAGTAGAGTTTTTTCTCTCAGTTATCTAGAGATATTTTACAAAAGAGGTTCCCTCTATATATAGGGAGAAACCTTCAAAATTAGAAAAAGATTAAAATACTGAAAACCTAGTCAAAGATGAGTCAGTATTGACTTTGGGACATTTTTCAAATTTTAACATGTAATTACACATAATAAAAGTACATGTGCAAATGTCCCAAGTTGGTTACAAAGTGCATTTTGAATAAATCATGGAAGAATAGCTTCAATCTTTATTGCTAGTCTTCTTCATTTCATGGCTGGGATTACTTGATTTGGTTCTTTCTATGAACTCAGCCATATCCACGTGCCCAATCTATATATCCTTAATGTCATCAACATTAGAAGCAACTGAGGTGATTGGAAAAATACCTTGATACTTGTACTTCATTGTCTTTGACTTCTTCAAAGAAACTTCAGTGATCTGGAAGAACTTTTGTTAAAAAGACGTCGATGAAGAGGGATCCTTTAGAGAAACTGTAGTAAGAATAATGATTGTGCAATCAAAGAAAAAATTAGCAATCTTGGAAAACTACACATTTGATGATCATGATTATGGAAATGAGCTTGAAAGGGATGAGGCGTGAGCAGGTCAAAAAGTAAAAGGGAAGCAGGCTCAAAAAATAAGAAAATGAAAATTTTCCAAAGATAGCGAAAATGAGGGGAAAGTATGCATGGGCGACAAAAATTGCCGCCCTTGCATAGAGAAGTAAAATGAGAGAAAAAATATGCAATGGTAGCAAAATTTGCCACTTTTACATATTTTTTAAAAAATATGCAATGGCGGCAAAATTTGCTGCTTTTACATATTTGCTGAAAAATATGCAATGGCAGCAAAATTTGTCGCTTTTGAATATTTGCTAAAAAATATGTAATGACGACAAAATTTTCCGCTTTTGCATATTTGCTAAAAAATATACAATGGTGGCAATTTTTTTTTTCTTTTTCATATTTGCTAAAAAATATGCAATGGCAGCAAAAACTGCCACTTTTGCATATTTTCTAAGAAATATGCAATGACGACAAAATTTACCACTTTCGCATATTTGTTAAAAAATAACACTAACTCTTTGAAATTTATCAAAATTTGGACATTTTGATCACATTAAAATCACAATGAATTTCACGTTTGCTGGGAAATCATAACTAAGAAAGGTCACAAATTTTTCAAAGATGTCAGTCGACAAAAGCCGAGATCAAGAGAAACTTGCCTCGAAAGATGAACCTAGAGAGAAAAATATGAAAAAGACAAGTTTCATAGGGGTTGTTCAAAAAATGAGCGTAGCTAATTTTAGGAACAATAGTTGACTCCTATTAGGGAACTTTCATTGATTGAATCGATTGACGGGAGTAGAAACCAGTCTGTAAGTGCCTTCATCCAAGCCATTGGGCTACGGAGTCATGCTAACCAAGAAGAAAGTAAGGTGCCAAAAATGAAAATGAAAAAGAAAGGCACAAAAAAGAATTAAAGAATATATAAATGTATATATGTACAGATGATCTTATTTGATGCTTCAAAAATTGAAGTAATTTAGATGTTGCCCCTTGAGAGGCAGTGAATATGGCACTCTGTCTTGATAAACTAGCAAGAAGCCATTTTCTCCCTAGAATCGGTGATGGATGAATGGAACTCTCCACCATGAAACCAATTTTCTGTGTCCTCCCTTCAGTTTCTCCTCTTGCCCCACAACAAGACTTGACTTTTAATCCGAAAACCACAAATTTTTGCTCTCTTGGCAAAAAGTTTCTTTTCCTAATTTTGATGCGCAACAGCATGGTCTATTACCATAATTGGTTGTTCTTCTAGTTTAGTCCAACACATGATTTGATTGTTCCCATTCAACACTTGCCAATGATTGGCACTATCAGGCATACTTGGTGTTGTTCCATCTGAACCAATTCCTAGATCGTCACCTATAAGATTTTCATTTGCTGAAACATGAATGTCTTCAGTAGACAGAAAATAATTACCCCTACTTGAAGACTCAAACAAAATTTGAGCTTCAGGCCTTGATGTCTGAGTAATGACATATTTTGTCTCCTTTTTAGGGAGTAACCTTTGCATTATGCCTTTCACAGGGATTCTCGCCTGAGACAAGTCCATGCTTAATTCCCCTCCAACATCCTTGCAGAAGTTCCACCCAAGAAGGATGCCATATGATGCTGGGATGTCGGCCACTAGGAAAATCATCTTGATTCACTTGTCTGGAAAGGTAGCAAATGCAAATTGGGTGCCTTTAATTTGCCTCAGTAGTGGCACTTATTTTTTTTCATAGAGAAACATCTCCCAAATGTCTTGGTCAGTGTGAGACCCAGAGATTCTACCACTTTAGCAGGCATGACATTATCTGAAGCCCTGGAATCAATGATGCAATTGTTGAGCTGGTGACCATTTATCAACAGGAAAACATAAAAAGACTATATTTTCCTAGGGGCAGTAAGAAGGGTAATGACAAGATTGTTTGGGATGGACATGTTCCTTGGAGGACCATGAGTTACTTTCTTAACTTCTTGTCTTACAGGGACGGTTTAGTTCTTGACACATTGAACCAACTTGTCTAATTGCTCAGGATGAGACTGCAAAAATTCAAACTCAAACATTTGAATTTTGGTTTTATTTATATGGTTAATGATATCAAATTCTTGGAACAAGCTAGGAGTAGAGGATGGGAGTTCATCCTTTTGATTTTTGAAAGGGGGAGGACTGGACTATGAATTTGAAGTAGAAGGCATAGGGGCATTTGGGGTACTTACCTTTCTCACAATTATCGAGTCCTTTGACTAAAAAGGAAGAGTGGATCCCCACTTAGCAATTTAAATTGTTGGTTGAGGTTGCTTCTCTACTTTCTCTTTATCAGCTTGTTGAGCTGATTGATTCTTGGACTGGGTGAATATAACATATGACCCCTCAGCTGCATTGCCTTCTCTTATGCGTTCATCTTGATAGTTCAGGAAACTGATGTGGGAGTCACCAGTTGATTTTTCTTGATCAATCTCAGGTTGGAAAGAGAAATCATGTTTTGTTTCCAAATATCTAACTGATGAGTTGGTTGGAAGCACTTCAAGGGCAAGGTTCCTCTGTGGGAGAGGAAGGCGATTTGGCTGCCCTTGATTCCTGACAACATTGTCTTGGTATGCTTGATTTTGAAATGTCCTCCTTGGCATATCCAGATTAAGAAAAGTAGACATAACTTGGGCCATTTATCTTCTGAGGATTAGCAATTCATTTGCTAGCTTCTGTACCATTGGATCAGTGGTGGCTGAAGGGGAGTATTCAGAAGAAGGAAAAGATTTACCTCTGTTTAGATCTCTTCTTATTTTTCTAGCCAATATAAGGTCATCTTCTACTTTAGTAGCCAAGTTCTGAGTAGTAGCAAGGTCTATGTGCCTGGCCTATCTTAGCAAAAAACTCACTTCAAATACCTATGAGTTGATGAAGAAACACTTGAGATTCTGAGGTGTTGGCTGGGTGACCATAGGAATCCTATGCCTCAGCTTGTTAAACCTGGCAATAAAATCCCTCATAGGTTCATGAGGCTCTTTCTTCATCTGAGTGGGATGGACCAGCAAGGCATGTGCATCTTCTACAGGCTTAAACATGGCTTCAAATTTGTCTTTCAAAGTGTCCCAATCAGTCACTGATCCAACCTACAGGTGGTAGAACCAATCTGCAACAGGGCCTTATAGTGTCTCCATGAACAACCTGACTGCTATTTCTTCAAATTCCACCCCTATTATGCCATAGGCTATGCTAAAAGCTGTAATGTGTTCATCAAGATGAACTTTTCTATCACCAAAGAATTTGGAAATTTTTTTCCTTGAACTGCATGAAAGCTCATGTAGGGGTGGAGTCAAATTTAGTGGACCAAAAGAGTTACCCCAGGGGCCTTGAGCCATGATTTAATTATGTAAAAGTGGGATCACAAATTTGGGTGTAGAATGGATAGGCAAAGCTCTGCTAACAATAAAAAAAAGCTCTGCCTTGTGCTGGTGACTTGGTAGGGCTAGGAGGAAGACTCCTAGTTCGTTGAAAGTGAGGTTGTGGAGGAAACAACTCAAAATTACTCTGCCACACCAACTCAAAATTAGGGTCAATAACACTTTGAGATTTCTAGCTTCTTGTATAATGTGGAATTGCCAGATTGTAGAACAAAAATGGAAAAGAGCAAGATCTACTTCAGCTTGAAGTTTGAGACTTCAAACTGTGCACTCTTCCCTAGCGGAGTCGCCAAAAAATTATTAGGTGAATATTTTGTTGTCAACTAAATGATGACAAAATGGGTATATCAACCATAGTATAAGGAAATTTATGCCACAAAAAGTGTAGGTTTACCACATCTTAACAAAATAAATCTCTCCTCTCATCAAGGGGAGGTTCCCTATGAATCACTTATATGCTATATATGTATATATAAGTAAGCAAAAAACAATACTCAGGGTAGTATAACACCATCCATCTCCCTTTTTTCAGAGATGATGTCCAAGGATCAAAAGAGAGAAGTCCTGGTCGATGGCTGAAAACATTCTTTTTATTTTAGTAATGGTATCTAGTGCAGAGCAAAAAATCTCCTAAAGTAGTAACAAATCCACAAGAAAACCCATGAAAGCACAAAGTCTTCCATTGCCTCCTTCACTGATTTGGAACACACGTAACAGTAGAGTGAAACAAAACCCAAAGTCCTCGCCTAAAACTACAATGAATAAAAGGGTTACCAAGATAAAAGCAGCTCAAAGTCTTTCTTTTATCTTTTAGAAACATCTTTAGATAATTTCAATACACACACTTTGCTTATTAAATCGAACAAATGAGAGATTATTAGGAAAGAGAACATAAGAACTATTTCCTAAGTAACACAAATTACTCTAACACAAAGTCTAAAATAAACCTGTTTCTCATTCATTCGATAAAATATGATTTATAAATTGAGCACAAAGTCTCAAGAATTGTCTCAATTTTAGCAGAGTTTTTTCTCTCAATTATCCAGAGATATTTTACAAAAGAGGTTCCCTCTATATATAGGGAGAAACCTTCAAAATTGGAAAAAGATTAAAATACCGAAAACCTAGTCAAAGATGAGTCAGCATTGACTTTGGGATATTTTTTAGATTTTTACATGTAATTACACATAATAAAAGTACATGTGCAAATATCCCAAGTTAGTTACAAAGTGCATTTTGAATAAAGCATGGAAGAACAACTTCAATATTTATTGCTAATCTTCTTCATTTCATGGTTGGAATTGCTTGATTTGGTTCTTTTTATGAACTCGGCCATATCCACGTGTCTATTCTCTTTATCTTTAATGTCATCAACATTAGAAGCAATTGAGGTGATTGAAAAAATACCTTGATACTTGTACTTCATTGTCTAAAATTTCTTCAGAGAAACTTTAGTGATCTGGAAGAATTTTTGTTGAAAAGACGTCGATGAAGAGGGATCCTTTAGAGAAACTGTAGTAAGAATCATGATTGTGCATTCAGAAAAAAAATTAGCAATTTGAAAAAACTACATATTTGATGATTATGATTAGGGAAATGTGCTTAAATGGGATGAGGCATGAGCAGGTCAGAAAGCAAAAGGGAAGCGGGCTCAAAAAATAGGAAAATGAAAAATTTCCAAAGATAGCAAAAATGAGGGGAAGGTATGCATGGGTGGTAAAAATTGCTACCCTTGCATAGAGAAGTAAAACAAGAGAAAAAATATGCAATGGAAAAAAAATTTGCCGCTTTTTCATATTTGTTGAAAAATATGCAATGGCGGCAAAATTTGCCACTTTTACATATTTGCTGAAAAATATGCAATGGCGGTAAAATTTGCCGCTTTTGCATATTTGCTGAAAAATATGCAATGATGGAAAATTTTTCCACATTTGCATATTTGCTAAAAAATATGCAATGGTCGTAAAATTTAATGCTTTTGCATATTTGCTAAAAAATATGCAATGGCGGCAAAAACTATCGCTTTTGCATATTTGCTAAAAAATATGCAATGGCAGCAAAATTTACCGCTTTCGCATATTTGCTGAAAAATAACACTAACTCTTTAAAATTTATCAAAATTTAGACATTCTGATCACATTAAAATCACAATGAATTTCACGTTTACTAGGAAATCATAACTAAGAAAGGTCGCAAACTTTTCAAAGATGTCAGTCGACAAAACTTGAGATCAAGAGAAACTTGCCTCGAAAGATGAACCTAGAGAGAAAAATATGAAAAGGACAAGTTTCGTAGGGATTGTTCCAAAAATGAGCATAGCTAATTTTGGAAACAACATAGTGGTGAAGGCAGTCAAGCATTTCTCCTTCTATATCCTGAATTTACACACTACTGCCTTGGTTCCTGACACTACAGTCAAGTCCATATTAACTCAATAGGAGTTTGGGACTAAAAGAGGCAATTAGATTGCAAATATCCAAGAGTTTGATCTAGACATCAAACCAACAAAGCTGGTAAGAGGAAAAGGTCTATGTTAATTAATTACTAATAACAAATCAGAAGAAATAGAGCATAAAAAAGTAGAGGTGGAAAACACACCGACAGTCCTCTTTGTCTCCACTATCAATGAGTGGTATTTAGGTATTACTCATTTTCTTACTTATAGTGAATGTCCTGCTCACTTATCTTACAAAGAAAGGAGGACTATCAAGTTGAAAGCTACCAATTTTGTCCTTTGGGACAATGACCTGTACAAGAGAAGCCTAGATGGACTATTCTTTTACTGTGTAGACAAAGAGCAACAAAGCCAACTTTTGAAATCCTTCCACAATCTAGCCTTTGGAGGACATTTTTTTGCTCCTGTAACTGCCCACAAGATTCTGTGAGCCAGTTATTACTAGCCAACTCTTTTCCAAGATGCATATAAGTGGGTGAGAAAATGTGAATTATGATAGTAGTTTGTTGGAAGACCCAAGTTGGCTGCCTTACTTCTCAAACCAGTGGTCATAGAGGAACCATTCTAGCAATGGAGAATTGATTTTATTAGAGCTATAAACCCATCTTCAAGTGCTGTACATGATTATGTTCTTACAACAACTGACTATTTCACCAAGTAGGTAGAAGCTATCCCAACCAAACATGCCACTTCAGAAGTAGTGTGCAATTTTCTCAAAGAGAATATCATTTCTAGGTTTAGAGTCCCAACTAAGATTGTTACTGACAATGCAGCTTGTTTCACTTCCCAGGAGATTACACAATTCTGTTTCTAATATGGGATTACACTCTCCCATTCTTCTGATTACTTTCTATAAGGGAATGGACAAGCTGAATCAAGTAATAAGAACCTGGTAACTATCATCAAGAAGTTGGCAGATGACAACCAAAGGACATGGCATAAAGCATTGGTTGATGCTCTATGGGTAGACAAAATCACACCAAAGAAGACAATTAGTATGTCTCCTTTCCAACTTCTTTATGGTATCAATGCTGAGATATCAATCACCTTAGAATTTCCGGCCTTGAAATTGGTTAAGGCAATTGAAGATCAGACATATGAAAGCCCCCTTGATAAGAGGATCATGTGCCTAACTGAGCTGGATGAGTAGAGAACTATGGTGGTGGACCGAATTGCTGCCCATCAAAGTCTGGTAAAGAAGCTCTTTGACCAGAAGGCAAAAAACCATGATTTCTAGATTGGAGATCAAGTCCTGCTATAGGACAAAAGGAGAGAACCAAAAGGGATGCATGGAAAGTTCAACTCCCTTTAGAGAGGCCCATGTATTATTCATCAGTATAATGGTGAAAATAGATTTTTGCTGAAGTATCTAGATGGCACACTCTTTTCTCTGCCTCACAGTGGGCAGCATCTGGAACACTTCAATTCTTGAAGTACCAGATCATTTCATCTGTACATTTGTATATTTGTATAGTTTTTAGTTCTATTTTGTTTTATTTGGTTTTATTTTTGATGCCTTTCATTTATGGGTAACATGACTCTGTAACCCAATGGTACAAATGAAGTTCCCCAACTAGAGCCAGCTATTGTACCTAAAAAATGTCACTCATTTTTGGGACAACATTTAAGCTATTTTGGTCTTGTAAGACAAAATTATCTCTTTTCATTTCAAAAAATTGTTCTAAGCTTTCAAAATTAGGATTTTTTCAAGCTTTTTTAGTCAAAGGACTAACAAGTTCAAAGGCTTCTATAGGCAAGTTCAATCAAAAGAACAAGTTTCCAATACTTAGTCATTTTCAAGACTGGTTCAACATCTTGGTTCAACCAAAAGAATCTATCAGCAAGATTCTATGTAATGTTTGAACCATTGAGCCATTGAACCATTGAACCTTGAACCATTTTTAGTTCAAAGGTTCAACGGGTTCAAGGTTCAATGACGTCAACAGGTTTTAAGAATTAAGCACTTTTGTCAAGGTTCAAAGTTCAATCGCTACAGGTTCAACGGCTTCAAGACACTTGTCAAAGAGAATAAGCCTTAAACTATTGAACCATTGAACCATTGAACCACTTAGATTCAAAGGTTCAATGGGTTCAAAGGTTTAACAGATTCAACAATAGTTGGTTCAACACAATTTATTTCCAAGAGCTTGGTTCAAGTGGTCACTAGAAATGAAAGAATGAACCATTGAACTATTAAACTAAAGTTGGTTCAATCAGTCTGTTCAAGTGGTAGGTTCAAAGGAGTGTCCCAAAAGTCAAAGAGACAAGTGCCCTTGAGGAGGAAATTTTGTGGTAAAAGTGACTAAGACAAAGAAAGCCTGAAATAAAAGCCCGATAGAGCCCAACGAATGCTACCAAGTGTCGTCTGTCGAGCCCCATTTTACTTTGTTTCTAAGAGCTATAGATGTTGCCTTGTGTCACTTGTTGAGATTGGCATAAAATTGACTAAGGTAAAACCAAAAGACAAACAAATTTTTTGGAGGGCACTTGGAAACCAAAGTGGACCATTGCAAAAATCTGAAAGGTCACTTTGAAGCTCAAACTGCCCTTGCAAAGGGCAGGTGGGGAGCAAATAGACCAATTCAAAGGTTGAACACACACAAAGAATTCTTTTAGAAAATTTCCTGCGACAAAGTTGTAAAGAAACAATTCCTTTGGACAAATTCTCTGAAAGAATTCCTTCAGACTTTGTCTAAAAGAAAAGTCCCCCAAAATAAAAAACTCACCGAGCTGCCATGTGTCCCTCAAAAATTTATAGCAAAAAGTGCCACATGTCCCTTATCAAAATGTAGTGGAAGCCACCGCGTGTTGTCTGTTGAGACATAGTTTCAAAACTCAACAGAGATCGCCACATGTCATCTTCCACAAGAAACTGATATAAGACCCAAAGACTTTCGAAAGAGAAACTAAAGCTTAGCGAAAGCCACCATGTGTCAAAATTTGTAGTTTCTTTTTTTGGTCTCTTTATTAAAGGATTGTGACAAGCCCCCAGTAAGCTACTGAAGTAAGTAGAGCATGCCAAGTGTCATCCTCCATGGGATTCTCAAAAGACAAGCAGAAGCTGCCACATGTCCCATTGTAACTCTGTAGAATGTGACAAATGTCTATATCCACATCTTGAGTTTCTTACAGGTTTCGAAGCTTCTTTCAATAAACATCTCTCAGAGTCCCATGGATGTTGCCATGCATCCTCGCTTATTTTGCAATGGAACGTGCCGCACGTCAATTATTAAGACCAGTAGAAAGTGACCAAAGAACAAAGCATCAA
>JARHVA010005016.1:75000-310000 GCA_037957365.1 Torreya grandis
ATCTCCCTCTTTGATATATAGATCACCTTTGGAATGGGGATGTTTATTTCATACTAAATGCCAAACTTCTGGTGAACTCTAAGCACATGGTGCATCTCCACTTGCCACATCCTTTCTCTAGCCTATGTCACTATATTGTAGGAAATCAATATAATGTATTCACCACCCCTATTATCTCTCATGCCTATGTAAGGATGATTAATCATTATACGACCCTAAATGTGACCACCACCCTAGGAACACCTCTTAAAAATGTCATATATGTCTATCTGGCTATCTGAATGCCTCCAACGTACTCAAATCTCACTCCCTTTTTGTAAGTAATCACATACTAATAAACCCAATCCATCACTAGTGCAATGTGGCTATAAGAAAGAGTGCCCAATCTTGATCTATCGTATAGTACCTATACATCCTAGACATAACATCTTGAGCCTAGCTATATCAGTTCCCATGATCCTTAATTACTCTAACTATAAGAAGCCCAATAATATAGTAATTTATTCATGCCCTTATCCCTGAATAAGTGTAAGGCCAACATTTCAATGATGAATTTGTAAATAGTATGGATATGATTTATCCCTAATCTTAAAAATATTACACCCTACCTAATACCCATATTGGGTACCTCATTGTCATAAAAACATCTTGATCCTTCTCTAATCTTTGGCCTTGATTTTAGCCTCCCATAGTGTTAATACATGCCCTATAGTAAGCAAACACATGATCCTATAAACATCCTCAAAGGTGATAGTACACTCACATGAAAATTGTGAAAACCAAAAATTATTCTAGTCAAAAACCCTATAGGTAAATAAACCACATAATAATATACTTGGTGGGCCAGGTAAACCCACCTTATTAATCCTCCAATACCTGACACAGTCTATCAATGTAATATATTTAGGTATAAATAAGGCTATCACTTCTAGTATCCATTATTTATAATGGGATCTATTCCATCTCACATAAGTCCCCTATATACACCAAAAAAAATTATTTAGACCAGGGAATTCATAGCCAAATATAACCCCTCTTATGGCAAAACCACTGCTATATGCAGGATCAATTGTGTAACTATCAATATTTGTATACTAGTGGTTAATAAATAGTCATGATAGTTGTATAAAATCCAAAATGATTACATAACTACCAATTTATCTAGACTGATAGTTGCATAACCATAATGATGATTTTATAATCCTGGATGTGATTATGTAATTGCCAGTTTGTAAAGAATGATAGTTTCACCTTGCATCACACCCATAAATCCTAAAAATTACAATAAATAAATAAATCAACTTTAAAAGTAAAAAAAATTATATTTTCCTAATATCTTAGTTGTAGTGAACATTTTGACTACCCTTTTATCAAATTTGACTTATCCTAGGCAATTTTCTAAATAAATCTAGCAAACCTAGATTTTTGAAAAAAATAAATGAAAACTAACATATGCATGTGTCCAACTTGTTGCCACTTGTGCCACTAACATATTATCTACACACTCTCTTTATCTCATTTATATGTTCATAATTTGGTCACTGGTGGGTTAGAGCTTCAAATTTAACAAGTGGGAGGGTAAAAATGTTTTCTAAATTTAGAAAGATACGTTATTTATAGTAAATTGCATTCTATATTTTTATTCCAAAGTTCTCCTTTTCAACATAGTTTGTCTCATTTGATTCATTTTTCATATAATTTGATGCATTTTCAAGTTTTTTGGGTATATAACCATAGGGGAAATCTAGGTAGTACCCTTCTCTTGTGTTGATAGTAAGTAAACATGTTTTGCTTTATGTAAAATTATTTAAAATCAATTTACTTTTGTGTGTCGATCTCATTTTTATCATTTTCATATGATTTATCTTCACCTAAAATTGATCTCTACCCCATAATAGGGTAGACCAAGTAGTATTTACACTTCCCAAAAAAGTGGTGAGTAATTTTCTCTTGCATTTCAGTTAGATAACATATTTTCAATTCTTTTCATATACCACACTTGATTCCTAATTTTTGGTTGTAGGTAGAAGGGTTTATTAGTTGGATTTGATTCACCACAAAAGTAAGTGAGATAAGTTTTATAACCCCACATTTTTAGTAGGGTACACCTTTTCTTTGAAAAAAAAAACCCTAGACAACTCATAACATGGCACTTCCTCGAGAGGGTAATATATAAGCACCCAAAATTTACACGGTGTAACATTTAAAAAATTCAATGATGATACAAGGATCTTTGAACAAAAAAACATGCTCATACCATTTTCCTCCCTATTTTTCCACTTCTCTACTCTCCATACCTTTTTTAAGTTTAATTTTTAAAAAAGAATAACTTTAACCTTCCTACTCCTGTAGACACCTAAATCTGGCCAATGATAACCTCTAATTAGGCTTTTGACCAATTTCTAGCAAAATGCACAATTTGGCCTAAAAACACTAAAATGCATTAAATGAGTTGAAACTGACCTATTCAAGTTTTGATTTTGGCTAGAGTATCATAAAATGGGGCAATGCAATTTATGGGCCAACTAACTTTGATCAAATCATTTCGAGTCAAAATGTCAATTTTGCACCTAGGTGCCCTGGATTGCTCTTTCCTATCAAATGTATTGCACAAGACATGTGCCTTTATTATTTTCTATTTGAAACATCTTAAATGGGATAATGGTTCCAATGCATCTGGCATTGACTTCTAATTCTAATCCAATCAAATTTTAGACCAATAACAAGGCATTTTGATCAATTTGAGTAATTTGTGCACAAAGTGCTTAATCATGCTTAAGAGCTAATTAAATCAAATTAGAACCTAATTAATAATCCCATGGAAAGTTATTGAATAATGATTTTCAAAAATGAATATTGAATATCTACATCATCAGGTGACCTCATTTCTTGGGAAGACATCCCTAGGCCATAAATAACACAAATATTAGGATTGTGTGTCTTCCATGCCTCATAATGACCCTCCATGACTCTTCAATGCCCATTTTTCCAATGTCATGATGAGGATAGATATATATTTAATTAAAAAAATTGAATTAATCTTTGACCACACATCTTCATCTCAGGATGGATGGTTCATGTTGATTCTGAGCAATCTCAAAAATCTATAAATAGGAGGCCTTGCCTATTGAATTTTAAGCTTGGATAATGCAAATTTATAATGCATAAATGATTATAAAATATATTTTAATTAGTTTTATCATGCCAAATTAATTCCAAGCGAAGCCAAGCCAAAGCCACAAGGTGCCAAAGAGAAGAGCAGATAGCCAATCCTCCTTTGATGAAGACTTCATGAGCACAAATCGAGTAAGCCACTACAATAAGAATTTTTGAGCATCCAAAGAAAGTAAAAGAAGGTTTATTTTGAATTTTAGTTGTGTTTTTTATTCATGTTTGTTAACTAATCTCTCCCTAGTGTCTAGGCCTAGAGATGTTATGCTAGTTAGTGTGTTTCTTTCATTGTTTTTAAAATTTTGAAACTAACACGATACTAACCATCTTATCTTTAGTCAAATTTATAGCTCCCATAATGACATGATTGGTGGGACCAAATGCATCCCACACATGAATAAGATCATTCTACAACTTTAAGATCTTCATTTGGATCATTAAAACTTTTACAATTTGATTTTCTAACTTTATTTTTCCATTTTTCTTTATCACGGGTTTACACAGTAACCGTCATCAATTGAGTAAAGCATCATCAATCTGTATAACCATCATAGGTTATAATTAGTAAAATTGACATTAGTCTACATAACCATCACCAGTTGGTAAAACCATCATCGGTTTGCATAAAAGTTGTTGTCACTGATTAGTATAATTGACGACAGTCACTGTGTTTTTTTAATACAAACCCAAGAGCTCATTTTTCTAAGTTAGTTGTTTCATATTCAACAGTAATTATAATATAAACATGTCACTAACATTTTTTTGGTAGGTTTTACTTGAAAAATCATCAAATCATGCTTAAATAGATCCTTTAAAACTTCTTTTAGGTTGTTTTAAAATGAATCAAACTTTTCATTTTGGTGCTTAAAATAAAATCATTTAGGGTGCTATTACTTAAATCTTGTAGTTAGCCTTCAAAATTAGAAATTAAGGCCAAGGGGTCAAATGAACACCACCAAATGTTTCATTTGGGCTTAAAATTGAACACACTTGTCATTTTTGTCTTCAATATTTGTTTGATCTAATTTTGTTTAGCAAAGAGAGGGATGTTGTGTGTATGCTCTTCCATTTTTCCCCTTTAAGGAACCCTTGGAATCAAAAGCACCATTATTATTGCAAAAAAAAAGCCTAGTCCAAGGCTGAGAAATTTTTTTGTCTAAAACACTCCCCAAAAACTAGTAAAATTTTGGGTGACCTTGAAAACAATCATAAAGTTGTTCTCGTAGTCTTTTATTTCATGCAAACTTGGCTTGTGAGGGGGACATCATTACCTCTCATGAGTTCTTTAGGGAAGATTTAACCCAAGGTTTCACCTCCTGACATTGACTTCACTTACTCCTTTGGAGATACACATGGGATGTATTTGCATTTGGACATCACACTGCATTAAGTGAATAACAAGATGTAGTGGTTGTAAAATGAACTAGACCTTTTTACAACTAGCTAATGCCGTAGTCACCCAAATTTTGTGTTTGTATTTTTCATTATTTGACATGAAAGTCATTATGCAGTTGATTCCCCTAGAAATGTTTGAAAGCTTGATAGTTTAGTCAACCCCACATTGACATACCCTTGCTAGGATTTAGATGATTATACTTAGTATATTTTCGTCATTTTTGCTTGGTATGTTTTGAGACTAAAACTTGTTTGTTTGTTTGTTTGTTTGTTTGTTTATAAAGCCATGTCAAAACTCATTTGTTTATATGTCACTCTTTTATCTAAAGAGGCGTTATGATAGCCATTTTACACCACACTTGTGCCTTGAAATTTTTGCTAACCTTGTTTGTGTGTGTGTCATTTGAGTTACAAAGGGTAGTGTTATGCTGCCCAAGTCATGTCAAAACCATTGTGCCTTTGAGTCTTTGAAACATAACATAGATCACATCATTTGAGCATGCTTACACCATTATGCTACTCAATTTGTTTCAAGACTTATTTACCATTATATAAAAAACCATTTGTTTCAAACCATGTCATGTATACCATTTAGACCTTTATCTTGTGTCATCATGCTGTCTAATATTATCTAGTTTGTTTGGTCAAATCCTAATTTTTAACATTGAGTTTTTAATTAGCTTTGTCAAGTTTAGATTCAAACATTGATTGATTTCTATTTAGGCCTCAATTCATTGTGTTGTTACACAAATCTTTCTCTTTTAGGTTACATTACTTCAGTTAATTTATCACCCAAATTTGAAAACTATTGATGGTTTGTTTATTTAGTACCTTTCCTTATCATTATTTGTGCCTTTATTTGAGAAAACACAATCTTTCTTCAAAGAGCCTTTTGTCTTATGCCAACTGATCATGTTTATGTTTGATTATGTGTGCCGAGTCTATGCCAAAGTTGTCTCCAAACTTGTTAGATTAAATCAAATCACATTAGCCTTTGTTTCAAGTCTAGTTTTTGATGCCATTTGTCCAAAAGTCCTAGCATATGCCTATTTGTTTAAGCCTAGATTTTGATTCCATATTTGGACAAAAGACTTAGCAACTCAACTTTTCCCTTTCCTAGTTTAGACCTTTTTTAGAACACTTTGATCTAGACTTTTAACATGCCAATTTTTATTTAGAAGCTTGACCTTTTATGCATATGACATTTGACATTAGACATTTGATGTTAGACTATTTTATGCCAAGTATTAGCACAAATCATTTTGGAGATGTAGCTCCACTTTTAGACCACATTGGAGATATAGCTCCACCTTTTAGACCAAGTAAGACCAAGTTTGAAACATTTGTCCTTTAGACATAGTTTTTTTGGAGTTTGTAGAACTCTAAGCCTTTTTGTTTTTAGAGATTTCATCATTTATATAGATATGTCTAGCTACACCTATGGTGGAGTCATGTATAATCTAACTTATGATAGAATGGCCACACAAAATGACTTTTATGGCTTTATTCAAGACCCCAATGATGATAATATGGTTTGTGAGATAGATTTCTATCCATCTCATATTAATAATTCATGGGAATAAAGTCATGAACCAGCTCATGATCCAACTCAAGACTTTGATTGGTATGAAGAGGCTTGTGAGGAGGACTTTAAAGACAAAATTATAGATAATGTTGTTTGGGATATGGATCCATAAACTCTTTACAATAATCAGTACATGGAACATAGTCAATAACCAACTTATGAGCCAACTCACGATTGAGATGATATGGTTTATGAGGAAGACTTGGATGCTTTGGATTATGTGAGTGAATAAGCTCCACCACATCATACCAATTCTATTCTAGGACCACAATGCCAAACCATTTATATACCAAGACCTCATCCTTTGGTTTGTGTGAGCAATCAAGATCCATAATGCCAAACAATTTCTATACTAAGACTCATTCTTTGGCTTGTGTGAGCAATAAAGCTCCAAAACACCCCTTCATCATTCTAGGACCTATTCCTTTAGCTTATATAGGTAATAAAGCCCTATAATGCCCTATCATTATAATTTTAAGACTTCATCCTTTGGCTCGTGCGAGTAATCATGTTCCCCAATGCCCTACCATTATCCAACCATAAGCTATTCCTCATCAAAAACCAATCCCATCAAAACCTCAACTGATCCAATCCTTTAAAGACCAAGCTATGTTTAAAACTATTATTTTCTAACTCATTAAAAACCAAGGCCAAGAGAACCAACCAATCTAAGATGTTTCTGTTGAATCAACCATTTATGATAAGTCAATCTATGATGAATCACCTATTAGTCCTATACTAGTTGTCGAGGGGTCTCACACTGATGAGCTAGTCTTTGTCAAGTCACTTTTTAATGATTATAACTACCTTTGGGAAAATCATTACCTTGACCATGTGCCTATTTTTCAAGAGCCTCCTATTGATAAGCCAGTCTTTGAGGAGTTGTCTCTTGACCTTTTTCCCATCTTAGAGGAGTCTTGCTCTGACAAACCAATTTTTTGGAGCCCATTATGCCATCACAGGTCATTACTTGCCCAAAACCAAATATTCAACAAGACATCATTATAATAGAGTACACTTCAAATGAAGAATCAAAGCTAGAGTCAGGTTTTATTCTTAAATTGACATCGTGTTTACCATCATAATCTAAATAAACAGAAGTCTCAACATCAAATTCAGAGTCCCTTGAGTTAGAATTAGATTCAAAAGAAGAATATGTTCATGGTTGTTATAACATTGGTTATGCATGCCTTGTAAATCAATTTAAATACATTTGTGATCCTTTTATAGTTTTTGAGGATGAGTACTTCAGCTTTAACACAAGTTATCCTAGTATCTTCTGCAAGGATTATGTAGCCTCTCCCCATTCCATTACCATTCCACAGGCCATTACCATCAACCAAAATAGCCATATCATTGACATTCCATCTCCCACAAGTGTCGATTAGGGTTGAGAGAATCACACTTTATTTAACTGCATCCATGGTGACATAGCAGTTGAAAAAGAGCAAGGAAGCCAAGACCATAATCATATAGTAGAACACTCTCCTAGTGAAACCTTTTTGAAGGCACTAGGGGACAATCAAAGTTAGAACTTATCATCTTCTAGTGAATTTTTTTTTGAAGTACTAGAAGATAATCAAAGTCAAAAGTCAACATTCCTTAGTGAAACCTTATTGAAGGTGCTACAAGATAATCAAGACTTCATTGGTGAAAACCTCTTGGAGGCACCAATAGCTGAGAACAAAAGTTCTTCACTACTTGATGAAGATAAAATAAAAGATCAAATCAAAATAACTTCCAATCTATAGCCTAATCAATTGGTAGCTACTCTCAAGATCAAATAACAAAAAAATCTAGTGGTTCTATTAAGAGAACAAGTCTTCGGCCCTACCACAACCAAAGTTATGTTGAATCTGACATAAACAACATTATGTGTGACTAAATGTCCTGATCTTAATTTGTTTCCCAACCGACCCACATTCCATTACCATCTACCATTCCATTTCAAAATAAAACCTACCATCCATTATTTATCCTTGTTTACCATCCATGGCCACACTTTCCTTTGTAGAGGCTAAAAAGATACCTTGTCTTGATGCTTGAAGGGATCAGAATCGATAACCAATGAAGATCATAAAAGCATTCTTGACAACAAAATTTGTATCTAGTTCTTGACAGAATAACTATTCAGATGAGGTGTGGGATAATAATTAACATGATCAAGTATTCTATTTGTATCATTTATTGATTAGGATGTGCATCTTCCCATTAATAAGAATAATAGAATCAAAATCCACACCCAAGACAAAAATATGTACCATATCATTTCAAATTGCTATGCCATTGCCATTGTTACATATCCTTTTGCCATTGTTGATATTCCTTCCATTTACCCCATCACTTGGGGCCAACCCTCCTACCATTTTAACCCAATTATCAAACCATCATTATGCTAAACAACACCATACCATCCTATCATTCCATTCCTCTCCAAAAAATCTTATTTTTAGTCATCCTACCTAGTCCTATTTTGATCTTAGTTACTTTGGTTCTTCTTGCACTTTTATGAGGATTCCAATCAAGTTTCAACAATCAATAAAATTCATGTTTATAATGAAAGTCTATGAAACTAGTGTGACAATTGATCTGGCAAGATATATTTCATCCTATCAAGTTTGTTTATGTGATTTTGATTATAACTGCCTATGGGCAAATCAGTGTTTCACCAGTCTTGATACCAATTATAATCATTTATGGGAAAATTAGTATCATTAACCTATGCCATTGTATCCTAGTTATAACCACCTATGGGCAAACTAGGGGCAACACTTATTTATCATGCATTGTCAAATCACCTTGCCATTGCTATTTTCATTTGAATGGCCATTTGTTAGATTTGAGAACTTGTTGGGACCTAGTTGGTTTTTCCCTACCTTTTATGTGGATGGAATTAATATGACTTGAGGTCATTTTAGGACTATGTGGGTCATACTTAATTCATGTTGAGGTCACCTCAGTCCCCCTTTCCATACGCTCTCACCATTTTGTGAGAAACCTAAGCCAAACACTCTCATCATTTTGTGAGCAGGTATCTTGTCATTTTCTAATGAGTTAAGATACCTCAAAATGCCAAAAACATTCATAATATTTCAAAATCCAAAAATATTTGTCCTGTCTAAGCCTAGTCAGTTATCCTCAATCTGCCTTACTAGGGCATTGTCGTTGTTAGGATGCTTTATTTTGCTTTTGTTTTTAGGATTTCTATTTGTTTATTTATTTTAGGTTGTTTGTTTATTTGTTTTTATTCACTTGCCTATTTGTTTGATTTCAGCACTGTTTCCTCGACTCAATCTATATGTATTCATGGGTGATTCCTCATGCAGATTTTTGTTGAGTCCATCCATATTCATACATTGACATTGTCATCATGATTTTTTAATCATTGATGCATTGTTTTTTAGTGTTTATTGGATCAGGATTCAGTCTTTATGCATATTTTGAGTTAGTATTCATGGTGTTTTATCATAAAGTCTACCATCACATGTTACAACAAAAATCATCTTCAAGAAGGTCTACAATCAGTGGAGCCACAAAATTTTATCCTTGGAACTTTGGCAAATCCTCCCATCCCACCCTTGATTAAATCAACCCCTTAACCATTCTAGTTGTATCATTGCTAATTAGGATGAGCATCTCCTCATTGGTAGGTACAACTAAATCATTCACACTGATCAATCTTATTATTCTATTCATCTATTTCATTACTTTGTACCCACTCATATTTAATCTATATTCTAGGCTATATCTTTGAGTTATGCTTGCTAATCATCCCTAACTAGGGCACAATCATCTTTAGCCAATCTAGGTCCCCTTAGTGATTATAACTGCCTAGAGGCAAATCATTATTTTGACTTTTATTTTAAATTATCAACACCTTTGGGAAAATTAGTATCTTTTTTAACTCAATGCATGCAAGTATTTTCTTATTTGGATTAATCTCAACCATGGGTTAATTCCACCTTTCTTCTTGTTTCTTTTTGAGGGACCACCCATCAACAAATGTGATGACCATGCCCTCGAGGGGGCATCATCATAGGTTTCCTAAAACCATTTAGAGCTTTGTTCTTCAACCATCATCTTCTTTTGGGCATACAAGCCACATCTCAATATTTAAGAAGACATTACTGTGCTTATAGGTTGTAATGCCTTCCCAAATAGGGGCAAACTATAGACACCTAAATCTGGCCATTGATAACCTCCAATCAATCTTTTAACCAATTTCCACCAAAATGTACAATTTTACCTAAAAACACTAAAATGAATTAAATGAGTTGAAACTAACATATTCAAGTGCTGATTTTGACTAAAGTATCATAAAATGGGGCAATGCAATTTATGAGCCAGCTAACTTTGATTAGATCATTCTGAGCCAAAATGCTAATTTTGCACTTAGGTGCCATGGATTGCTCTTTCCTATCAAATATCTTGCACGAGACACATGCCTTTGTTATTTGCTATTGAAAACATCCTAAATGGGATAATGGTTTCAACATATCTGACATTGACTTCCAATTCCAATTCAATCAAATTTTGGACTAATAACAAGGCATTCTGATTAATTTAAGTAATTTGAGCACAAAGTGCTTAATCATGCTTAAGAGATAATTAAACCAAATTAGAGCCCAGTTAATAATTCCATGGAAACTTATTGAATACTTATTTTTGGAAATGAATATTGAATATCTGCATCATCAGGTGACCTCATTTCTTAGGAGGACATCCCTAAGCTATAAATAACACAAATATCAGGATTATGGGTCTCCCATGCCTCATAATGACCCTCCATGCCTCTTCAATGCCCATTTTTACAATGTCATGATGAGGATAATTATTTATTTAATTATAAAAAAATGAATTAATCCTCAACCACATATCTTCATTTTAGGATGGACAGTTCATGTTGATTCTGAGCAATCTCAAAAATCTATAAACAAGAGGCCTTGCCTATTGAATTTTAAGCTTGGATAATGCAAATTTATAATGCACAAATGATTCCAAAAGCTATTGCAATTAGTGTTATCATGCCAAATTGATTCCAAGCCAATCCAAGCCAAAGCCATAAGGTGCCAAGGAGAAGAGGAGATAGCCAAACCTCCTTCGATGAAGACTTCATGAGCACAAGCTGAGCAAGCCACTACAACAAGCATTTTGAAGCATCCAAGGAAGGTAAAAAGGTTTATTTTGCATTGTAGTTGTGTGTTTTATTCATGTTTATTAACTAAGCTCTCCCCAATGTTTAGGCGTAGAGATGTTATGCTAGTTAGTGTATTTCTTTCATTTTGTTTTCATTTTGAAACTAACACGATACTAACCATCCTCTCTTGAGTCAAATTCCTATCTCACAACTCCTAAAATTCTTAGGTGCTATATAAATCATCATGGAAATTATGAAACTACCACATTAATTTATGCAACCTCCTCGATGGTTTCATAAACTACCTCGATGTTTGTGTAAAATCCCATGGTGTTTTCTCAACCACCATGGTAGTTTCTAAAGATTTTAATAACCACCATTGTAGTGTATCAAAATACCCCAATGGTTACGTAAACTACCATGGCAGTTTCAGAATTATTATGGTAGTTTCCAAACTCCACCTTAATTAAAGTGGTGGTTACATATCCTTTGATATAACTATCAATTTAAATCTTTGATGCATGATTTGAAGTGTTTTTAATGTTCAGAACTCCACTTATAATTGTGGTTCTTCTAGTTATCTACCCATCACCCTAGTCAAATTTCAATAAATCTTAGTGAAACCTCAATCAATCCCTAATAAATCCCAATCAATTCTAGTGAAACCTCAATTATCCTAATTACCCCATTCTTTAAAATTGACATTTTTATGTAGAAATCTAGATAGAAAAATTTCATGGAAAGAAAATTTTCACTTTTTTTTATTAAAGCTCAACGATTCACTTGTTGTAGTATCCTTTCACCCTTCATGAAAATTTGAAAGAAAATTCAATGAATGAACAACCTACACTTTATCATTTTTAAGATACAGTCACAATAATACTACATATTCCCTGTATTATGTTAGTATAGGGTTTTATTCCATTTAATGGTTTTTCTCTATACATGTTTAGTTAGCTTGCTTAGGTGTATTTTAGGTCATTGTGAAAGGTAATCCCACATTCATGAGGATGTGAGGACATGTTTATCTTTAACCTGTATAATTTACCTTCCTAAAGATTTTATGGATAATGATGCTAATAATAATATAAAAATATTTTGATTGTTAAGTAATAAGCTTATTATGTCTCATGTTTGATTTCACTATTACACATAGGTAATTTATTCATGCATTCGATCCTATCTAAACTGATCCTCGATTATGTCCCACTCTAACATGGTCTCTAATTTTTTCTAGTAGATGAATGCCATTGTTCTTATTATGAAATCTTGAGTTTTAGATTATATGTCACAGATATACCATTCATTGACCGAGCTATTGAAGATACACTCTTTTCCATTTTTTTTCTTCTTCTAGGGACCTTTGGTGATCCATAATCAAAATAAGAACAAGAGAAAGGTGTCTCTTACTGGTCATTTTCATCTAGTAGGTTTTCATGTAAAATGGCCTACAAAATTATATTTAGGTGTCAAAACCCTAGGATGAGATGTAAACATAGCCTAGTTTCATGATAGTAATTTTTTATCATTTTTGGAGGGATTCAAGGGTTTTAAGTAATTTCAAACAAATCTACACTATCTGGGTCTTCAATGGAAAATTATTTTTTAGGTTTTATGGGTTTTTAGATATCCTCAGTGGGTCTTTGATGGATTTTATATAGCCATACGATGTGGAGGTTTTAGGCTTGGTAAAAATTTCATATGTGCATGCACAAATTAGGTTATCCCCATGGTTATGTAGGAATTTAAGCCTTTGGTCATAATCAACTCAAGGAGGATTAACTTTTCCTCATTAAAAGTTGGCTAAACTTATTTCACATCAAAAAATTTCAACCCAAAATTTTTTTAACACTATATTTTCAACCCAATATTATTCAAATTTATGCAAAGTGGATATTATTATTTTTTATGAGAAATAAACTTCCATAACTTTCAGCCTACAACTCCTTTTTAGGTGCTATTTTTTTGAAAGTGCAAGTTTTTTGAGCTCTACTCATTGATGATATTCTTATGTCTTGTAAACTTGAGCCTCTATAAATTCATGGGGTTGTATATCATTGTATTTAAGTATACATAGTTTAGCACAAACTTCCTTATTGCAATGGATTAGTATTTAGTTTTGCTTCTTACTCCATTCAACTATCACAAGTGTAAATTCAAAATATAAATCCTTTTAAGGAGTAAAGGATTACAAAAAACTACTATGGGTACATAAATAGAACTGACACCTAAAGTAGAAAAGGTGAAGTGATACAATAGAAGTGATGAATCCTATGATTTACTATGCATGCCTATGTCTCCTAAATTGCACTTTCATATTAAATTTTCTACTACTCCAAATAAACTGTGGAACACATTGGCAACACTCTTTTGGGAAGTAGTATGTCATGAGAGGTTATGAGTTGGATAATGATCTCATCAGTTTGAGCCTAGGTGATTTTGATATGATATAAGACTTATTCACAAAGTTTAACTCAACCAGGTTACATTAGAAACTATGTGACATTGACATAAAGGATAATCAATTAATTCTTTCCATTCTTGCCAAATTAGGATCTGACTATTTTGTTTTTGTTTTTACCTTCCATGCCACCAAACATGCCCTTGGAGCTACATGGATCATGCTATCCTTGGATGAATTTGATACTATATTAACTCAAGAGTAAGACAAGTTTATTTAAATGGGTACACTGAATTCCTCCAAATCACATGCCTTAATTATGAGTCATGACAAATAGAATGCTTATAGTAGCAAGGAGAAGAAAAATACAAGGACCTAGAGAAAATAAAGTGTAAAAAATTAGATTCTAATTCAAAAGCATCAAAAGAGTGATCCTCTTTAGATAAGAAGTCCAAGAAAGAGAGACTAACTTATGAATATTAAAATAAATATGGGCATGATGAATCCAAATGTATGAATAAACAGATTGACAAACTGATAAAAATGCTTTAGAAGCACAATATGAGTGTCCTTGGTTCTTCTAATCAGAGTTCATCAGCACAAGAGTCTTTTAAGACCAAAGATAGTAAAAAGGGAAAAGATAAGGGAAAATAACTTGTAGTAGTGTCCCAACCTTCCACATGGGATATTAATTTTGGTGCCTCACACCAATAAGCTTCATCACATGGTATGTTCTCATCCTTGGATCCTTATTCTATGCTTTTCATCTTATTGAGTGATGACACTTCTATAAAATTTAGTGGGAGAGAATATATTGAAGTGAATGATGAGACATTTCATGATGTTTCATGTGTTCCCTATTTATCCACCAGTATCTTATCTATTTATTAAATCATTTACATCATTTTGAGAAAGAGAGTTGAGTTCACACCCAATTTAGTGGTTATTTAGGAAGTAGACAATGAATCCATAGTTGTGTTGACCCTTCAGGTCACCCCAATTTGCATGGAGTTTGAATGTCATTATGCAAAGGATTCCCATTACTGCACAAGAGTAGTGCCCTAAAGAGCAAGTTACACTCTAAAGACTCCCATAGACAACCAAAGGGGGTGTAGATTTGTAAAGTCATTAGAAGAGACTATGGTGTACAATAAGTCAAGCCCTAAATTCAAAATAAAGATTTCTACCATGTTCTCTTTGCAAAATGACAACTTTAAATTAATTATGGTGATAATGTTTTTAAACTCCCAACTAACTGTGTTGTCTCCAGTGTGCACTCCTTATATAGATTACTTTCAAATAACAAATCTAGAATAGGTAAATATAATAGGTAGGCACATGACCTGTATGTAAGTTGAAGAGTTGGGGAATGATTAAGATTTAAAAAGACTAAGTAAGATGCATGACCTATGCAAATATCCCCAAAAATACATAAGGTATTAATTCCCATTAGGTGCATAATGATGATGTGATAGGTCTAAAGGAGGATTACATAGTAATTGATAGATGGTAACAAAGTGCAAAGAGGTAGTTGAAAAGTAGTTAAATGGTGTTCAAGGCCTTGTCAGGATAAGTCAATGTAGAATAATTTGTCAGATGTTAGATTATGATCACACACCACCCCTTTGACTATCCCCTAAAAATCTTCCATTCATATACATGTACGTGGATCCAAAAGAATCCTACCACTGCCTCCCAAATTTTGGATCATCAAGGTATAATTATTTGAAGCATGGATGCAACACTGTAATAGAATTAAAATATTTTATCTTCCACCCTAAGTGGTGCATTAATTATAAAAGGCTCACTCCCTTATAAAAGCTATATTTTTCATTATAAGATGGTCAACATTTTTAGGCAATCTCATGCTACTAGAATTCTCCCTCCAAGGACACTTCTATTGTCTGAACCTTGCAATTTAATGGGAATTAAGTTTACCTCCCTTCATTATTCTTGCATCTTATGTCTAATCTATGTTTGTTGATCTTTGTCTATGGATGAACCATTTTCCCTTTCATTGATTTGCTTTCTCAAAATCTATGTGAAACTAGGAAATTATTTACATATCGTATTCTATGTGCACTCAAGTCTATGTAGATCCTAATTGTGGATTATCTCATCCCTCTCATTATTGCATTATGTTCCTACACATCCATATGAAATACTTATGCATATAACGTATCCTTGGTGAATTTTGTGTGATATCATCTCATTCTTAGAGATTTTTAGTGTGTTTGTTAGGGTACTAGAAGAATTAAGATTTAGGTTTAGCGCTAGATGTAGATTTCATTTTTGCTCTTTATATGTCTATGAATTACTCTTAAGGTTCATCCCAAGGAGTGAAAGGGTCCCACACCTTAGGGACATTCCCATCATTATGATCAAACAATTGACATTCTGCATGTATAGGTGATGTGATGACCCTTCCTTACCCAGTGTCAAATGCTTCAGCACCCTATGCTAAGTGCCTATGCTCTATGACCTACAATATAACCTCCTATACCATGAACCATCCATAGGTGCACATTTTGAATGACAATATTTTTTGGCATGCCCAATGGGATCATAGTTCAAGTAGGCTAAGCAATTGGTGTTATCCTCAACGGTTTGAGTGGAAGACCCAAGAACAAACACTTAGTGACTATAATCATCTCTGACTATCAAAAGGTTAGTATACCATCCACATGTAAAGAATAACAAAATCATCTTCAAAAGAAATTAATTTTCAATTCATTGAGTTTACTGCAACCATACGATTAAGGACTAGAGCATCCTTATCTCCAGTTCACAAAACTAATGATTTTAGGAAATCATCCCCTAGATATCAGTCTAACCATCCATTTGGGATATTCCTTACACCTAGAGGAAGGTTATTCCATATACCTTTCATGGTTACATAAAGAAACCAATTATTTTCTCCCTTTAATGGTATCAATCCCTTGATTCTAGCCCAATATGACAACATTCCAATCGTAGCCTCACAAGTTTATCCTAATTTACTAGCAAGAATTTGACTTCCCTTGTTGAGCATATTCAAGACATCATGAATATCTACTCAGTCCATCATATCATGGAGGAAAATATTACAGTCAAGCTACTTGCCTCCTCTTTAGAGGGCAAGGCACTTTAGTGGTACTAAGGCTTGCAACCAAACTCTATTCATGACTAGGATGAGCTAGGTAAGAAGTTGTGTAAGTAGTTCAAATATCATAGTAACTAATTGTCTCTAATAGACTAGCTTACGACTATAAAGAAGGCCTCACACAAGATGATGGTCCATTTTAACTTTAGGTTCTAGAAGGTCTAGGGTAGGATATCACCCTTGTCTAATCCATCTCTTAATACTACAATTTTATATTATTGAAAGGATATTAAGAGTGTTATAGCAATGATGATATAACCCATAGGAGGTGCAATATTGATCAATACACATGAGGTTTTTTTTGCATGCAAAAAATTGCTTGATCTAGGTAGGGAAAATTACACCCAGACCTCCTATGTCACTTTTCTTAAATCCACCACCCAACCAATATGCTATGTAACTTCCATTGACACCCATCCCCATTATAGTAATCCTACCTGCTTCATCTATTTCACTCCATAATGAATTACATGAGGTTAAACAACTACTACAAAGCTTTAAAAATGTGTTTTTAGCCATCAAACGACACCAAACATAATACTCCAGACCCCATAAACCCTTTACTCAATAATACCATTCAAGCAAGCCTCCCTACCAAGGTGACATGCCAACATAAAATCAGCTCACATACAATATACTATCTTTTGTATAGAACCCCGACACTGCTATTACCTCTAAGGCCCTTGTAACCATGTAGAAAAACATTGTGCAAGATTTTGAATCATGTTTTCCATGTAGTGAAGTACATAATCAAGCTACATGTGTAAATGGATTCCTAATCCAAGCACTCATAGTACAAAGTCTATCATAGCATCAATAGTAAGTGAGTATATCAGTCTCGTGGGGAGAATAAGATTGAGCTCTAGTGAAGCATTAATATGGTTCTACTCTTATTAATTATCAAGAGGGTGACTTTAACTATGTAAATTAAAGTGGTGCACTAGATGTAAGAAGCACATTGATTACTTTTAATACAATATTTAAAAGGATAAAAATGGAGGAGTTAATACAAATGAAAATTTTATAGGATATGCACATAAAGGTCCAAGTTATGATACCTACACAATATTTAGTGCACAAAACACAAGCTATGCAAAGAGAACAACCTCAGATTAGTGTGAAAGCATGAGAGGAGGCTACCGCTAAAAAAAATCAATGAAAGGGATCCAAAATTCCATTTGATGTAGTCAAATAGATGAAGAAGATAAGCCTTAATATAATCATGTGGGATTTTTTTACTATCCCTTATTAAAGGAATTTGTTGTAGGATGCTTTGAAGAAATTTTAGGCACATGAGACATCATAGTCCATGCCTTCCATCTCTATGAGTCTATGTCAACCAAAGGAGGAAGTGTGTAACAATGATAAGCCACCCATATTTTACATCTCATTAGTTATTATAAAGCATCCAGTACATAGTTTCATGATAAAATTAGGTGCAAGTAGCTCAGTGATGCAAAGAATATCACAAATATGCTTGGAATTGTGTATTCTCTTATTTCGAAGGGAGTGGTCTAGTTAGATGGCATAATGGTGAAGACTATAATAATCATCAAGGATATAAATATTATGTTACGTGCATGTTTAAGCCTTTCAATTACATAAGATAGTGTAATCATTGACTTGCCTCCCTACTTTACCATCTGCCTCTCCTAAGACTTCATGGTAAAGATAGGTGGATACTTATCTTCAGACTAATCATATATGTTGCTTAGACCTAGATATGGGACTAAGGTGACCATCAAATATGATCCCATCTTCAAAAGTCATGTTGAGCCATACTCTCCCAACCCAATTGAATTAAAGTTCACAATGTTAGATCAAGAGGAGAATCTAATTCTCCATGAATCCACAACACCATTTAAATAGGTACTAGATGATTTAATTGATGAGTGGGTGCACAAACATTATGAATGTGATCCATATGAAAATGCAAAAGAGATAGGTCTAGGAATATATTGCATCCTTAATGAGGACTCTATGTAACTCGAGTTCATAAAGGCACAAGAGGATATTGAAATCACATGGAAAATATACTTTGATGGTTTCTTAAGAAAAAATGGTGCTAGAGATAGTATGATCTTAGTCTCCCCTTAAAAGGAGAGATATTTACATGGATTTAGGTTACAGTTCAGTTGCATGAATAATTATATAGAATATAAGGAGCTAATCCAAGGCCTCTAAATTGTGAAAAATAAAGGAATCAAGGTGATATAGGAATTTGGTAATAGTAAACTAGTTGTAAACTAGGTTAGAACATAGAACATGACAAAAAATGGCTTGTTGAAAGACTATAAGCATAGGGTTTAGGATATGATTGAAGGATTCAATGAATTCAATATTAGTTCCATACCAAGATCATAAAATGATAATATAAATAGAATCATAATCATATTTATGTAGTATGGCATCCTGTGTAATGTAATAAAATGATCCAAACAACTTGTCAAGATCATAATTAGGCTAGAAATCCTTGACAACATAGACATTTGGCAAGTGCTTAAGAGTGATGAGAATATTATCATCTTATTATGGGATGAATCTATGTTTAGTGCTGAGAGATAGTCACATCTTCAAGCCCAATATGGGGATCAGATCATCCAACTGAAAGAGAACAAACTACCCAAGGGGTTAGTTAACTTAGAAATCATATTCAATTATAGTGACCAACTCAAGGGAGAGAGGCAAAATATGAAATTCAAGGAGGATATCTCTATGAAGGTAACCATTTTTGAAGGTAGGATCTTGAAAGCTGATAAGGTATGTTCCCCACTAGAAATTAAAAACTTTATCAAACTCAGTAAGAGATATGATGATATATTTTCATGGAGATATAAGGATCTTAGAGGCTTTAGTTTGGGCTTATCCCAACACACTATTAATCTTGACCTCAACTCATAGCTAGTTAAACAAAATCAAAGGCATGTCTACCCAAAGCTTGAGCCTTTGATGAAAAAGAAGATTTTGAGGCTCATTGAAGCCAACATAATACTCTCAATCAAACACTCTTCATGGGTTGCTAATTTAGTACCAGTGCAAAATAAGAATAAGGAAAATTTTTTATGTGTAGATTTTAGGGACTTGAATAAGGCATACCTTAAGGATACTATCCTCTCCTACCAATAGAGTAGATTCTATAAAAAATTTCAAGCACAAAGAGATTTTTATTAATAGGTGGCTATCAGGGATACAACCACATTCTTGTGTAAGAGTGTGATCACTACAAAATGACATTCACTACTAAGTGGGGAACCTTCACATACTAGTAGAAGCCCTTTATTTTTAAAAATGTAGGAGCAACCTTCCAAAAATCCATGGATATGATATTAAAGTAACTCATCAACAAGATCATCTTGGTCCACCTTAATGACATAATTGTTTTCTCTAAGCATGTGTAAGATCAGTTAGGGTATCTAGAGTAAGTATTATAAAGGTGTTGAGATTTCAAAATATCTCTAAACCCTAGCAAGTGTATCTTTATGGTTCACAAAGGAAATCTATTAGGGCACATTACTTCAAAAGAGGGACTCATAAAAATTGATCTAGAATGAGATAAAATTATTTCATCCCTCCATCTCCCAAGTCACAAGAAGAGTCTCCAAAGCTTCTTGGGAAGGATAAAATTTATTAGGAGATTTGTGCCTAATTTTGCTACTCTATCCAAACCCCTCATTGTATACTCAAGAAAGGTGTTACATTTAGTTGGAATCACAAAGGCAAGATCATTGATGAATCCATAAAATGCACTATCACACATGATCCCACCCTAATCAATCTATATTACACTAAGGATTTTATCCTTTATGCGTTTGGTGGATCCAAAGGCATCTTAACCATTCTTATGTAGTAAAATAAGGATGTAAAATAACAACTAGTTACCTTATTTAGCCAAGCACTAGAATATTATGAATTGCACTATAGCCTTGTAGAGAAGCAATTCCTTGTAATCATAAGGGAACTAAAGAATTTTGGCACATTATTTCTAATAAAAATATTTATATGATGGTCCCATACATAGGCATCAAAGAGTTCTTACTTAGGAAGGACATAAATGAGAAAAGAGTTGGTTGGATCATAAAGGTGATGGAATATGATGTGGACATCCAAGTCACCAAGCTTATTTGAGGAAAAAGGATATGTAAAAAATTGATAGATAGTATGAGAGATAAAGTTAATGTAGTCCTTGTATTATGTGAAGATCAATAACTAAACTAGAGCATCCCAGTAAATTGGACCAAAATTGTGAAGGCTTTCCTTCAAGATAAAACATATCCCCTGGTCTAGGTAAAAATTAGTGCATGCACTTAAGGTTATAATCCATTCCTTATGTGACATTTTTTGGTGTTATTTTCCAAAAATACTTAAATATAGTCTTATTAATATGCATAGAGTTAGACTAGGTGAGTATAATTCTCCAAGAATTCCACGATGACCCATCAGGAGGCCATTATTCACCCAAGACTACTACCATAAAAATTATATAAGCTAGATATTATTGGGTAAATATATTCAAGGATGTACACATATACATGTGAAGTTTTAATAAATGTACCTTCTTCATGTAAATGCCTAAAAGTGGCCACCAATGGTCTTCAATTAGACTTTAGAACAATTCCTACCAACTTTTGCAAATTAAGCTTAGGAATAAATGAACATCCCAAATTTACTTGTGCATCATTCATCAAATATCAAAATCTCATTGAGACATACCTAATTGGATTATCTTACCACAAGAATAAAAACCTCTCATATCTTCATCTCTAATCATCCTACAACACCATAACATGCAATTTGGCTTATAGACCTATTAAGTGGGTCAAGTGTACACATAAAATCAAATCTTGAAAATGCTAAAAATCCTAAATAGAATTAATTAACATGATAAACCAAATAAAATGCATATTTGAATTATCCATTAGTAATTAATGAATAAATAAAAAAAGAAATTAAAAAATATGAAATATCTTAGCTTTTCATGATTACCTTTGTAAGTTTTCAAGCCTTTGGAAAATATCTCAAAATATCTCATTTTGGAGACCCATGCCTATTCATTTCAAATAATTATTACTTGACACATTTTAAAATATACTAGGATTAATTGACTCAATTAGGTTAGGTTTGAACCAATTCCATGTTTAAAATACACTTTAACTCACCTTGAGTTGGGGTTAGTTCCTAAGCCTATAAATACAAGCATTTGCCTTTGCATTTGGAGAGATTGGATATTGTAGAGTTATAAAGTAAGTTTTTACATAAGACTCATGAAAATAGTGTTATAATGCCAAAATATTGAGCCAAGCCACAAGCTAACCATGGTTCCAATGAGAGAAGGAGCAAAGAAAACTCCATTGCCAAAGACTATTTAAGCACAAACTGAGCAAGCCACGAACAAATCCTTTGGAGCTCTCAAGGAAGGTAAATATTGTTGTTATTTTAAAATTTAGTTAGGTTTTCAATTATATTTAGTCCATTATGCTCCCTCTAAGATCTAGGCTTATAGATGTTATCATGTTAGTGTGTTGATTTCATTTATTTTGTGAAACTAACACTTGATATAACCTCCTATCTATTATCAAATTCTTATGATCATAAAAGTCATGTCTAGTGGGATGTAGAGGCATCCCATATACCAAGGAGACCAAGATGAAACTCCAAAATTTTAAAATGAATGCTTGAATATATTCAAAATTAGATTTTTAACTTTTTTTTTGCCATTTTTTATTTATTTTTGTGCTAACTTGGATTTACATAGAGACGAACATCGATCAAGATTAATTGACATCAGTTCTACCTAACTAGCATTGATTCTAGGTAATCACCATTGGTCTAGGTGTAGGGTGAAACACAACTTACAAAATTTGGATTTTGAATCTTCTTAGCATTCATAATTGTTATTTCTTGGTTTTATTAGCTTGTATTTTCCATGTCTAACCATATTATTGTAGGTTTTGAGGAGTTTTTATGATATTTTGAGCTAACTAACTTTTTTTACATCATTTTGGTTTTACCTTATAGGCTCATAGGAAATCGATATCAGTCCTTATCGATCAGTATCAATTATTACCAATTGGCATTAGTTCCCTAGTAACTGATATCGGTAATAGGTGCCCGATATTGGTATCTATGTTTTAAAATTAGGAAACCTGAGAGATATCTTTTCAAAACTTATTTTATGATCCATTAACGTGCTTCAAAGTAGAAGGGAAATATCTAACCCTTTCAGGGCTAAGGTGGATTAAAACATGAATTTTAAAGTTTGAATGCTTGAACACTTCATTTTGGTGCATAAAAAAATAGTTAAATCTTGAACATTTGATTTAAGTGCTTAAAATGAACCTAAATGATTTGTGTTAAGATTATTTTGTGAAAATTATTTCAAGATTTGTGAATTTAAGCCAAGGGGATAAAAAACTTAATCAAACATTTCATTTGGTGTATAAAATTGACATTCACTTAGATTACAAATTATTTAAAGTGTTTATTTTATTACTTTGTTTGTTAGTGAAAAATGAAGAGTGCATGTATGCTCTCCCCTTGTCCCCTATAAGAAACTTTGGGTGACCAAAAGTGCCTTTTCACTTGAAATTTATGCCTAGTCTAAGGTGTGGAAAGAATGTTTTATAGGTTCTCTCCAAAAACTTTATGGTTTGGGTGATCTAAAAACAACCTCTAAAGTCTTTCCACTTAGTCATTTATTTCATGCAATTTGGATTGTGAAGGGGAGTTCATAATTTCTTCATGAGTTATTTAAGGAAGATTTAACTTGGGGTTTCATCTCCTAGCATTGTTTCATCCCTACTCCATAACATGGTATACAAATTAGAGTATGCATGCTATGAGAGCCAAAGGGCTGAGCAACTAACCTATCCTTTTGTAACTAAAGAGCCAGGTCTGGTTAACCAAGGGATTCCACTAAGAAGTACATGCATGGAATCACTATCTAAATAAATAGACCCTTGTATGGTAAGTTAATTAGTATGAACTCAATTGATGTGAGACATCTCTAATGTAATTCACACTTGGGACCGTATAGATGGTCAAAAGTTTAAGTTTTAGAATAACCCCACTTATTACGAATATATTTTTGATGTAAGGCAAGTTGCTCAAAGGGTCATATCATCATACAATATCTTTGAATAAGGAGGTGTAAAAACCCTACTACTTCATGTGCTTTTATTTTTAGATTAACAATTAAAATCCTCCCAAGAGCACATATATAGATGGATTTCAATAATATGATGCAACCTTGTCAATTATAGGTCTTAAGATGATTTACTTAGTTGTATTTGGTATTTTTCCTTTGCTTACTTGTTCTTTGAGTCTAAAATTTTGTTTATCTTCCACATCAAAATGATTCTTGTGTCCACATTACTATGTTATTTGAGGGGGTTTTATGCTGTCTATTTGACACCTTGTTATTTCTTTAGACTTCTTTATGTCAAAAATGTTGTGTGTGTGTCACTTGATTGAAATGAGTAATGTTACACTACCCAAATCATTTTAAGTTTGTGCCTTAAGGTCTTTGAAACAAGCCATTGTTTATACCTTTAGAGAGAGAGAGATAACACTGTTATGATGCTCAAATCATTTCATAGACTCATCTTGTCTTGTGTCCAAGTTTCATGTTTGAAACCAAAGCACGTGTGTTTTGTTAGGATCTTTGTCTAATGCCATTCTGTTGTTCAATTTTATCTAGATTATTTGTTCAAAGAGACTAATTTTCCTAAGTTGAGTTTCTAATTAACCTTGACAAGTTCAAATATAAACATTGATTGATTTTTGTTTATGCCTTATGCAATTTGGGCTTAGACATAGATCTTTCTCTTTTGGGTTTTGTAACTTAGGTTATTTCTTTACCTAATTTGAAAACTATTTGTTTTTGCCTTTATTTGGGAGAAAAAAATCTATCTCCAAGTGCCTTTTATTTTATGCCTCATACTAATTTGACCAAGTTCATGTCCAAAATCAAGTGCCTCATCTATGCCAAAGTGTTTTAGGTTTGTTAGATTAAATCATCTTTTTGTTTAAAAGTCTAGCTTTTAACACCACATTTGGCAAAATTCCTAGCATGCCTTTGTTTGAGCCTAACTTTTGACACCGCATTTGGACAAAAGACCTAGCAACCTTTATCTTTCCTAGATTAGACCTATTTGCTACACTTTGGACATAGAATTTGATATGCCAATTTTTATTCATCCACTTGACCCTTTGTGTATGAGACATTTGATGTTAGACTATTTTGTACCAAATTTTATCACAAACCATTTTAGAGATACAACTTCCCTTTGACTAAGTTAGACCAAATTTAAACCATTTGTCCTTTGGACATTATTTTTCAGAGTTTGTAGAACTCTAGGCCTTTTTTTAGAGCTTTCATCATTGATGTGGATATGTCTAACTACACTTATGGTGGAGTTACGTATAATATAAGTTATGATATAATGGACACATAAATTGAATTCATTCAAGACCTCTATGGTGAAGAAGTGGTTTGTGAGATGGATCCATATCCCCCTTACGATCCTAAATTTGGGGAACAAAGCCAAGCATCATATTTGGTAGTACTATTTCAATGAATGTTTACTTATTATTCAAAAAGGGAAAAGAATAAATGAAGTATGAGTATGGTTGAAAAATATATTTGATTATGAATGTGTTGAATTAGAATATTGTGAAGAGATCCTCTTTAGATTAGGAGGATGACCTAAAAATAAGAAAGCACTAAAGCAAATTTATTTGTTTGACATATAGTTGAGTGGATTGCCTAGTGATAGCTAGATCTTGGAAGGAAGAGCTTCCTTAGGGTCTGTAAATCCACACATTTTAAATAATTTAAGTTTATAAACAAAATATAAGGTACTTGCATCAATAATCAAAAGGTACTGAAATTGAACACAAGAATGCTTGCTTAAGAAAATAGACTAGAAATGATTAAATTAGTAATAAACTAATTAATACTAATGCTAGATGGTTGGGGTATGCTTTAAAAAATTAGGAAGGGGGCTTGAAAAATAAGGAACATAGAAAATTAGACTTGATTGGGGGTAGGTAGGTGAAAATATCTTGCTAAATTTTAATGCCATAGTGACCATCGGTGGTTGGTCTGACCATCAATGGTCAATTTGACCATCAGTGATTGGATAGACCATATGCAATTGAGACAGCCATCAACAGTTACTGTATGTGGATTTGGGTTGATAAATGGCTAATTGATGGGATGAGGAAGTGAGATTTTGGGAGTTAGGTAGGTGTTGGGTTATGATAAAAAATCAAAATAAATTAATAGAATACTAGAAACCAAGTACTTATCTTGTGGAAGATAGATTAGGTTATTGGTTGAGGTGGTTGACCCATTGATGGAGATTGGTGTGATTCTAATAGAGTAATGGTACTTGGCACTTTGGTAGAGTTGTGACTACAAGTTAACTCTCTAACATGGTAGTTGGTTTAGTATATTACTGATGATGACTGACCCTCAAAATAAAATAACTTTGGATGCATAAGCTATTGATAATAATTTTAAATTGTAGATAGATTTCACCTCTTTGCTCCTCTCTTCTTATAGGAAAGGCAAGAGAGTTATAACAAGATATGAATTATGCTTCCTAATTTTAAATTTCACACACAATGGATCACAACTATATTTAGATGAGTTATTTTTAGAAAAGCAAGGTGGATGAATTTTCATGTTGGTGGTTAAAGAGGTACACCTTGACTGCTAGTGGTTAGGTTGACTGTTGATAGTCAAAGATGAAGGGTCAAATTGGGTAAAATCTTTGGTTAAGCTAATTTGGTCAAACTAATTATGAGTTAGGTTTAGCTAGAGGTCAGAGGGTTAGATTCATCTCGAGAGGGTTCCAAGGTGGTCAAGGGAAACTAATACATTCAAAATCATAGTATGCAGAGTTTTGATGTCTACATTTTGCCGCCTTTTGTTATATAGCTTGAATCAACAAGCTTTAAAACAAATACTGATGTTGGTCAAAGGTTTAGTTGCCTTAAGAATGGGAAGAGGTATTCCCCCTTAAAATAAGAGTGGATGAAGTGAAACCAAAATTGAGTCAGGGTTTGATAAGTTGATGAAGGTGATGACAAAGGTGGACACTAAAACACAAATAAATATGTAAAGTGAGAAAAAGGTGTGATAGCTAAAATCATGTATAGACTAAGTTACCATAATTGAAGACAATAAAGGTTGGTGCTAGGAAGATGAGTGACCAGTGTACCATATGATTGCAATTTAGGAATGGTAGTTGGGTACACCTATTAGTCTCCTAGATGAGGTCAGTGTTTCTATGGGTAGCCAAGGTAAGAAGTGTTCCCTATGGTAAACAAAAATAGGCCAAGTGTTGTGGGTATCCAAGGTAGGAAGTGTTCCTAAAAAGACACAAGTGGGTCAAACATGCACAAGGTAGCATAAGTTAAAAAAGGGTCAACATGGAAATGTTGTCACTATGATCAAAGGACCAAATAAAATGTGTCACAAAATATGCACTTGTTGGGCTAAAATGGACCAAAAGTGAGGTGATGAGGTGGTCAAGGTGGTTGGAGAAGGTAGTCTCTATAAGTGGGTGATAAAAATGGGTGGTTGTTTCTAAAAAAGTTATGCTAAGGGTAATTCAATAAGGTGAACATCCTGATCATTGATGGTCAAGGTGTTTAAGGGTGATTGTCGATGTTCACCCTGACCATCAATGGTTAGGGTGAAAACCCTAAATACCTGGTAGTCAAAAGTGAAAATATAATCACTTTTACATCATTTTCACTTTGTTGATTTATTGAATTTGAGCTCTAGGTTTTTGGTGATTTGTGGTGAAAGGGATTGCTAAGGGTACTTAATGAGGTGGATGGTTACATTTAGCTAAGGTGGATCGAGGTGACCAGTCAAGATGTATGGAACATGTAGGCACAAATGAAGATAAGTAGGTTTATGGCTGAATCCCTAGCATAGGTCATGTAATGAGGTAGGGGATGTCCTTTATTTGCTATGTTATCTTGAATATATGCATTGACATTTAGATTTTTGGGTTAGCTACTTGGGTTATGCCCTAGGTAGGGTTTGGGTAGGTTTTAGATAAATTTATGAGAAAAAATAGGAATTGGTAGGGTGGGTAGGTAAATTGGGTTGGGTAAGGTTTTAGGTTAGAATATTAGGTTGTTTATCTTGAATTTTGGTTGATTTTAGGGTAGATATGGTTTGGGGTGTTCTACCTTTAGAACACCCATAGTGACCATCAAAAATCAAGGTCAAGTATCATCATCTTTAAAAAAAGGATGCTTGACCATCAGTAGTCACCATGATCATCAATAGTCAACTAGGGTATAATATAGGATCAAAATGTATTTTAAATGCTAAGGCAATTTTAGGTGGTTGTTGCTAGGTGTAGGTAGATGCTGTAGGTTTAGAGGGAAAACCTAGCAGGTATTAAGTAGATAGGTAGGATGTGTAATGAAATAGGTCCATTATTTAAAGGGTAGGGTAGATGATAATGGTTTAGGTGACTAAGCCATGGTTTAGGGTAGGGTAGTTGTTATATGGGGATGAGAGTGATCAGGTTAGATGTCATGCTAGGGTTTTAGGTACAGTGCTTTGTATGGGAGAGCTCCGAGTGAGAGGAGACTCATGACCATGCTCATGATTATTGTTGCATGCTTTATGCTTCTTGACTCGAGTAGCAGGAGGTTCCCTTACTTGCTACTAAGGGTGCTATTCAAGCTATTGCTAGGTTAGATGGTATTTTATTGGGTGCATGTTCTACTTGTATAGATATACAAAAGACCCATAGGAGGTATGACATCAATGTCTTATTGGTTCTACATTACTAGGCCTAAGAGCACATTCAAGTGTTGAGGCTAGTAGGATTGTCATGGCTAGGGTTTACACAGATAGAGTTCTTCATTAGCTTTATGTGGTGGAGAGGGGATTTTTCTATGTCTAGTGTAGGAGGTGGTGCACATGATGTGGAGTGGTTCAGGGGTGTACTAGGTACACTAGTGATAGGAGACATCATTTGGAGGCCTTATGTCCAATTTCTAATATGGCCTAACTATAGGAGGCAGATAATCTCCCTTTAAAGCTATAGATGGATTCTTCATTAGTATAATGGGGAGGGGGAACTCATCCCATTTGAGAGGGTGAGGAAGTAGTTTAGTCTAGTACAGGGTATTCTAGGTCTATTCCCCAGGTACAGGTGAGAGGATTTAGAGATATTACTACTAGATCCACATTTTGTGCCTACTTTATTATACTATGAGAAGCTACCAACTAGGGCATAGATATACTATGTTGAGTTTAAAAATGGGTAAATGGCATGGTACCAACCTTTATATATAGTTATAGATATTAGAGGGGATGATGGAGGTGTGAGGTTGATCGCCATGGATTTGATTGGCCCTGATGGATATGCAAGAGTGATAGTAGTAGCTACATAGGCATAGGCATAGGTACTATAGGGGTAGGTGTCCACATTGTAGGGTTAGATTTCTACACTATAGAGTTAGGTTGCTACCTTATAGGGTCAGGTTGATATCATGACAGGTGAGAGGGATTAGGCTAGGACCTCATTAGGCTTGGTGAGCTAAGAGAGGGACTCTCTAAGGTAGAGAAGAGGTGGAGCAATATTAGCATAGATAAGGCCACCAAGAACCATCCCCATGGCATGATACCTAGCTATAGTGGAGGATTTACAGTGCTATGAGGCCATAGTCTTGATATAGTATCCATAAGAGCCCCGATGGGGTGAGTATAGGGCTAGCTTGGCAGGTAGTGCCAATGTTGTGACATCAAGGCAGGGGGTCACATATATATTTAGATAGACATAGATAATTGGGGGATTGGTAGGTATAGCAAGTGGGAAGGTACCAAGATCTAGTGGTGCTTTAAGAGCTAGTGGTGCCCCTAGGGCATAAATATAGATAGATTATCACATTTTCTATATCATTTTGATTCTGGCCTATGATTTGATGTGGTGAGATGTGCATTTTGAGAGAGAGACATTTCTATCTACTTGTACACATTATTATGCTATTTGACCCATGAGTTATACATATGATCATTATTTATGCTCATATTCATTGTTTATGGCTTATGGTTTGATGTTGATGCTTAATGCTTAATGCTTCATGTTGTGATGTTTATATGTGATTATGGATTATGCTTATGTTATGGTTGACTTGCTAGACACTGATGTAGACACACCTATTTAGGCATGAGATGGCTTTGATTTTGGTTATTCTTATGACATGCTAAATTTTAATGAGTATATAATGCATTATTTTAGATTTAGACATGTGGCAAAAAAATGATTGATTGTTTTAATGCTCATAGATTATATGGTCTTTATTATGGTTTTTATGGTTATGAGTATGATTATGAAATACATGGATATTCATGCTATGATTATGGTTTTTTTTTATCTTACTTAGGGTAAAGCACATGAGGTGAGGTAACTAACAACACTAGATGGGAGAACAAAGAACATAATCAAGAGACAAACACCTTAATGAAAATATCAACTAGTCACGATAAGATAAGAAGAGGGAAAGATGCTTATTCATTGATAAGGACAAAAACAAAACTAAATTTGGATTGGCTTAATGAACATAAGCCCTTCGAATGCTTTGTATTAACATGTGTTAGTTGGTTAAAAGGTGTCTTGACCATATAATGTCAAGTAAACTCAAAAATCTCTTGATTATAGTGAGTAAAGAGGAGATGGAAAAAAATATAACCTACTTGTGAGAAAAGCATGCCTCTTCTATAGGTGTCTAAAGAGTCAATATAAACATGTCTATGTTAAATTATGTAGACTAATCGATGTGGTAAGTTTACTTATGAATGTTTATTGTGGCTAAAATTAGTTTGCTTTTACTATGATTATGATGATGGGTCTTTTGATTTTTTGATGTATATAGGAAGCTAATTGATGTGGGAAGCTTCCATGAAATCGCTATGCTTTTGACAAAATGCTTTACTCAGCCATCCTTCAAGGGAGTGGTCTAAGTTTATATGCTTTGTTCAAGGATTTATGATAACTGTCCTTCAAGGGAGTAGTCTACCTTATATTTGGCAATTTTAAATAAATTTCAATATATGTCCTTCAAGGGAGTAGTCTATGAATATTATGAATGACCCATGATTTCTATTAGTTTAGATTTTATTTTTTACTTGTTTGATTTTCCTAGATATAGACTTGCTTAGGCTGGCTTTGTGGTTCACCTTTATGAAGGCAAAACTAAAAGCACAAAAAGGTTGATTAGGTGTAAATAGGTTTATGTGACAATGACCATGGGAATCCATACTATGAAGGGGTAGAAAGTACCATTAGAACCATGCCATGGTTAGAGCCATAATACCCATTGTTTAAGATAAAGCTATGTTAGTGACATATAATCACATGATTCAGTTACAATTGGTTGTCCTTAAACTAGGGATATGAAATGTAGGTAGATAGCAAGGGATGAGCTTAAGTTAGACAAAAGGTGAACTTTGATCTTTCTTAAAAAAATAATGGATTCAAATGTGAAGAATTAAGGGGCTTAGGTTCTAGGTGGCCTTTGAGAGAAGACAACTAGTAAGCTCCTAATCTATACTTGTGGGTTATGATATAAGTTCCAAGCCAATTGAGAGAAAAATTTCCCCACTTGATTTTCTCCATATTAGTGACATGTTGGTTTTCCTTTAGGATGAGGTCTTAGATATTTAATTCACATACTTAATAATATTATTATTATAGGCATGCTTGACATGATCCTGATAGACATGAAGATTGGTAAGGTTTGCTAAATGGTGTTCATTGAGTAGATCAAGCTAAGCTAAATGGTGTTGATAATAATCATCATTAGAAATGAGATATTATAAAGATATGCAAAGAGATGTGATTTGAACTTCAAGAGGCAAGACGACCTCTACTCCAAACATAATAAAAAATGGGGTAGCACCTGTAGGGGTTATAATTTTATTATGATATGCCCATAAGGTGAAGGGGATGTGTAAATACCAATCTTGACTAGATGTGTTGACCATTTTAGTTAGCATGTTATTAAGAGTTTTATTAGAGGCTTCTACCTATCCATTAACTTGAAGGTGATGAGAAGCTTAAATTAATTCCAAATGAATCACATAGACCCTAGACTTGCTTATTTTAAAAGGATTTACCATTGTTAGTGATAATATTATGAGGAACACCGAAGTGATAGATGATATGATGGTTGATAAAGTCTATAATATTTTTTGTTTTAGTTAAGACAAGAGGAATAACGTCTACCCACTTGTTAAAATACTCGGTTATGATAATGATAGAATGGTGTTTTTATGAGGAATGGGGATTAATTACATAAATGAGGTCTAGACCCTATTATGAAAAAGACCAAAAATAAATGGAAATGTGAAGGCCATAGCTAGGTGTATGATGTAAATTGGCATGTTATTAGCACTTAATACACCTTTTCACATAATCATAGAAGTTTTGGTTAAGGGTAGGCCAATAATAGCCAAGGTGAAGGATGCATTTATCTGTAGTAAGGCCACTAAAGTGGCCTCCACAGATACCATCATGCGTTTCCTTGATAGCATGAGAAACTTCATGACTATGTAGGCAATGAAAGAGGAGAACATCAAAGCTATGTTTATAAGGCATGCCTCCTAGTATGTTATAACATGATGTACTCTGGATAAATGCTCTTCTATAATTCCTAGAAAGTTTAAAAGGAACTATGCCAAGGTTAAGATAGTCGAAGGTCTGCTAATACCAAAGGTCAGGTTGGGTCTCTTCCACATTGAAGATGGTGGGAGAATCTAGTTTGATATAGGAAGGTTGGGTAAGTCTATGAATAATGATAGACAACTTATAATCTAAGGGTGTAGATGGGATTTGAGAGGCAAGAGAAGCCATGGTGTCAACAAACTTATTAGTAGATCATAGGGTTGATTTAATGTTGTAGTATTCAAAGGATGCTAAGAGTTTGTCAACTAGTTGCTTGTACTATTGCAAAACATCATTATTACACTGGTAAGAGCCATTGACTTGATTGACCACAATTTGAGAGTCACCAAATATGTTGATCATTTTGAATCCTATGGCTAAACTAGTTTAAAGGCATATCACTAGGGCTTCATATTTAACCATATTATTGGTACTTTCAAAATCAAGCTTTAATGATAAAGGGAGAGGTTCACTATCAAAGTGGATGAGGATGCTACCTTATTCCCCACCATTTTGACACTTTTATCCATCAAATAACATGATGACTTGAGAGGTGAAATCTACCAGGGAGAGAGTCATAATGGACTCATCGAGGAACTCAAGAAGAGGAGGATGGTTGTCTGCTAAAGGTGCTTTAGCTAATTGGTTGGAAATGACTTGTCCTTTAATTGACTTTTTTTAAAGGAACTCAAATTCAAAATATACTAAAATCATGAGCCACTTGGCCATACAATGGTTTTGGTATGACTTGGAGTGCATTTTCTTGATTGGGTCAGTGCTGGTTATGACATAGGTTTTGTGGTTAAAGAGATAATGGTGAAGTTTGGTATTCATGAAGACTAAAGCTAAGCAAATATTCTTGATATGGGTGTATTGAGTCTCTTACTCTATAAACATGTGGCTAATGTAGTAGATGACTTGTTCTCTATGTTGCTCATCTTGGTGAGCTAGCATTGCCCCTAGGGAATGGTAAGTGGTAGAGATATAAATGTAAAAAGGTTGTTTGGCCTTAGGAAGGGTGAGGACAAGTGGTGACAAAAGGTACTTTTTGAATAAATCAAAGGACTTTTTATATTTGATATTCCACTTGAAATACATATCCTTCTTTAGAAGGTGGTGGAAGGGTTTGCATTAGCCTAAAAGCTAGGTGATAAAGTGATGAATGGATTGAAGCTTCCCCTATAAACTATAGAGTTACTTAAGGTTGATTAGAGGTAGCATGTTAAGGATGGATTTGATCTTGGTGGGATCAAATTTGATTCCATGAAGGGAGATAATAAAACCAAGAAGATTTCCTGACAAGACCCCAAAAATGCAATTCTTGGAGTTAAGGCAGACATGATAATGCATGAGGCATTCAAAAATGATCTTACAAACATCTAAGTGATCTTTTCAGAGTTTGGATTTTTTGAGAAGGTCCTCCACATAGTCCTTGATAATATTATGGATGAGGCAATGAAAGATATAGGTCACATGTTGGTAGGCCGTACCAATTTTTTTTAGCCAAAAAGGCATGATTTTATAATAGAAGGTTCCTTATGGGGTGGTAAAGGCAATTTTATGTTGATATTCAGTAACAATTAGGACCTGATTGTATCCCAAGAATCTGTCCATGAGAGATAACACTCATAGCTGGGTGTAAGATCAACTAGATGATTGATGTTTGGGAGAGGAACATCATCTTTGGGACAAGCGAGGTTGAGGTCATAAATTTACACATAAATGCATAGTCCCCTTGTGGCTTTGGTGATAGGCACAAAACTCAAGACCCATTAGGGGTAGTAAATGGGTTAAATGTAATTGCCAGATAAAAGATGTTGAAGCTCATATTTTACAAGAAGGGCTATGTGAGGATGCATGCATCAAAGATTTTGCTTGACAGGTTTGGCATCATGGTGAGTGATTATGTTATGGGTGATGATGGTGGGTTTAATCCTAGGAATATCACTATAAGACCAAGTGAATGTTATGCTATAGTCTTAGAGGAAAGAGGGGAAGTCCTAAAGTTCCTCAGTGTTCAATGATTGGCCAAGTTTGACAATATGAGGGTTATCTAAAGTGCCCAAGTTGATATCCATGGTGGATTCATTCAACATGGGTCAAGGTCTCAAGAGGAAGGGATTTGTGGATGTAGGAATATAGGTCACCAATGTAGGTGAGAATGGAATCATCATCATAACACTAGATAATGTTAATGGTAGGAGAGTCTTTTCTTATCATCTCAGGATGGGTCAAAGGGATGGTTATGGTCACCCACTTCTTTTAATAAGTTAGGGGTCTTAAGCTGAGCATGTCGATGAAAAAAAAGTTAGGTGGGATGATATCATCATCCTCACATATAGGTGGTGGAGAGGTTGGTGAGGAAGGGGTGTCTTCCTCAATGATGGCAGTGGTAAGCAGTTTGGGTTACTTTTTGTTAGGTAGGATAAAACAAAGGCCATGATTCTTGTGTGGTTTCCTAGTTTTGATTCTTGTGTGGTTTCTTGGTTTTGATGGTTCGTACCGCCCAAGACCAAATCTTTTTTAAGCACATAGATGGAGGTATGTCTTGGTGAAACTTGGTTTATCTAGGTAGGAAAAACCAATGGTAAATGGCCTAGGTGAAATAGAGGTGGTAGAAGTTTCAAACGGTTTGTGAGGCCCCTATAGACAAAATGGGTTTGATGGTGGGGAGGTCCAAAGGGAATGCCAATTCTGACGTTAGGGTCATATCTTAGTTAGTTGGTGAGTTACCCATACTCATGAGGAGTAGGGAAAGTGTCAAGGGCTAAAAGGCAATACTCCCCTAGTGAAAGGTGATGGAACATTGATTCCAAAGGGCCCATGGTTAGGATTTGGTTTAAAAAGATAGAGGAACTAGTTGATACCTCATTGGTGGAAGGGGATATGATATCCACTTTAGTGGTTAAAGGTTGGGTTTTAGCTATTGAGGTTTTGTTGGATGGGGGTATGAGGACATCATTGAGGTGATAGATCATGTTGTATGTTGAGAAAGGACTTGGGTTAGCTTAGATGGTGATGACTTAGCCTTCAAGCTCAAACTTGATGCAATGATGAGGGGTAGAGGGGGTGTAACCCATGGAGTATATCTAGGGTATTCCAGCAAGACATTGTATTGAAATTCACCTTTCACTACATAGAAATGTTCAGGGAGTGTATAGGGTCCTAGAAAGATATGAAGGATGATAGTTTCCAAGGTAGTGGCCATGGTATCATTAAGTGATCAAAGGATGACTAAGGTTTTGGACATGACATTGTTTTGTAGGTTGAGTTGGTTATAGGCATGGGAAGAGATAATGTTAATGCTATCTCCCCCATCAATCATGACCTATTTAATGTATGTTTGGTTGATGTATGTAGTAATAAAGAGAGGGGGAGCTAGTTATTTTAGATGGATGGAAGGTATTTATGAATCCTTGAAGGTAACAAGGTTAGAAATTTAAAGGGTTCCAATAGAAGCTATTAGAGGTTGAGGGTCTTCATGTTGGACCTTAATGGATTAAAAAACCTCTATTAGTGCTTGGCAGTGATGAGGAGAGGTAGAGATAAACTCATGCAAGCTCATCTTCATCAAGGTTTATTCAAGTTGCTTGAGGATAACTCTCCTAATATATTTTGAGGGGTTAGATTGGGAGGCACCTAAAATAGACACATTAGGTTTGATCAAAGATGGAAATGATTGGGTGTGGGTTAGTTGAGAGGTTGAAGATGGATTCACCCATGGAATGGAAACCTTAGCCTTCCCCTTATCCTTCTACTATGATTTTGTGACCATGTTGATGGTATGGATTGAGGGAAAGGTTGGGGTAAGAGATTTGTCAGACTCATCTTCACTCTTAGGTGAGAGTGGAGGAGTAGGTAAGCATTGGGTGGGTATGGTTATTGGTTGGATTGATATGGGGCCTATAGGAGGTTCATATTTTAATAGATCATCCTCATCATAAATCTAGTAGATGATGGTTTGGAGAGATTTATAGTTATTTGTATCATGGTCGGGTGTCCTTTGATAAGAACACACTTGGTGGTCATTGTACCAGATGGGTTTTGAATCAAAAGGGTCAAAGGGTCTAATGGGAGGTAAGGCCAAACAAAAGGTTTTTAATAACCTATGGAAAATGGTCAAGTAGGATTTAGGCAAAGGTGGTAGAGGTGTAGTGGTATTTGCTTCGATGGTTGAGGTGGAAGGTTGTTTGGAATAGTGATATGCATTTTGGGTAGGGTGGTGCGCTTGTTTGATGGCTTAGATTTAGGCAAAGAGGTTGATGAGATAGAGGTGGAAGATCGTAAGGTAGGTATCTTAGGTATTTCTAGTGTGGTGAAAAGAGGTACATCAGAAAGTAACTATGAAGGTGTAACTAAAAAATGTGGTGGGGTTATGGTAGAGATGATTGGGTTTATGCTCAAGGTAGAGGGATGAGGCACCAAAATGGAGGGAAAGGTTGAGGGGGGTAAAATTTGGGCCTTTGGGTATTTTTGACTCCTAGGTTGCTTTGGGTTGGCACTTGGTTGGTTTGGAATAAGTTAGGTCCACTTTCATAGATGGGTGGCTAAGGCTTAGTGTATGGAGGATACCAAGGCTCTTGATTTGTTTAGTTGGTTTGGTTTGAGAAGGTGATTTGGTCACTTAGGGTTTAGGTGCCCTAAATGGCTAAGATATTGGTATAAGGTTTCATTGGTTTGGTTGGTAGGGTAGGAGTTTGTATAGCATAAGTGGTGGGTTGGTCTGCTAAAGGTATGGTTAGAGGTTCTTGCTTGGTGATATAAGGTAGCCCTAATTTTTTCTAGAAGGTGGCTTGATCCATGTTAAGGTCAAAGATAAATTCCAATTTTTGCACTAGCCTAGAGAATGGTTTGTAGGTTGGTTTGATTCCCTGAATAGTGGACCTAAAAGATAAGCCCATAGGTTGAGACATAGGGATGGTAACCTTGTCACCTTCCTTAATCAAAGGATGTAAGGTTGAGATAGGGGGATCTTCCATGGGAGGAGTAGACAAGGGGATTTATTCCTTGGGAATGATTTTTGAAGGGGGAGTAGGTTGATCAGTAGTTGAAGGCAAAGATAGGGTGGAAATGGTTGGGTGTTCTAGTATGTCAGCTAAAAGAGTGGTTAAGGACTCCACTACCTTAGTAATTAGAGGGAGAGGAGATGGTATTTCCTCGATTTGGATTTCTAAAGGAAGGGAAAGTAAGTCCACCATCCCAATAGATGGAGGAGGTAGAGGACCAAAATATTGGGTGCTAGGTGGTTTAGTAATGAGTGCCTCAAGGACTATGTTAATTGTATGGGTATCATGAGAGCACTCAATGTTGTTGTTATCATTCTTGGTAGGATCATGGTTTGAAAAGGGATGCCTAAATATATCAAGGGCTTGGTTCAATGGTGTATTGGGGTTGTCCAATGTGAGCTCCCATTTATCAATGAGGGATTGGATAAGGCTCTTGAATGTGTTACACCAACTGACGTCATGTCTTATTAATGGATGAAAGGCACATAAATAATTCTCATTATACCAACTAGGGGAAGGATGGGAGGCATCAAAATACTAAGGGTATTTGATAAGAGGAAGTTAAATGATGTTTGCTTTCAATAACTTCTCCAAGATGGAAGCATAAGATTCTCCAAGTGGACTGAATTACTTTTGTTTGTTCCAATTTTGGTTCTTTGTGTTTTGATTTGAGGAACTAGAGGAATTTGGTTAGTTAATAGATGGTGGGGGAGTGGATTTAAGGACAACCATATTTGTGGTGCCCTTACTCTTAGTATTAGTATTGGACTAGTTATTTGGTTTGGAAGAAGAGGGATCATTGGTTTTGTAGGTTGAGTTCTTGTTCTTCATATTTAGATTTACCTCATCAATGGCTCGGTTCTCTAACTTACATGATATGGTAAAATCTTTATTTAAGGTTTGGAAGCTTTGGACATGTAGTGTAGAGGAGATACACTTGGCACATAATTGAGTAAAGATATATATGAGTTCAAGTTGAGGTAGGGAGAAGGAAAGTTGGTTAATTAGGCTCCTTTAATGAGCTATAAAATTGACAATGGATACATTATCAAACTACTAGATAGAGTAGAGGTTGGTGATATAAACTTTCTTGGAGATATTGATCAAAAAAGTGGTCTAAGAAGGTTTGATCTAGTTGGGTGAAGGAGAAAAGGGATTTATTGGGTATGGCACTATACCAATCCAATGTCAGACTAGTTAGAGACATGGGGAAGGTATATAGAAGAAAGGCATCATCATAAGTGATGAGATCAAAATCATGCCTAAATTCCCTAAGGTGTTATTTGGGATGCTCCTTACTTTGAAAATTAGAGAACTTGGGAAGTTCCCATTGGGGAGGGTATGGCCTGATAGGTATGGATGGATGGGATCATTATAGATTTAGTCATATGACAAGATGTTGTGAGCACCCAACATAGATGAATCTAAGGTGGTCATATTATCCATAAGCATCTTCATTGGTTCTGCTTGGGGTTGTCCACCTAAAAGGTTATAAGATGCATACTACTATGGTGGTTGGGAGACATAATGATAGTGGTTAGAAGGTTGGGAGGATGCCACATATTGGTAAGTGGATGATAATGGTTGGGTCGAAGATACAAAAGGGTAATTATATGATAGTGTTTGGGTAGTGGGTAGGGGTACATGCCCTTGTAGGTTAGGGATATAGACAATTTTTTGTGCAATGGGTGCTTGTTGGAAAAGAATGGTAGTTGGGTTGGTGACTTATGGAAGGGTGGTGACCCTTGTATTGATTAGTGGCAAGGTAGAGGGTATTGACACCACAAGGCTTTCAAGTAGATTAGCAGTTGAGGTATTGGGTCTATCAAAAGGAAGGTGGGTAGTGCTAGATTTAGGCACTCCTATTGTGGAGGAGTGATTGGTAGGAATGGAAGATATAAGGGAAATAGTAGTTTGGGTTGGTTGGTTTTTTATAGTGGTATTAGAGGGGTTGTTGGTAAATGAGGAAGATTGGGTAGTCAATGATTTTTTGAACATGACTATATACTAAGAGGGGGATGAATAAGTAGATAAGCTAAAACTAGCTGATTTAACAATTTTTAGAGGAGATACAAAATCATGTGTAAATAAAATAATAGATGCAGAGATCACACACATAAACATAAACACATTAAACCATATTTATACATGGAAAATCTAAAGGTTGAAACCACAGTGAGAATAGATGCTAGAATCTACTATTCTAATATAGCCTCATAGTTAAACACCTCACTAGCTAAACCTCATAGGTTACATTTAAGGAAACCCATCATAAGGAGACACCAATACCCTAACTGAGCCCCAACTTAGTTTTTTTTATGGAACAAACCAATCAAAACTTATGAAGCTAAAACTTTAGTATATAAGATAGATTCAAAAATGAATCTAGTTTAGTTTCTTTGTTACAAGTCTAGTCTATAACTACTCACTCTCTTCTCATTCTCTATGTGATTTTTCTTCCTCTCTACTCAATATCTATGTGCCATTTCTTCCTCTCTACCTCACTCTCTATCCCTTTGAATTTCACTCTGTGTCTACATACATCTCAAATTGACACACTTCAAGTCACTCTGATAGCACCTTTTTTGAATTATAACAACAATAGCTACAACACAATGTTTAAGATGTCATGTATATATAATGAGTATTAGGGTTTCATGCCTCCAATTATTTTCACACTTCAACTGCACTCATTTTGGACTCTTCTCAATAATGACTTGACCTATCAATTTCTTATGTCTCAATTCATGCTTTACATCACAATGTTCAATTCTCTTTACTATCTATGGTAACTGATGGATTCAACTAATAAATACATATCCTCCTTAATCATAAATTGATTAGATTTATCAATCTTGAGTTTCATGTATCCATAATGAGTTCATCACCAGTTCTTGTCAATTTCTCCACTTGACTATTAAAACAAATTAAATGTAAGCCTTTGATTTCTTTCTTTGCACCATGTCTAACCATCGAGCTCATTTTTGCATCTTGTTCTTTCCTATATAATCATATCATTTTCACTCATTTTGATTCATTTAAACATGCTCGATAAATAATCTCTCGTTGAATTGGTAACCATCGATCACTTTGTCCCATTGTGTCTTTTCACTCTGTTGAATTTTTCTCATCTATATTTCCACATGCTATTTGATCTATGAAGATGCATGATTTTTATATTGGCTTGGTCGTAAAACTTTGGCATGTTGACATAATTTTTCTTATTGTGAAATTCATGAGAGCTTTCACTTTTTTAGGTCTTGCCAAACTTGCTTGAAATTTAACTACATCATTGAGTCATTAACCTTTGAGCACCTTTATGTCTTGGATCCATTCACTTCATTATATCTTCTTTGTCTTAGCATCCAAACATCATTAGATCTTTGAAGATGCATGTTATTTAGCTATCAAGTAGCTTAATGCTCTTTGATCATATTTCCCATTGGATATGCATTGCAAAATCATCCATGCACTATCAAATTCTTCTGACAAACTTGTGAGCCTTTGACACTTGTCATCTACACATTCACTCAGAGGGTCCTTTGACATGTTGACTCTACTTCTCTTTTTTGGATTTTTTTCTTTGATCAAGCATGAACCATTGATCTTTAACTAGTGTGAGTGAATGTGACACTTATCATTTGTGCATTCACTCAGAGGGATCTTTGACAATCTAACTTTGCTTTGTTCTATTAGATCATTTATGTGTGATGCAATGTGAACCATTGATCTTCCAACAAGGACAAACATTTTCTTAAGTCATAGACTTAGGAAAATATTAAAGGGCCAATTTCTTGATGATAAGGAAGGCTTAAGTTATAACTTAAGTGACCAGTTCCTAGATATAGTAAGTCAACTACAAAATAGAATGTGCCTTTTAGATATTTAGCAAATTACCTTTCAAATTTTTTTAAATGATCCATTTAAAACTTTTGAACAGTCCACTTGCACTTCAACATTTTTGAAAAGATCCCTTCACAACTTTTGAATGATCCATTTACCCTTTGGATTTTTTCAAACAAAGGCTTAGCCAATTTTCTTGAAAGAAATCATCGAACCACTTTCTTTGAAAGAATTTCAAATGACACTCATTTCCTTTGAAAACTTCTTTTTAGACAATTTATCTGATAAAGTCTATACCATTTTCCTAAAGGAATTGCCCAAGTCACTTTCTCTAAAAGAATTCCTTGGAAAAATACAAAGGTGCAAAATCAACTATGTAAACTTTTTCACACACAACCTTATGCATTTGTAACATTTGATCTACATATCCTTATGACTTAGAACTTAAACCACAAAGAGATACTTGAAAATGATAGTCATTCAAAGTACACACACAACTCCATGGGGATCTACAACAAGTTTGTTCAACTAAACACCTTTGTCATTAATACATAATAGTGTTTGATAATAATGATAATCCTTCATACATCAATGATTATGTCCAACATGGTTGAGTAGTAACCATGGAAATAGAGGTACTCGCCATGAGGTGGGGAGGCATTCCATAAGGTGGATCTACTGACAGGGCTAAATTTGGGATATAGTAAGACATGGTTGTAAGATAATGTTGCAAGGCTATAAGATTGTTATCTAGGAAAGTGGAAAAGTTCACGTCTCCTTGAGGAACCTCTTGAGGGAAGGTAGGACTTCTATAGGGATGAGGAGAATATGTTGTTTTAGTCCATAGATGAAGAGGTAGGTTGGATTGGTAATGGGTTTTGCTCCAAAAGGTCTCTTCACTGCTAGTGAGTGAGAACCATATGAGATAGGGGAGATAGAAAGCACAAATAGCCTCACTACTTAAACAAAGACAAGGTAAGAAATGATCAAAGAAAATATAATAAAACTCTAAGAGAGATATTTAAGCTCTAGATTTTTAATTAATCTCATTTTTGGCTTATGCCTTAAGAAGTTGTATGACAAATGTTGGTTTGTAAAAATGGGTACTAGAGAGGAAGTTCAAGGTTGGTTTTAGGTTATGTTTAGGTGCTAAAAAATAATTCTTATTGGAATCAATACATGGCTTGGTATTGGGCCCTACCCCCTCACTTCACATACCATAGTGATAAGGGTGTTGTGTATTTAGAGAATATATATTAATATCTAGAGATTCAACCAAAGAGATGAGTTGGTCCTCCCCTTGGTAATGACCTCCAAGTAGGATTTTCAAGAAAGGGTAATGTTACCACTAGGTGATGAAATATTATTTAGGCCTTGTCTCAAGTTTTTTTTGATGTTTAGTTGATGAAAGTGGTTTGGTTGAGTGTGTACAACAAAGAGTGAAGCTACGACATATTACTTTGCTTTTAAGTTAAGCTATGTGAATTAAAATTTTAAGCAGACGATGTATGCACTTAATTTGAAGCCAAAAAAAAGTTTTGATTTCGTTAATGAGCATAGAATAAAGAGAATATGTAAGAAAACAAGAACCCAAGTAAAGACACAAGAGTCCTACTAGGCATGACAAAATGTTTCAATGAATTTCTACTTATTATTTGAAAATGGAAAATAAGAAACTAAGTATGGGTATGGTTGAAAAACCTATTTGATTATGTGCATGTTGAATCAAAATATTGTGAAGAGATCCTCTTTGGCTTGGGAGGATGACCTATAAATACGAAAGTACTAAAGCAAATTCATTTGTCAGACATATAGTTGATTAGATTGCCTAGCGATAGCTATATCCTAGAAGCAAGAGGTTCCTTGAGGGCTGTCAATCCACACATTTTAAACAATTAATTTTCATAAACAAAATAAAATGTACTTGCATCAATAATAAAAAATTATTAAAATTGAACACAAGAATGCTTGCTTAATAAAATAGACTAGAAATGATTAAATTAGTAATAAACTAATTAATACTAATGTTAGATGGTTGGGGTATGCTTAAGAAAATCAAGAAGAGGGATATGAACAAGCAGGAACATAGAAAATCAAATTTGATTGGGGTTAGGTAGGTGAAAACAAATTTCTATATTTTATTTCCATAGTGACCATCAATAGTTGGGCTGATTGTTTATGGTTAAAATGACCATGGTCAAGTTGACCATTGGTAGTTGGATCGACCATCGATAGTTGAGACAAATATCAAAGGTTACTATATGTGGATCTTAATTGATAAATGGTTGATTGATGGGATCATAAAGTGAGATTTTGGGAGTTGGGTAGGTACTGAGCTATGAGCAAAAAGAAAAGAAAGTAATGAAATACTAGAAACCAAGTACTTATCTTATGGAAGGAAAATCAAGTGATCGGTTGAGGTGGTTAACCCATTTATGGAGTTTGGCATGATTATGATAGAGTAATGGCACTTGGCACTTTGGTGGAGCTATGATGGCAAGTTGACTCTCTGATGTGGTAGTTGGTTCACTAGATTGTTGATGATGATTCACCTACAAAATAGAAGAACTTTAGATGCACAATCTCTTGATAAAAATTTCAAATTATAGATGGATTTTACGTCTTTGGTCCTCTCTTTTTATAGGCAAGGCAAAAGAGTTATAACAAGATGTGAACTAGGCTTCCTAATTTTAACACACACATATAATGGTTCATAGCTAGATTTAGATGAGTTATTTTTAAAAAACAATGTAGATGAGTTTACATGTTAGTGGTTAAGGAGGTACACCATGACCATCAGCAATCAAGGTGACCATTGATGATTAAGGGTGAAGGGTCAAACTGGGTAACATCTTGGGTTAAGCTAGTTTGGTCAAACTAACTATGGGTTAGGTTTAGTTAGAGGCTGAAGGGTCAGATTGGTCTCAAGAGGGTTCTAAGGTGGTCAAGGGAAACTATAACATTTAAAATCATGGTATGTAGATTTACAATGTCTATAAGTACCTTTATTATGTTGGTTGATGTATGATACTCACCCTTTTATGACCACCTAATCCCACACCTATATAGTTAACTCTCCTTCAGATTGTGTGAGCCACCAAGCTCCACAACATCCAAGGACTACCATTTCTATTCTAGACCTTCATCCTTTAGCTTGTGATAGAGACCATGCTTTGTAACACCCTACCATTACCATACCAAGACATCATCCTTTGGCTCATGATAATAACCATGATTTTTAATGCCCTACATTTCTATACTAGGACCTTGTCTTTTGGCTTGTGCAAGCCACCAAACTCCACAATGCCCTACCATTTTTATACCAAGAACTTATCCTTTAGCTTGTGTGAGAAACCAAGCTCCATAATTTCCTACCATTTCTATACTAGGACCTTATCATTTGGCTTATGTGAGAAACCAAATTCCACAACACCATACCATTACCATTCTTAGCCCTTCTACATATAGTAGCTTGTTATCCAAACTAAGTTATCCAATCACAACTTGATGGGTCATAGTTACTATCCTATACCAAGAACCAATTTTTTTTAAGCCTATAATTATCTAGTCTCTAATCATTATTCAACCATTAACAACTATTTCCCACTTTAGAAAACCCTTGTCAATCATCTAGCCTCAATTGAGGCAATCCGTAGCTCTCCAACCGATCCAACCATTAAAAAACCAAGATGTATTCAAAACTAGTATTTTACAAATAATTATAAACCAATTCCAAGAGAACCAACCAATCCATGATGTTTTTATTGAACCAACCATTTGTGAAGAGTCAACTTGTGATGAATCACCTCTTAATACTATACCTATTGTCAAGGAGTCTCACTCTAACAATCTAGTCTTTATTGAGTCACTTATTAATGATTATAAAAGCCTTAAGGAAAATTATTACCTTGATCATATTCCTATTTTTAAAGATCCACCATTTGATAAGCTATTCTCTGTGTATTTATCTCTTGACCTTTTTCCCATCATTAGGGAATCTCACTTTGACAAACTAGTCTTTGTGGAGCCCATTATGCCATCACATGCTATTACTTATCCAATACCAAACATTCAACAAAACATCATTATAGAAACATCAATGCCAGATAAATAATCAAAATTGAAGTTAGGTTCTATTCTTGAACTGACATTAGATTTAACATCAGAATTAGAATCAATGTCAATCGCAACATCGGATTCAGAGTCCTTTGAGTTAGACTAAACTTCATAATCAGAATACATTTGTGGTTGTTACAACATTGGTCATGCATACCTTGTAGATCAATTTTAATACATTTGTAATCCCTCTAAATTTTTTAAGGATGAGTACTTCAACTTTGACATAAGTTCTCTTAGTATATTCTATGAGGATTGTGTGGTCTCTTCTCATTCCATTACCATTCCAATGTCATTACGACCACCCAACCTAGCCATTAATTGACATTCCACCTCTGACAAGGGTTGATGGGGATAGATAGAATTATACCTTGTTAAATTGCATCCAATGAAACATATCAATTGAAAAATATAAGAAGGACCAAGACCAAATTAATGCAAAAGAAGAACCATCTCCTAGTGAAACCTTTTTGGAGGCACTATGGGACAAGCAAAGTTCAAATTCAACATCTTCTAGTGAAACTATTTTAGAGGTGCTAGAGGACAATCAAAGTCAAAATTCAATGTTCCTTAGTGACATTCCACCTCCCACAAGGGTTGATTGGGATTGATAGAATTATATCTTATTGAATTGCATCCAATGAAACATTTCAATTGAAAAATATAAGGGGGACAAAGACTAAATTCATGTAGAAGAAGAACCATCTCCTAGTGAAACCTTTTTGGAGGCACTATGGGATAATCAAAGCTCAAATTCAACATCTTCTAGTGAAACTATTTTAGAGGTGCTAGAGGACAATCAAAGTCAAAATTCAATGTACCTTAGTGAAACATTCTTGGAGACATTATGGGATAATCAAGATAACTTCATTAGTGAAAACATCATCGAGGTGATAATAGTTGAGCATAACAGTTATTCACTGCTTGATGAAGACATTATCAAAGATAAAATTAGTAAAAATTTCAATCTACAACCTAATCAGATGGTAGCTACTCTTAGGCTCAAACAATAGAAGAATATGGTGGTCTTATTGAGAGCATATTTATAAGTCTTCATCTTTACCACATCTAACATTATGTCAAATCTAGAATCAACAACATTATGTGTGCCTGAAAGTTTTGTGCCTGAAAGTTTTGATATTATGTGTTATGTGATTTATCTTTCTTTCCAATACTTATCCATACTTACCATCCATGGATGCACTTTCCTTTACATATGCTATAAAGATACCTTGTATTGGTGTTTGAAGGAAATGAAATGAATTAACAATGAATATCACAAAAACATTCTTGGCACCCAAATCTATAGTAGGTTTTTGAAAGAAAAACTATTTAGAAGAGGTATGGGATAGCAATTTACATGATTAATTATTATGGTTGTATCATTTATTGATTAGGATGTGCATCTCCACATCAACATAAATAATAAAATCATTCACCTTGGCCAAAATCATTTACTTTGCCATTCCTTTTGCCATTGTTTCATCCCTTACCAATTACCTTGCCTCATCACTTGGGGGTAACCCTATTACCATTTTATCTAATTATCATGTCATCATCATCTTAAAAATTACCCTATATCATCCTACCATGCCATCTCTGTTATACCAAACCCTATTTTTAACTATCTTACCCAACCCATTTTGATCTTGGTTCCTTTGGTTCTTTCATCACCTTCTGTGAGGGGATTTCAATCTAGTTTCAATAGTTTTTAGAATTCCATGTTTAAATGATAGTATCTGAAAGTAGTGTGATGGTCAGTCTGGAAAGTTATCTTTCATTCATGTTTGAATGGTGTCACTAATTATAACAACCTATGGGAAAATTAGTATCCCACCTTGTGTTACTAATTATAACCACTTATGGGTAAATTAGTATCACATACCTATACTGTTATTTCTTAATTATAATTAACTATGGAAAAATTAAGAACAACACCTTTATTCATTACCACATCATATTACCATTACTATTCTCATTTACTTGGTCATTTTTCTCAATTTTAGAACTTGTTGTGACCTAATCAGTTCTCCCTATCTTTTGTATGGGTGGAACTATAGTGACTTGAGGTCACATCTTGGGACTATGTAGTTAATGATTGATTCATGTTGAGGTTATCTCAGTCACCCTTTACTACACTATCACCATTTTGTGAGTAATTTAAGTTTCCATGCTCTCTCTATTTTATGAGTAACCTAAGCCATGCTCTCATCATTTTGAGATCAATTCTAAGTTTGTATGCTCTCGTTGTTTTTAGAGATTGGACCATTTAGTGTCTCATCATTCTCCATTGAGTTGAGTTGCTCCAAAAATTCCAAAAACATTTGTAAAACTGATTTAGAAAATCCAAAAACATTGACCACTTCTTTGTGTTAAGGATTCTGGGAATGCTCACTAAGTCACAAAAAACCACTTGTTATTTAGTTTCCCAATCATTTTTGGCCTTGTATCCCATGCTCTCTCCATTTTATGAGATAATTACCATATTATTCTATCATAACCATCATTTTTTATTCTCATCATTTTCTCTATCCCATTTCCTAGGAAAACTACATTTCACCTGAAGTTTTTGTTGGATATCACATCCATAGAACTATGTAGGTGCATCCACTTGCCTCGTGCATCTAGAGATAGCTTGACAACCCCCTTATTTTTATTCTATTCCCTTATTTTTTTGTTTGTTTCATTATCCTTTATCATCTAAGGGTAATGTTTATCATCTTGTTTATGTCGTGTTGTTTGTATTAACATTATGATTAACCATTGTTTGTTTGTTGTTTGTCTTTATTTTTATTTGTTTTTTTCTTTTATTGGTGTTTTATTTGTTTTTTTACATATTTTTTTACTTTATTGTTGTTTTTGATTTAGTCTCTATGCATCCATTGGGTGATTATTTGCACATTATTCTTGAATCCATCCCTATTCATACATCAACACTATCATCATGGTATTTATCATTAGTTCACTCTTTTCACTTGATTATTGGATCATGTGTCAATCCTTATGCATATTTTAGCCTAATTATCATGGTATTCTATTATAATGCCTATCATCACATGCTACAACAAAAATCAGCTATTAGAGTCTACACAACAATGAAATAATGATATAGGTCCTTGGCACTAGAAACATTCCTGATCTCATCCAAATCATATCCTAAATAGATTAATTAAACAACAAAAGAATTTTATTCTTTGCTAGTTTAGATGAGCATCTCCCTACTTGCAGGTTGCCCAAATTCATCTTTTTTCCTTTGTACCATTTTAACATTATCATTCCATATCATGTTTACCACTATCTAGATACTAATGATTCTAGCTGCCTCTCAAAAAATAATTGTATACCATCCCACTTGCATCACCAATGATTCTAGCTAATTTTAAAAAAATAATTATGTTTCCATGCATTTTAAGGTTAATGATTATAACTACCTCTGGTAAAATCATTTTCTTTCTTATGCCCAATTGTGGCATATTTTCATTATGATAATGCTTATAACTACCTTTGGGAAAACCATTATCTCTATTCACCCAACTGGGGCATCTTATTCTCCTACCAATGATTCTAACTATCTATGGGTGAATCATTTTTTTCCCTTTTGATGACTATAACCACCTTTGGGAAATCATTCTCTTATTACCCTAAGCCTTTTTGGATGAGTATAACTGCCTTTTGGCAAATCTTTACCTTTTTTTATCCCAACCCTATCAATGATTATAACTACTTATGGTAAAATCATCCTACTTATCTACCCTAATTGGGGTAGCTCTATATGCCATACATTATAACCACCTATGGTAAAATCAATCACTTCCACTCCATTTCATCTTTTTGGTCTAAATGTTTCCTCCTTTTGAGGGACTGATTGCTAACCCCTTTGCCAATTTCTCCCTCAAGGGGGCACCTACAATTCATCCATTGATGTTGAAGTGATAAACATACAATACCTTTTCATTATATGAGAAGATGTTACTATGATTACATCTTTTAATGCATTTATAAATAGGGGCAAACTATAGACAGTTAAAACTGGCTATTAATGGCCTTTAACCAGACTTTAGATCGATTCCTACCAACCTTGTTAAATTAAGCTTAAGAATCACTAAACATCCTAAATTTTCTTATGAATCATTAATTTAAGCTTATAAACTCATTTAGAAATCCCTAATTTGGGTATCCTACCAAAAACAACCAAAACCTCTCATGGATTCATCTTTAATCATCCTACATCACCCCAACATGCAATTTGGCTTATAGACCTATTAAGTGGGGTAAGCACACACATAAAATCAAATCTTGAAAATGCTAAAAAGCCTAAATAGAATTAATTAACATGATAAATCAAATTAAATGCCTATTTGAATTATCCATGAGAAATTAATGAATAAATAAAAAAGGAAATTTAAAAATATGAAATATCCTAGTTTTTCATGATTACCTTTACAAGTTATCAAGCCTTTGGAAAATATCTCAAAATATCTCATTTTGGAGACACATGCCTAGTCATTAAAAATAATTATTACTTGACACATTTTAAATCTATTGGGGTTAATTTAATCACTTAGGTTAGGTTTGAATGCATTCCATGTTTAAATTACACTTTAACTCACCATGAGTTTGTATGAGTTCCTAAGCCTATAAATGCAAGCATTGGCCTCTGCATTTACAGAGCTTGGATATTATAGAGTTATAATGTAGGTTTTTGCATAAAAATCATGAAAATAGTGTTATAATTCCAAAATATTGAGCCAAGCCATAAGCACAAGCCATATGAAGAAAGACAACGATGGTGCCAAGGGGATAAGGAGCAAAAAAAACTCCATTGCCAAAGTCTCTTTGAGCATATGTTATGCAAGACACAAATAAATCATTTAGAAGTCTCAAGGAAGGTAAGGATTATTTTTCTTTGTATTTTAGTTAGTTTTTCAATTACATTTTATCCATTAATCTCCCTCTAAGATCTAGGCTTAGAGATGTTAGCATGTTAGTGTGTTGATTTCATTATTTTTTGAAACTAACACTTGATCTAACCTTCTCTTTATTGTCAAATTCCTATGATCACACTTCATAGGCAATCATAATTTGGCATATTTACAATTGTGACTAATACAAGCTGATCAATGTTTTGCATAGTGGGGATTGGACTTCATAGGCATGATCAACCTGCCATCAAGTAATGGGCATAAATGGATCCTCATGGACACATATATTTCATGAGATGGATAGAGGTAGTGGAACTTAAAGAAGCCAATGAGAAATCAATTATATACTTATATGAGGGAATCATAATGAGATTTAATGTTATCTAATAATGCATTGGGTTTACTTAGAATTAATATCAACAAATAGGCCATCAAGAATATCATCCACTTGAGCATCTCATCAAACTATTACCCTCGAGGTAATTGTCTATCTAAATGCACAAATAAAAATTTGATTCACATTATAAAGAGGACCATGGAGGAAAATAAAAAATCTTGGCACACTAAGCTCAATACTACCCTTTGGGCTGATTAAAACATGCCCAAGAGAGTGTTGTAAAATTTATCCTTTATGATAGTTTATGGAAGGGAAGTCAAATTGCCCACATCCCTTAAGTTACCTTCATTAGAACTCACCCATTAGTTAGGATTTCTCAAGTGTGATCCCCTCATAGTGAGGTCAATAGAGCTAATGGAACATGAAGAGACTAGAGTGTAAGTTGTGCATACCATAGAACTTCAATAGGCCCAGATGAAGAGGACCTTTGATAAAAAGGCTATTGATAGAAGTTTCCAAGAGGGATATTTAGTGCTTGAATGAGATGCAGATAGAGAAAAATATGGAAGGCATACCAATTTTGATGTAATATGGAGTGATCCATATGTCATAATCAGATACAAGTAATCCAACACTTTCTAAATCACTAAGTTGAATGGTGAGGAGTTGTCCATTCCAGTCAATAGAATCCATTTTTAGCACTATTTCCAATATTTTTCATGTAAATTTTAAATAAGTAGATTAGATGTTTTTCATTTCCCTAAGTGCCTTGTGCACATTGTTTTGGGATATATTTTATTTCCTCCAAGCACTTGTGCATATTTTTCATCTTAGCTCAGATCTTATTTCCTATAGGTGCCTTTGGTGCAACTATTTTCTTTTGATAGGAGGGTCTTAGTCTATTCCAAATCTAGAAGTTTACATCCAATGTTCTTAAGGATAAAAGGTCCATGAATTCCAAATAATCCATGCCCAATGGATTAATCAAAGCTACTATATTTCCCATTTAGTAGGCAAGTGGCTTGTATAGGTCACCATGGATGTTGACACTTCAGGTCACCCTAATCTGCATAGATTTGAAGCACTATTGTGCAAAGTATTCCCATTAATGCACATGAGTAGCACCCAAAAGAGTGAGTTACATGCCAAAAAATCAAATAGATAGTGAAAGGGGGTGAAAATTTATGAAGTCATTATAAAATATTGGGATGCACAAAATTTCAATCCCTACACTCAAAATAAATATTGATCCTATGTTCTCTTTGTGAAACTATATATTTTGAGCAATTATGGTGATGATGTTCTTAAATGCCCAACCAACTATTTAGTCTCCATTATGAACTTCTTATGTAGAATGTTTTTAGAGATTAAAGCCTATGTAGATCAATATAATAGGTAGGTGTGTAACCTTCTATTCTTGGTGAATCACCTTCACTTCATAAACAACCTCTTACCTTCTCCCTCCCTTTTCCCTTTATCAAGATTTAGGTTTAGCGCTATTTGTAGATTTCCTTTCTACTCTTTGTAGGTATGTGGATTACTCTTAAACTAACGTGCTTAGAATAGAAGGAATCTAGCCTACTCTATTAGTTCATACCAAGGAGTACAAGGGTCTCACACCTTGGGTATGTTCAAATCATTGCAATGAGACAATTGATATTTCATCCATTTAGGTGATGTGATAACACTTTGTCACCTAGAACTGAATGCTTCAATGCCTTATGCCAAGTGATCATGCATTGTGCCCTACATCAAAACCTCTCATGTAATGAAACATGCATAGGTGCATGTTTCAAATGATAATAATTAAATCTGGGAAAGCAGATCCCTAATCACAACTGTATGCTTTCTCAAACTTTTATCTTGATGAACCATCTACCATATTTCTCACTCATTCAAATGGGGTGAGTAAATTATGGCATGAGTGATTTGGTCATCTCAACCACTCTACCTAGAATAACTTAGTCATTTTGACATGGTTTCAGTGTTTTCAAGAGTCAAGTTTTATGATAAAGTTTTTTAGGGTTGCATACTTAGTAAGCATCCCGAGGAGAAGTATGACAAGGGAAAATCATGAAGAACTAAATAAATATTATAACTTGTCCACAATGGTATTACTATTCCATTTATAAAACCTTCATTAAATAGGATAAAATACATGCTTACTTTAATCGATGTATTTTTGAGGTATACTTGGGTTTATTTTATTAATAAAAAATTATAGATCTTTGACCATATTAAAGACTTCAAGGTGTTTTTAGAAAACAATCAAGTAAATCCATCAAGATTTTGCACATTGATAATGGTGGTGAGTATGTCACTAACTATTTTTAATAATTATGTACTTTAGAGGGGATTAAAATATAGTTTATAGTTTCATATAGTCCTAAAAAAATGGTGTGTAGAGTGAAATAATAGGTCATTAAAGGAAATGACCAACTATATGTTACATTTCACATCCGTTCCACCTCAATATTGGGCTGGGGACATCAATTGTTCTTTTTATATCCATAACTAATTTCCTTATAAAACATTGAAGGGAGTCACTCCTTTTAAAGCATGGAGTGATTAGAAACTAATAATGAAGCAATTCAAAGTGTTTGGATCTCTTATTATGACTTAAATTCTAAAGAATAAATATGAGGCAATATAACCTTAGAGTCATCCTTTCATCTTAATTTGATATACTAAGCATGCTAAGGGATACATGATTCTCCTTCCCATCACTCATGAGCTTTTCATTGAGAGAAGTATTCATTTTCAAAAGGGTCCATCGAACTCGACACTATACACCTCTTCGTCTTGCTTGGATGCATTAGGATTTGATGACATTTTTGATGATTTAGATCCACTTGAGTAGTTTCTTGATGATTCAAATTCTTCTTTTAGTTTTGATGATGAGAGTAGTGATGAGGAATCACCTTATCCTTCTCCCAAAATAACTTCAGAGGAAGAGAAATATCCTCTTGACTCTCTGAGCACTAGTTCTATTTGGTCTAGATAGACACTATAAACTATTGGCCAATGGTTTGGATATATATCAGACATTAGGTAAACTTGTTGTCAATTATAAGATGCCCCAATGCTTTCATTACATCTACTTCTGATCCTCAATCATTATAAGAGGCATCAAGTAATCCTGAGTGTGATACTACTATGGAAGAGGAGTATGGATCCTTTCTGAGGAATAACACTTTAGATATAGTCCCACTTTGTAAGGGAAGAAAACTTGTTAGATGTAGGTGGATCTAACAAAAACAATATGTAGCTTATGGGTCCATAGACAAATTTAACTCATGTTTGGTAGCAAAAGGTTTTTCTCAGGTGCCTAACATTGACTATATTGAGATATTTACACTAGTTTCTAGAATGAACTCAATTTAACTCACTCTTGCTATAATCATAACACATCACTAGAATATTCATTATATGGATGTGAAAAGTGCCTTTCATCATGTTGACCTCAAAGAGAAAATATATATGGAATAACCACAAGGATTTATGGAAGATTCCTCCTTAGTTTTCAAAATTTATAAATATACTTATGGCCTCAAATAAACTCCTTGAGCTTGGTATGCCAATATGGACTCTTTTCTTATTTTGATTGGGTTCACCAAATCCCATTTAGATCCAAATGTCTACATATTTTGGTACGATGATCCACTATTGATTTTGGTTCTCTATGTGGATGACCTACTGATCACAAGGAGTTATTCATCCACCATTGCAACAATTAGAATTGATTTGTTTGATATGTTCTCGGTGACTGACTTGGGCTTGTTGCATTACTTCCTTAGGATTAAAATTTCTAAAACTAACTTTGATATCACTGTTACACAATCCAAGTATGCTCTTGATTTTCTTATATGGTTTAACATGGATGATTGTAAGCCATCTCTAAATCCTTTTCTATCTGGTGTGAATCTCGAGGTTGATTGTCCATCTCCTTTGGTTGATCCTACCTCATATTGACAACTTATTGGTAGTCTCATCTACCTTACACACATAGACCTAATATTTCATATATAGTGGGCATGGTCTCCATATTTATGCAGGAACCACATGAGTTACATTAGAAAGAAGCTAAGCATATTCTCCACTACCTTAAGGGTATTTATAATTTTTAGATTCACTATGGATTATACATCAAAATTAAATTAATTAGTTATATAGATTTAGATTGGGCTAGTGATATCAAAATCATAAGTGTACTTTAGGATACAATTTCTCCCTTAGTTCACACTTATTAGTGGGTCAAACAAAAAATAAAATGCTATTACTTTATATTCTAAATATGTAGATTATAAAGGATCTTTTAATTCTACCACTAAGGATATTTATTTTTAGTGGATTCTCACTAAGTTTGGCATCTAGTTTTTATGACCAACAATCATCTTCTATGATTACCAAAACACAACCTAGATCTATAGGAATCTGGTCCTCCATAAATGAACCAAGCATTTCAAGATTTAAATGTATTTCATTTATGATCTCATCTATGAGAAATTCAATGATCTTTGTTACATCTATATAATAGATCAAATTATTGATATATTCTCCAAACCCTTCATTGAGAGTAATTATCTTCATTTGTGAGATCTTTTTACGATTCAAGTTGATCTAATATCTTCCTCTAAGGGCATTTTATTTTACTTGGGTAAATCATCAAGACTTTTTTTAAGGACCCAATTCTACTATCCACCTAAGCTACATTTAAGGGGGTGTTAGTGCAAGTTTTTACTCCATTTAATGATTTTTTATTACACATGTTTAGTTAACTTGCTTATGTGTCTTTTTAGGTCATTGTGAAGGATAATCCCACATTCATGAGGATGTGAGGATATTTTTATATTTCAAGTATATAATGTACCTTCCTTAAGCTTTTATGGATAATGATGCTAATTATAACATTGTAATCTTTTGATTTTTGAGTAATAATCTTCTTCTCACTCATGTTTAATTTTGATGCTACATACATGTAATTTATTCATGCATTCAATCCTACCCAGATTGATCCTCAATTATGGCCCACCCTAACATTTTCTTTGTTGACATTTTCATTTTCTTGCACTCCCATTACATAAGATAACACCTTTAGGTTATATAGAGTAAGTTTAAGGAGGTAGCATCTTAAGCATTCAAAGATATTCATCAAACGACTCAACTCTACTCTACCACCAAAATTTTGAAGGTTAGGAGTTTAAATTACATTTCCTTTGTTAATAAATTTTTAGAAATTCAAAAGTAAAAAAAAATTCTTGTGCATTAGAGAAATAATGAAAAATTATGAATAGGATTTACCATCTATTAAAATCAACAGGTTATAAAAGTCTCAAACATATTTCTCCATAATCTTCATCCCCACTTCTTCCTCCTATATAAACATTCATAATTGATTTGTTATCTTCTAATTATGTATTTTACATTTATTTCAAATTCCACAACCTCTACGTGATTTAATGTAATGTTAAGTTATTCATAGCTTTCATTTGTCCATGTGTGATAATTATTTGAAGCTAGTGCCTCTATGCCTTTTTTATGAGAAAATTATCTTGGAAATATTTTGTTTATTCCTTCAAAACTATAAATACCCTTGAAGTATTAATTTTATTAAAAAAATTCTTGCATGAATTCATACTAAGATCCATTTCTTCACCCCATATTTATTTATTTATTTTGGATTTTCATAGATATAAAAAATATTTTTTTCCTCTTCATAGACACAAATTGTTTTGCCTTCAATAGCTCATTGATTACATGTTAATTCTCCTTGATGGATTTCTTCTAATTTATTCACCCATAAATATTGATTCTCATTTTCATTTATAGCAACCCATTGGAATTATAGTATCAAAAGCCTTATCTAATTTTCCACTAAACAAAATACAATAGAGATTTGAATTGATTCAAAACAAATTTACAATGAAAACAATTTAGTTTAACATTTAAATTGGCATGTTTATGCAATAATTTCATTATTAACCAACATTCCTCTAAAAAATAAAATAAAATGTAAAAAGAGTTCAGTTTCATGTTAATTTTAGCATTGATATTTCTTTTAGTTATGTAATTCAAATAAAAAAAATAAAAAAAACACAATCACTATCATATAGTTGTATTCTATTGTGCATCTTTGATTCACTAAAGTTATGCAAAATATTTTAATTTTTTCATTTCCAATAATTTTATTAGTTTTATTTGCATTCATAAATCAAATTAAAAAAAAACATCTTTCAATTTTTAGCATTTAATTTTGCTTTTCATTTAGATGATTTTTTCATTTAACAAGGTGTAAATAAAGTATTTACTCAGTTAAATTCCAACACTTCATTTGTATTTAAATTCTTAAAAACATTGAAAAAGAAAGAAAAAATCTAATTAGTTCATTTTAACATCACGTTTATTTTTAATTTATTAGTACATAGTAGTTTTGATTTTGTTTTCTCATTTACAAATCATTCATTTAATTTTTTAGAGGAAACATTTTTAATTGTCCATTATAAAAACATTTGTTAGCAAAATTGCATTCACATAAACATTTAGAAAAATAAAAAATAGTTTTTAATGTAAAATTTACTTGGCACATTTGTTATTCCATCCTTAGATGAATCTCTTAGAAAAAGTTAATCCACAGAGGATAGAATCATTCCCATTCATAACCATACCCATTCTAGTAGAAAACAGGCAAAATGACATATATTTTGAGCTTTGACTTGAAATATTTTTCTCAATTTGACTTCAAAACTTAATTATCAATCATTTGAGGATTTAAATCAACAAACTTATATAGTAAATTTGGCTAGATAAATCCACTTATTAGTATGCTAAAAATTAAATGTTTGTATTTTATTTGGCTTTTCATTCTTGTGCTTAGCATCATCTAGATTTTATTCACTTTGTAGATGCCATTTGTTGGATGAGACTAACCCAATCAAGTTGATCAAATTTAGAGAGTAATGCAGCCTAAATTATATCTATTTAGAGATATGAATATTTATAATGAGTTACATTACTTAGTTCTTTTAGATTCATGTCATTATAGAGCTCTTTTTCCTAGGAAATTCATTTCCCCAAACTAGTTTGATGCGATATATTAGGAATAGGATTTAAAAGCTAAGAAAAATGGAACACATCAAAAATTTCAAATCTATCCTAATATATAACATCACCTCTGATTGGGCAAAGGAAGTAATTCAAATGTAAATTCACAATTAAATATAGGAAATTTTACCTCACTTTTGAAATCAAATCTATCTACCTTGAAAATTAGTAGAGAACCGAAATGACAATAGAAGATCTTGATAATTACTTGATATGTTGGATTGCCTTGACACGAGCTCAAGATGTTGTAATAATGATGATGATGAAGGATGATTGTGAGACAAGGTGTAAGCATAATATTATTATATTATTGGTTGAATTTTTCATGGGAGTGAAGGTGGTTATATAGAAGGTGGTGGAAAAGATAAATGGTTGAAAATAAGCCATGTTGGAAGGAGATCTAAGGCTGTAAGCATTTTATAAGAATTTAAAATTCCTAGAGAATTATAAAAAAATGATTAGTAAGGGGATCTAAGAATATTAGATAATTATATATCCCATTAAAATCAATTAATGAGGATTATATGGTGATTATAAAAATGATTTGTAGGAATTATAGTGGAATTAGGTTAGGGAAGAATTTAAAATTCCTAGATATTGTGTAAGATTAATTAAAATCTAAATGATGTGATAAGAGGGTGAGAATATGCTGATAAATTGATATGGGATAAGCGATAATATTTGTCTATGATGTGGGAAATTTAAAGGGAATGTTAGTAGTGTTATGGGTGTGAAATTAGTTGGTAGTTAGTAATAGGGATTAGTAGCAGATAGTACAATGAGTTAATTTAGATGTATACTTTTTTCCCCTATTTGAAAGGGCATTATGACTGGAAGAAGTAATTGAATTTCAAAGAAATGAAAATATGGGAAAGTTAGTGAATCAATAATAGTTAGGATGGGTAATGCCCCCTCAAGGATTTGTGTGCTGAGGAATGAGACAGATGGCCACTATAAATAAAATGAGGGGTGAGATGTGTAGATAAAATAAGTAAGGGTTTAGATGGACATGATAGATGGGATAGATGTGATGGATATGAGGAGATGTTCTCAATCCATGAGCTAAAATGTCATGAAGATTTGAATTGATGATGCCATTGGAAATGATGTATGCAAGGGAGGGAAAGATGATAAAGTTAGGAATTTGGATGTTCCCCAATCAATGACATATGAAAGGGAGAAGTTATAAAATTTAGATAGATTGATAAGTAAATCCAAGAGATTCATATGTATATAGGTAAGGATGCATTCTGGGGAGAGTTTTAGGCTTGGATTAGATGATTGATTGAATGGAATCATGATATTTAGAAGTATCTTAGGCAAGGATACATACTAGGGAGAATTGTGAGATTGGATTGGATGATTAATTAATTGAGATGGATTGACATGTTCCTAAATGATTGATTTGATAATGAAAATATGGATGTCATGATTTGTCGGTCCTAATAGATAAGTGTAGGAGATTGATAAAAAAATAGGGAAATAATTATGGATGGTGGTTAATGTCACATTAAGATAATTGATTTGATTAATGAATTGATTATTTATTGATGGATAAAATATTGATGCCATGATTTTGTCAGTCCTAATTTACAAGTGTATAATATTGATGGAAATATTAAGAAAATGATTGAGTGGATGGTTGAGTAATTAATTAATTAATTGATTGATGATTGATTATAGATCAAGGATTGAATTGATTGTAAAATAATCATGGATGATTACATGATTATGAAGAGGATAGATGATCATGAAAGTGATATGATTATGATCAAACTAACTTCAGACACCCTATGCGACTGATCAGTTCTTATATACTTTATGTGGAGCTCAGGCTGATGTAGTTCTCCTAAATCAAGAAGAAGAATGTGATCAGATAATGAGATATGCCAAAAAGTGCCCCACAGAGGCCAATGAGGATGATGATAGAAAATGTAGAAATGAGAAGAGTGATAAGGATGGTCATGAAATGGGATGTTAGGTAGTAATTGAGTAGGAATTAGGATGAGGGAAGACTGGGGACATAAATTCATACTTTGAGAAGAAAATTAGAAGAAAATAAAGAAATATAATGAACTAATGTTTAAAATTAGGTGAATGGAGGGTTAAATAGTAGGGATGAGGGGTAAAAAATATTCATTTTCACCCTAACTCTTTGAAAATTTGGATCTTGATTGACATGAGGTTTCCACAAAAAGATGAACCATATTCCACACTATTGTCATAAAGGAGAGTGAGTACGGGAGTTACATGGACCTAAAGACTGTGAGGATATGATAAGTCAATTTAATTTGATATTTATTGCATTTATTGTCATTAAAGATAAGTATAAATATAATAAGAATGAAGCTACTACAAGTAGTTTCGCTCATAGCAATTTTGTTACCATGAAACATGATTTTGATTTTTAAAAATGTGAATTTGTGAACAAAAATAGCAATTTTTTTAGGTTTTTAACTTGATTAGCAAATTTGTAATGAAATATAGATTTGTAGATGAACTCATAGAATCAAAATTAGAAATGCAAATTTGTGAATTTTGAAGCAGATTCAAAAATAGGTGAAACATGAATTCATAATTTTACAAGAGCAATTTTTTTGGGTGATTAATGAATTCACTCTTAATAAAAGAAATTTCACTTTTAGGTTGGAAATGATAAGAAATAAAATTAGAATTTATAAGAAGTGATTTCACATGAGAAGAAGTGATTTTACTTATAAGAGATGGTGGGGAAGAAATGGGACATTGGCTAAGGAAATAAATGTGATAGATGATGTATTAAGAAAGTGACTAAAGTAGATAAGCTAATAGGCTGACTTGTGATGATGGTAGGAAAGGCTGCCATTATTACATCATGTGGACAATTATTGGAGGTGATGTTATGGGTACATGAGATGATAGGTATAGATTATGGAGTATTATAGTTAGTGGGAATGTTTTATGTGGTGTAGATGCCATTTATTAGGATTAATCAAGCACTAATTACTACCTTGGTTGAGAGGTGGAACAATGAGATGAGCACATTTCACTTTGTCATAGGTGAGATGATAGTGATGCTAGAGGACATATAACACATATATAGGATCCTTATCATATAATATCATCTTTATTGTTAGTCAAGTGCTCAAATGGTGATAATGCAATGGCTAGTAGGTCATCTAAGGGTGGGAGTGTATAGGGGCCATCTTGACATAGATCGGTTCATGTAGAGGGGGACCATTGATAAACTCATATTGAAAATTGTGTCTATTATTGAAGTATCTTGCTACCTTAAAATAATAGGTGATTCTTCCCTATTGACCTAAGAGATGTGGTTGTAGACATGGTAGAGCCTAGACAAGTATTTATGTGGGGCATGATGATATTAACAAAAGTATATAGAGACTTGCATTTAGCCACATATATAGTGGGTGATAGAATTAGTGTGACCACCCTCTAGAATCCTATAAATATGGTCATGGGAGCATATAGACATCAAGTAGCTAGTGGGGACACATCACCAAAGGGGGGTAGATGAGCTAATGATTTATGGTTGTGAGATCTTGATGGGTTCCCATTGGGGTCATGTAGGGATTTATTATTTTATAGATGAGCATTAGATGAGATGAAAATAGAGAAAATCACTTGGATTCCATATAGATAAATACATTAGGGATGGAATAAAGATACCATGTACATGGGATTCATGATTACAAAGTCTTATATTATGGTCAGATATGACACAGTTTGGAGAGGTACAAGCCATATAGGGTTATATGATAATTCAAGATACTATAGGGGTACCACAAGGGCCACATAATTTTTATTGAGTGACTAGGGAGAGGGGGATGTGGGTACCTATAATAGTGGGTGATACAACAACAACTAACTTTGATGTAGTGGTACTTGTACCTTTGGATTACTAGTTAGTGATTCTAGACCCCAGGGTGATAGGATACTTTGATACTAGGTGGACATAAAGAGCCCCAATTAGATTGACATATCCAATAGGATAGTCATAGAGGATGGAGGATAGGATTAGAGATGTGATGTAGAGTTATGGATGTAGATTATAATTTTGAGCCATTTTATAGAGTGAACTAAGGAAGAAGAGGGTAGATGGATATGGGAAGAGAGATAGGGATGGTTAGGGAGGGGATACCTAGGTGCATGTGACACAAGTTACATATCCATGTGATTAGATCGGGGAAGACACCATCTTTGCATAACATAGATCATATAAATAAGAAGAGATGGGAATAGTGATGGAGATAAGATCCATACCTAGATGGATGTGAAAACTAGATGAGATGGAGGATAGGGGACTAGAGGGAATACGAGATGGGAATTGATACAAGATGAGGATGGGGAGGGGAGGATAAAGGTATGAATGATCCCAAACACTTTGAGTTTATAGGATATACCCTAAATAAATGATAATTATGATAAAAATGGAAACTTATATATGATTTATATCCATCAATAGTCATAGAAGACAGGGGTGTGGGGACTAAGGATCTAGTAGGACCCTTTGATATTAATGAGCTTGGTCCTTTGCATACTAGGTTAATGGAGGATGAGTTTTTAATTAGCTAAATAAAGGAAGAGATTAATAGTATGGGTGTAGAGATAGCTGGTCTTTCATGATAGGGTATACCAAAGATAGAGATATTGTAGATAGAGGTTGACATATGTTTTCATTATGTAATGAGAACACTTGTTTGATATCCACATTATAGACAAATCATGCAGAGAGGGATGCTGTGCAACAAGTTTATATTTATAGGGACTATGATAACTGGGTAGGAAGTTGACTAGGTCTAGAGCAAGGATACAATATTAACAATCATTTAATGAGAAAAACATGTCAATAATACAAAGGGCTCCATATTATAAAGAGAGTAATAATAAAATGGGACACTCTAGGTCCATAGCTTTTATATAGTTAGTTCATCCAACACTAAGGCCATCATCACCTCTAGACAACCATAGCCATATGTGACCCTTTGATGCATTATGCATTTTGTATTTTTGTCACATGGATGTCCATGATGCATATTATACATACCCATTTTTAATGTATTCATAGACTATATATATATGTATATGTATATATATATATATATGTATATGTATATATATATATGTATGTATATATATATATACATATATATATATATATATATACATACATACATACATATAGATATATATATACATATATATATATATATATATATACATACACACACACACACACACACACACACACACACACACACATATATATACATATATATATATATATATACATATATATATATATATATATACATATACACATACATATATATATATATACATATATATACATATAAACATATATATACATATACATATATATACATATATATACATATATATATATGTATATACACACACACACACATATATATACATATATATATATATATATACATATATATATATATATATATATATACATATATATATATATATACATATATATACATATATATATATATATACATATATACATATATATATATATAGATATATACATATATATATATATGTGTGTGTGTATATATATATATATATATATGTATATATATATATATATGTATATATATATATATACATATATATATATATATATATATATATATATATATATAATTATATAATGATTCAATTTGGTATTTATGGATTATTGTTATATAATGGTTTGGACTTTGATTATTTGTTATGGTTCATGGATATTTATGGATTGTATTAAATGTTTTGAGATTTAATGATGTTTATGAAATATGGTGTTTTAATGTATGTACTAATGATGTTCTTACTTTTTAAGTTTCATGTTAGCATGGTTTTTTATTTATATTGATTTGATGACGTTAGATTAGATGATAACAATGATTATTATGATGATGATGATATATTAGGTGATGATTAGTGAAATCAAAAGAGAGGGGAAATAATTAAGGTTTTCCTTTATGTTTGTTTTGCTTGAGCCGAACATTCACTCATGGTCACACTTTCAACACTTACTTAGAACTTACACACTTAACATATTTACATTGCATTAATATTAAAATTATTATAGTGGAATACATTAATATTCTCAACACGTACACATTAAAATATGCCTCCATAGTAATATTTAAATAGAGTAAAGAGTTATTTACTCTCATACAATTTGTGTTAAACTAATACAACTCTTTATTATACTATGGGAGAGTTTTGCTCCTTCACAACTTGTCCTCTTTCCAAACAAATTTATTCTCAAATATTTTAACCCCTTTTCACCTCACAAGATTCATGGGGTGTCTCTTAAACTTCCTTGACATGTAAATAACACATAATAGTTTGGTATATTTATTTTTTTATAATTAAACATCAAACTATGAGTAACAACTCTAGGGTACTTAGGTGACATTTCTAGGTAAAAAAAGAGTTACTAAAACTATAATAACTTCACTATTATTTATCCAATTTATATAAAATTTAAATCATAACTTATAAACAAATAATAATACCATATAACCAAATTTTTACATCTAATACTTATTGCAAATAAAAAACAATCTTTCCAAGTATTATAGACTACATAAATGACATTTTCAAGTTGAACGATAGTTACTTAAAATAATATAACTTTACCAAATTTTACCAATTGATCTAAAATTTTAAACATAACATGATAATTAAATTTTATATCATAACAAAAAAAAATTAGTAACCCAATTCTTATCTCAACTTTACCATAAGGTAAGGAACCATCTTTATACTAGACATATGACATTTTTCAAGTTGAATGATAGTTAAAATAACTATCATAAATTTAAAAATATTTATCCAATTGAGTTGAAAGTTGTATAAAAAAATTATAATACAATTTATATCACCACTCCAAATTTGGTAACCCAATTCTTACCACAACATTTCCACTTGGTAAAGAACCATACATAATCTAGGTAAACACAATAGTTTAATAGAAATAGATGGTACATTATTGATATAACTCTAAATTTACTAAAATTTGGTACATAGGTTGCACATGTTAGGTACTATAATTCCACCAAATTTCATCTTAAAATTATTACCAAAAAAAGAGAAAAATACTTCCAAGTTTTTTAATGAATCAAATAGTATGCTTCTACAGTGATTCTATGTAAGGAAATTACTTAGATGATTCACAATAGTAGAATTATATATGGTAAGATCAAGAGAAAAATAAGTAGATCCATAGAAAAAATTAGGAAGAGAGCAAAATACTTGAATATTATGTATGATCCACTTCAAGGGGGAAACCTCCGCAATAATGTAATAAGAATAAAATTCACAATATGATCCTAAAATACTAACCACTACCTCCTATATATACTCTACTTAGCTATGGTTATTCTATAGGTTGACCATACCAAGAACATCAATAAATACAACAAGCTAATATGAAGATGTGTAAGCCACAAGTTAGCCACACATATCCTTGGATGCACTATAGGTTAAGGGAATAGCATTACCCACCCCCACACCCACCCACACCCCCGCCCCCACCCCCCCGCCTTCAAAACATCATTGTCCTCAAGTTGAATCAAACCAAGATGTTTATATAGGAATGCTTGATCTTCCCATGTTGTATCTTCAAAATTTAGGTTATTCCATTTGATCAAATACTGTTTAATGGCTTTAGTCCACAATTACTTAGTATACATGTGAAGTATCTCCGTAGGCTCTAAAATGACTCTGCCTTCTTCATCTAGTTTAGGTAACTCAGTTTGAGTGAAAACTCTATGTCCAATTACTTTCTTTAGGTAAGATACGTGAAATACTAAATGTATGTGATTAGTTGGGGTTAATTCTATTTGTAATCCATACTAACAATTTTATACAATATTTGGTAAAAGCCATAATACTTAGGTGATAGCTTGCTATTTTTTTCTATTACTTCAGAGACATGCTTATATGGATGAAAATTCACAAAGACTCAATCACCTATGACAAAATTCCACTCACTATGGTGTTGATCTGCTTACTACTTCATTTAATTTTGTGCCATTACTAAATTCTCTCATAAACTAACACCCCCTATTGATGGTGAATGTGTTTCTCAATAGCTCAAACCTTAGGATGCCCTATAAAAACTAAAGTGATGGATGGGGGTGGTGCCCATACAATGCCACAAAGGGAGACATCTTGGAATAAGTGTTATACCACCATTCAACAAGTGGCAACCAATGAACCCATTTTTCTTATTTGTCAAAAATAAAACAATGAAGATACCCTTCGAGATATTTGATGACTACATCTATTTGTCCATCATATTGAGGATGATAGATTGAGCTATGAAATAATTGGTTACCCAAACATGCAAATAATTTAGTTCAAAAATTACTAATAAATATGAGATCTCTATCACTGACAATGATCTTTGGAGTGTCATGCAATTTTTAAACTGTATTGAGAAACACAAAAGCTATTATATTAACAAAAAATAGTTGTGATAGGAAGAAAAAATGAGAATACTTAGTGATTCAATCCACAAATAACATAATAACATTTTTACCCTAAGCCCTTGGTAACCTCATAATTAAATCCATGGAAACCTTTTCCCAATGTTGGCTAGGGATTGATAAAGGCTACAAAAGACTTGGGTTCTTAATAGTTTCACCTTTAATTTTTTGGAATACCATGCATTCAACCACACATTTCTAAAAATCCCATTTTAGTCCTTCTTAAAATAAATATTGCTTGATTCTATGATATGTTTTCAAAAATCCTATGTGTCCTCCAAGTGGAGAGGCATGAAGTTCCTGAATAATTTTATGTTTGAGGAGAGAATGTTTACAAAGGTATAATCTATCTTTATACCATAATGTGTTCTCCTTCCATGTAAGTTTTTTAGATTCATTACAACCCTGATGAATATTATGAATCAAATCCTTTGTAATATTGTCATTATCCCATTCTTATCTTACTTCCTCTAGCTAATCTGCCTACCACATGGTCATGGTGCATAACAATGCCTCAACTGATTCATCCCATCAAGAGAGGTAATCTACCACCACATTCTATTTTAATTTCTTATACACTATTTCAAAATCATAGCCTAACATTTTAGTCACCCATTTTTGTTGTTCTTCATATGATAAATGTTCTTCTAAAAAATATTTGAGGCTATCATGATTAGCATTTACCTAAAAGTGATGACCCATCATATATGTTATATATTACTTCATTGCATGTATAATAGCCATCATATCTTTCTTATATATTCATTTGAGCTCATTTTTATCTTTAATTTGGTGACTTTAAAATGTCAGTGGTCTACCTTCTTTCATGAGTACAACCCATATGCCATATCCTGATGTGTCACACTCCACAACAAAAGTTTTTGAAAAATCAAGAGTAACCAAAATTAGAGTTGTGCACATAACCCTTTCAACTATTTAAATGCCTTGGTATCTGAATCAATCCACTAGAAGGAGTCTTTTTTTGGCAAAGAGGTGAGTGGAGCTACAATTGTACCATTATTTTTGACAAACCTATGATAGTAACTAGTTATCCTCATAAATCCATGGAGGTTATTGATAGTCTTGGGAACCTGCCACTCCATCATTACTTGGATTTTATTAGGATCAACTTTCACTCCTTAATGTGAAATAATATGCCCGAAGTACTCCACCTCTTGGATAAAAAATCACATTTGGAAGGTTTGGTATAAATCTAGTGTTGTTTTAGAAGTAAAAGCACCAATTCCACATGCTTTAAATGGTCTTCCCAATTTTTGTTGTAGATAAGGATATCATAAAAAAAAACTAATACAAAATTTCTCAAAAATGAACTTAAAATAGTATTCATGAAACTCTAAAATATGGATGGTGCATTTATGAGGCCAAAGGGCATGACCATAAATTCATAATGGCCTTCATGAGTTTTGAAAGCTATTTTAGGTATGTCCTTATTGTAGATGTGAATCAGATGATATCCAGAGAAAATATCTAACTTGGTAAAATAAATAGCACCATGTAATTCATATAGCAAATCATCAATTATTGGAATAGGAAACTTATCTTTGATGGTGTATTTATTGAGTTCTATATATTCTAGGCACATCCTCCAAATATCATACTTATTTCACACCATGATCACTAGGGAAGAATATTCACTTTGACTATGTTGAATGATTCATGCCTCCAACATCTCTTGTATCATATTTTTAATTTCACTCTTTTGGGTATAGGGATAACTGTAGGGTCTGATATTGGGTGGTGTACTTCCTAGAATGAGTATGATGGCATGATTCTATGTATGACTTAGAGGAAGTCCTTTTGACATGTCACCAAAAATAATAGAATGGTCATCCAACACCTTTTACAAATCAAGATGTGTAGAATTTCTGGTTGGTTGAACCTCCATAGAAATTTAGTGTGCCATAAAACCTTCTACACCTTTTCTAAGAATCTTTGTCATCTGGTGGGAAATAACTAGTTATGGAGATTTATCCTGTAATCCATGTAATTTAAAAGTACTTCCTTTTGAATGGAACCTCATGAATAATTCCTAAAAATTCATCTTAATAGTGCCCAAAGTGGTGAGCCATTTCACTCCCAAAATAATGTCAGCTCCTCCCATGGAAATAGCAGACATAGGGGAATCTAATAAATAATCTTTCATAACAAGACATTTTCTAAAATAGTTGACTTTACCACCATATGTAATCATGACCTGAAAGTCTAGAGCTGTGTAAATGAAACAATTCAAATGAGCAAGCAACTTACTATTGATGAAGTTATGTGTACTCCCAGAATCAATTAACATAGTCACCTTTTATTTCTTTAATAACCCCACCACTTTAAGAGTTTAAGGAGTACTAGTTATTGAAGGTGCATAACAGGAAATAGTAGGTTGAGAATATTTAGGTTCATCCTTAGGTTCTTCTATCACTTCCCCTGAAGCAACCTCATCTTATTCCTCATTATTGGTACCATCAATGTAAAACAACTTCTTTTCAGTACATCGATGCCCTTTGATCCATTTTATATCACATCTAAAACACAAAAAAATTTCATGATTTTATTCCACTTGTTGAGATGTCAATCTAGTAGGCTGATGAAATGATGGTACTGGAAAGGTGTGGTCATGAACATTGGTGAAAGGTCTTCATTTGATCATCTCTTATTCCTTGACTATGCATGCCTTTGGTATGGCCTTAGATACAATACTAGGATGAAACATATAAACCTCCAATTGGATGTTATATTTGAGGCCACCCAAAAATAGGTCAGTCATATTTTCCGTAGTGATGTCTACCACACGTAAGGAGAGGTTATAAAACTAATGAATGTAGTCCTTGACAATCCCAATTTGGTGCAAATTGGTTAGTTGACTGAAGTAATTTTTATAGACATTATTGTGATAGTGGAGCTGTAACTCCTAAAAAAAATCAACCATGAAATTAGGTCACCCTTCTTTTTCTTTTGAGCACACAACCAATGATACCAAATGAATGGCTTAGGCTCTAGATAGAAAAAGGTCATAACCAATTTTTGCAAACATGGATTTTGATGTAGATCAAATAAATTTTCAATTTGAGTGATCCAAGTGAGTGGATCATGACCATCAAACTTACTCAGGTCCACTTTTGGTAACATCGGCTTAGAGATAGAATTGATATTGGTATTATTTGGAGTAGGAGGACCAAATTGAAATGGTGGAGTATTTTACAGTGATTAAGTTTACAAGTTGGTAAATTGACAAAATATTTGTTTTAATTGATCCTTCACACTATCCAAGTCCCTTCTAGAACCTGTAATGTCCCCTTAAACTATATCAAAATCATCTTTTTTCACCATGGCATACAACTCTAACTTAAGTTTCTGAACTACCTCCAAAATAGATGGATCAAAAGTTTTAGATTCTATGTCATCCTATGAGGAGTTTTTGGAGTTTATTACCCTTTACCATGTTTATGAGTGTTTATAACAACCATGGACAAACACTAGGAGGGTTTCAACCCAAAAAAAATGTATCAGTGGAATACACCATTGTGATTGTCTCACTAAGATGAATCCAATGACTATTATTGTGCATAAGGGTGAAAATTTTCAACCTAAAAAAGTGTACCAATAGATTATAACTTTTTGATTGTCTTATAGAGATGAATCCAATGACTGATAATTTGTATAAGGTAAAAAATTTCTAGACTTTTTTTAACCCCAAAAAAATGTTTTTTCATTTTTTGTAAAAAACCTCATGAATAAATCTGCAGTGATGAAAAAAATTAAATCCTCCCATATCATACGTTATGTTTTCTTGGCCTTCAGGTGCTCATGATAATAGATCTACAAAAATACACTATAGAAACTTTACAAATTTGAAGCTCTAATACCACTTGTAAAGAAATTACTTAGATGATTCACAATAGTAGAATTATATATGGCAAAATTAAGAGCAGAATAAGTAGATCCACATGAATAATTAGCAAAAGAGTAGAATAATTGAATATTATATTTGAGCCACTTCAAGGGGGAAATGTCCAAAACAATGCAATAAGAAAAAAATTCATAATATGATCCTAAAATACTAACCACTACCTCTTATATATAATCTACTTAGCTATGGTTATTCCATAGGCTACCCATACTTAAAACATCAAGAAATGCGACAAGATAATATGAAGATGTGTAAGCCACAAGTTAGCCACACATATCCCTAGATGCACTATAGGTTAACGAAATAACACTCTAAATGATCTATTTTTTTTGCACAGGTTATATGATATGATCAAGTTTTATCATCTAATTCCTACCACAATTGAATAAACATTATTGACAAATGTCCATGTCTTAATAATCCACGTAGATTAATAAAAATGGAATAAATATCTCCACACTTTCACTATAACAAATGAATACTTTAGAAACATCAATATAGAAGGTCAAGCTCACACCAATAATACCACAACCTAAAAACCCAAACAAACACACTACACTCTATTTTTGATTGATGCAAGATTTCACAAACCCTTGGATGCTTTTGCATCATACATCTAATTTTTATAACTTGTGAGATCCTAAAATATTAGATGGAATACGTGGTAAAACCACTCTTTTGACCATGAAGTATAATATCCATGGCATTCCTTTCCAACACACTATGTACTTCAACTAATTATCTCACTTATAACTCCATTTCTAACTCATTCTTGCTGGTTTCAAATCTATCCACTTCATCTTTTCTCCTCTTTTTTCCCATATTTTTATTATCTCTCCTCACTATTTTTCTAGGGTTAGACCCACCATTGTCCATCCTCCTCCACCAAAGGCTCATATTTTACATTCTCCATATTATTTTGGGATGAAACCTACCTTCATCTAATCATATCCACCAGAATGCTTGTTCTTGCATCTTCCTCTCTATTATGTGCTTAAATCCACTGTAAACCAACCAAGTCCTCCTACATAATTCTTGGCTTTGTTTCCACATTGTCCAACCTATTTTTGGTACCTTATTTTTATTACTCTTCATTGTTTTTCAATTCCTTTCTTATGACTACCTTCTCCTTTTTCAGCATGAATATCATCCATGTAATTTCAACATATATTTTGGCATCAAATGATTACTCACATCCTCTAATACCATATCAAGGATAGTATTCACATTATAATCTTTCAGTGTCCTCATTATTGTGTTAATAAACTCATCTAACTCTACTAAAACATCATATTCTTCTCTACATGATTTGGCTGATATGTAAAGCAATTGATCATCTACACTTTCATTTTTAAGTGCATAATTTTGCACTTTTATCTTCAAATCTTCAATTTGGAAGGCATATTTGAATTCTTCCTCTCTCTATTTTTGCACCTACACATTGGTTATAGTTATAAATTAGTTTATAAACATGAGACCTAATATTCCCCATTATTGTTTCTTTTATCTTCACACTATTATCTTGATTTTCATCAATCCTAGGATTTTCAAAGCCTTTATTACTCTATCATTGTTCTTATGAAAACTCTTCTTCACTTCTCAAACTCTTTATATCAATTCTAAACTAATTTTTATCTCCTTATTTCATTTCCATATCATATGCAAATAATATTGCACTCTCCTCATCCATATGAGGACAATGCACATCTTGACTCATAAGAGCCTCTCCTCCAACATATATGTGGTTTGATTCTAAATATGTAACACTGATTTCATCTTTTAGTGTTCTTGGTATAATCATGTCCACCATCTCAATCTCCATCTCCTTTTCTCTACCTACACATTGAATAAACATATTAAAGGAATCAAGAGTTTGCTTAGTCACTTATTTCTTCTCTTTTTCAAAACACAAGGACATGATGTCCAAGTATTATCTACTATTCAAAATGTTCTAAAAGATTTATCCTTCATGATTTAATCCCAAAGGTCCATTTTAAACAATCATCATGGTTATCCTCTCGTCATTCTTCTTCATGTTTTATTCTCCTTCAAATAGATGATCCACAACCATATTTTGCTCATGTGCATCAACTTGCACTTATTCCACCTTCATTATTTCCTTCATGAAAACCTATAATTCCTCATGGATTCCCTCCTCATTCACCTTTGTTGATTCATTTACACAAACCTGTAGCTTTCCTTGGTTATCCTCAACCCTCATACCCTTAAAAATAAAAAATTTACATGTATTTCCTTCATTCACCAAGTTAAATTATGAATCTTCCTACTCATAGGATACCATAAACTCATTCCCATCATAAAATAATGGGTCACCTTCTTCTGCTTCAACTACTATCACTTCCATATCCACTTGCATGAGGATTTCTTCTTTTAAGCTTTTATCATACAACTCTTTCAAATTTTTGTTTTCTAAAATACATTTGGGCTTCTCACATGGAAACCTCACCTTCTTTTTATCTTTGAACATGACCTTCTTATCCCCATATGCATATTTTTCCTTGCTACTTCTCAAAGTATAATTTTGTTGCTCACATGGAAGCTTCCAATTCTTATTGCCTCTCTTATAAATCTTCTAATTATTTTATTCTCTCTCAAGCCTCAACACATTAAGCTTCTATAACCACTCTGTTGGGTGATGAAAAATGTCATGTCAACAAATCAACCCTTTTTCCTATCATCAAGGTTAAGATGGAATCATACTAGTTTAATAATAAGGGTTTAAAGCATGATAGTTGATTCCAAATATGCATATACATGATTTTTTAATAGTTCTAGGAAATAAAGAGAAAGTTAAATATCAAACAAAGCATAATTATAATTTAGAAATTAAATGTCTTTAAGTATAATAAAAGAATTAGATCATAACTATGTAATATAACCTATCCAATAGAGAAATCCTAAAGATGAGGCAGTCCCTTGAAGGAAAGATTTGTGATCCTTTATAATTATATTAAATCAAATATGTTTATAATCTCTCAATATCTCTTAAGTTCAAAATAGATCAAAAGAAAGAAAGAAAACAAACCAAAAGACAAGTAAAACAAGTAAAAGTGCAAACCAAATAGTGAAATGTAAATAAACATTAATATATTAATCTAATAATAAATAAGAAGAAAACTAAACTAACTAATTCTAAGCTATGAAATAAACAAGTAAATATCTAACTAGCTATCTATTAAAGTGCAACAAGAATAAATGAAAGGACAATAATAAAATGATTTAAATATTAATCTAGGAAATAACAAAAAATCAATCTAATAATATTATTAATTATTTTAAATATAAACTAAGAAAATAATTAATAGACGAAATCAGATTAACATAAAAACTTAAGTAAAGAGGTATTAATTTAACTATTATAATATAAGAAAATAGTATTCAAAGGAGAGAGTTTAAATTTAAATAGAAAATAAGATGAAAGATAACACAAAATAAACTGATTAAAGTAAAAGATAAAAAGATAATTTAATCTAAAACAATCTAATCTAAAACAAAAAGGGAAATTAAAGAAACAAAATAAATAGAAAGTATGAATATTGATAAAGCATCAATTGAGAATAAAGTGAAATATGATCTATTGAGAAACTAAAATTTTGAGTATAAACAGTCTTCAAAAAGATGACAAATTACAATCAAAAGATCAATAAAATGTCACAAGATGTGATGTATTCTTCACTATTCAGGTCTATTACATGGAAATCTGCTCATACGACTGCATATCTATAATCATAAAAAGATATTAAAGATTGATATATTTTAAATAATTGATTTATGAAATAAAAAAAATCTAGATATACATGCACTAAACAAAATGATTACTTCACTTTTAGAGAATGTATTTTTTGGTCTATCTATAATTACTCATTTGATCCTAGAGATATTTTCATAGAAAAAAAGAAATAGGGATAAATTTTTAAAACTTCAAAGAGAGCTCTTCACTTATATATTTTTCACCCTTTATAATGCCTCTTTGATATATTTATAAAGCAATCTCCTCTAGATATAGTTATAAAATAAGTTATAACTAACTTTAGTTACTTGTTGTTAACTATAATTGACTTTAAAAGTCAATTATTTAAATTTATGACTTATATCCTAATAATTTTAGACTTGACATAAAATTTAATAGATCAAGTTTAAAAATAATAATCCAAAAACATTTATAATGGGTGGACCTATTGGCCATTTTTTGACCTACATACAAAGATTTCAAGGATTGAGCAATGTTTCTGATTGAGAGAAGGACCCAATGATAAAAGAGGAAGATCATTTTTCTTACAAACCCTTTTGAAACACTTTAAGTCTACTTAAAGTGTAATTTATCATCTTCTAAGGATAGGTCTAGAAGCTACAGAGCCCCCATGAAGTGTTATGAGTGCTTGAAATAGATGTGAAAGTACATGGAGTTCATCCAGTTCTTCATTGAGTCCATCCTGATGTTTGAGTCTAATGGTAGAAAGTTCAAGTAGGTAATTTTTTGATGCTATATCTCACATGTACGGTAGTTGGTAGTCCCTAGTTGCTATATGCTAAGTTCTAGATCATCCACTAAAATATGAAGGAAGTTACACACAATCAAAGTTGGGTCCCAGGCATTTTTTTCTAGGTTTTCATACTTATCCAAAGAAGATAGAACGTCTCCAAGACATCATGTGAGAATGAATGAACCAGTCAACTTATATTTTTTTTTCTTCACTCAGAAGACTTTTGAGACTAATGGGTCTATTGGGTTTGTTCCTTTTGACCTCAATAACATCTCTATCAAATTTGGCTCCTCTATGTTTCCTGTATTTCAAGATATAAATTATCAAAGTTTATTAAATGATGAATGATAGTCATCTGAAATTCAAAATAAAGACACCACAAAAATCTATATAAGCTTAATGTTGACATTCAATGGAACATCAAATATGTCCATGTTGATGTGAAATGACATTAATGTAAACATCAATTTTAATCAAGGTAATTTACCATTTAGGTTTAAAAGGTCCTTAAAAGGTTTGAATTTGGTCGATATCTAATGATCCATGGTAGTTCTCATACTGACACATAATATCTAACTATCCACATTGAGTCAACTAAGTTAAAAAGTCCCCAGGTTAAAGCCTTTAAATAACTACAAGTTAAACATAATCCAATAGTGTGGGATAATCAAGCCAAGATCCAATGAAGCACAATCATTATCAAAAGGATGGGTCCAAGCTAAATCAAGGGCTTGTATTTAATCATACCAATGATCTGATGGAGTGAAATAACTGATAAGAAAGTAGGACTAGGGAGATCTATGGTACATTTGAACTTGTACATCTTGATCAGATGGTGAGCATGAGTCAAACTAGTTGATGAATCCAAATAGCTAATGAGTCAAGGACAAGAGGCACAAACATGTTCAATTAGCATAAAATCAATGGATCACAGGTATCTATGCACAAATAGATTAATGGAGTGAATCAAATTCAATAAGTTAGCATATCTATGTAGCTAATGAACATAAAGATAGTTGAGCATGATGTTGATGGTCTGAGTTGGTAATTGATAGCCAATAAGTGAGAGTGATCTCGAGACATTTTTTATAAACATTGAAAAAGTTTAAATGGACCTAGGCAAAGAAAATGTCAAAGAGCCAAACTCAGAGGTGAACTATGGCCACAGTTTAGAGACCAAGAATTACCATTAATGGTTCATTTAATAGATCCTTTGGGTCTAATACAAAATTTGAGGATAAAAAAGTGACCATAAAGTAAAGTCAGGTAGTTTGTAGGCTTTCATAGATATTGTGACTATGTGAAAACCAATGGTCTAAGATTGGTTTTCACCTATAGTGGACCTATGTGTCACCTATCGTCATTGATCATTTTTGATAATACAAGTATAGTTGGCCACCTAATGTAGATGTGACATTTTTAAGCTAGTTCCAAGACATGATCCTTGTCAAAAGATCAAGTGGAAGTAGCATGGAATCCTAAGATAATGATCAAGTGGATAAATAAGGATAGTGAGTGTTCAATTATTTTACAAGGCCTTTAAAATAATGCCTTCTTGATAAGCCCCTGACTTAGTTGCATCCTTGAATTAGTGCTAATCCATCATAAGTGGTTGGTCCTTTTCCAATAAATGACTCTTTCTCTCCTTTTTCTATAAATTCAAGCTTCTAAGCCTTAAAATGGATCCATCTATTCCTCTTTTTGGTATGACTAGACTCTACAAAAATTTGTACTACAATACCTTTTAATGCAATAAAGATTGAATTACATCATTTTTTAAGCTAGATTTAAGTGTGTTCTATGAATTCATGCACTATTTTTAACTGAATATATGTTCCTCTCTTATGTCTAAGTTTTTCTCACCTTTCAAAAGGGCTTACTAGTCTCATAGGTCATTATAAACACAATCTATAGTTTATTATCTAATTTGAAAGTAGATATTTTCCCTCTATTACTAATCTAGTAACTGATTAATGCCTTGCTTTAAAATATTTGTGAGATTGATGTTCTTTGATCTAAAAAGTGTCTCACAGTGTGTTTTATGTGAGTTGGAGTGATCAAATCACTAGTGCATCACCATCTTTTTACATGCTTTTATAAGTTTTATCAATTCTCTCCCCCTTTACCAAGCAAATGATAGTTTAGTTTTAGCATAGGTGATAGATCCATAAGGAATCCAACCTTCTCTAAAGGTTTGATCCATTTTTAGGACACCCACAGCCTAGGATCAGTCCCATTTGTACTAGATTTGAGTAGGAAGATCTAAACAATCCCCTCCATAGTTAAGGTGCAAATATAGAATCCCACTAGTTTAGCATGCCTAGTAGGACTCATTCGATCTTGTCTTGGAAAAATTGTAGTTGCATCAATGTTCTTCATAAAGAATTTGGTGATTACAATCTCAAGCAATTACTTCTAAACTCTAGGTAGTTTATAAGTAAGTTGATTTTCATTGCACTATCCTGATGTTATTTTTATGGCTATGTATGAATGAAATCCCTATGTTATACCTCCTTATCATCCCTATGATGGATCATACCATCCTTATCATGATCCATATGAACCTTGTTATGAGCCTAATCAGTCTTCCTAGGAGATTTATCAAAGCCATGATGAGCCTTATCAAGTTTCCTATGATCCTTATTATCAATAGGATGACTCTTACCTTCCTTATGAGCCATATCAATTTTAAGACTAGATTTCACCTTTCCCATATGGATATGATGTGGTATATAAGAAATTTTGTCTGCAAGAGAGAATAGATGAAATATATCTTAAATTTCTATCATATTCAATAAAAGTATGTTCAGATTCCTTGTATGAGGAGGTGAATGAGCAATTTTTTTAGAACATGTCTAATGATCTAGAGGAGAGGCTTAAGTTTTGTAGCTTTGTATTTAAAAAAGTAGAGACTTGTGAGAGGAAGCAAACTCAGTTGGATCAGTTGTCTTAAGTACCCTCTTGTATTCCTTACCAACCTTTTTATTGTTCCCTTTCTTCACCACTTAACCCTCAAGATCAAGTTGTCCATGAAGACAAAAAGGTTTCAGACATTGATGAAGTAATAGCCAAGTGGAAAGAATAGAATGTGGAAGTTCTCAAAAGTTTCTCTTTCCCTCCTCTTCAAGATTATGTAAATGATTCCATTTCCCTCAAGATCCTAAAATTTGATCTTGATCAAGCTCCCATGCTTCATACTTACTCTCAAGTAAATGAATTTCATTAGCCTCCCACCATCTCTCTTCTTCAAGAGGAGCATGTTCTATGGGAAATAAAGAAAGAAGTTGTAGCTAAAAATCAAGTTCTTGAATAATGTGAAGAAGATGATTCAAGTGTGTATGATGAAGAGTTATTCATTGATACTCCATTTAAAATATAAGTTGAAACTAAGATTGTGGCTGATATTGAAGAAGTTATACTAAGTATGCAGAAGAAGAATGGTCTTGATTTAAAATAAATCCATGAGAAATTAGTACAAGATGAAGTTATAAATAAGGTTGAGACATCTATACTTGAGGAAGATCAAGATACCTTTCAAAATTATCTTATTTATGTTGATCAAAGTGAATAATAAAAAGATGATTAGCATTTGTATGTTGAATGTCTATAAGAGATTGAAGAGCTTTGTAAAGATATGTTGCCCATTAGAGAGCATGATATTGGGAATTTTGATCAAGAACCACCTATTCAAGATTATGATATAGCTTGGTTTGAGTATTAAGATCTCTTTGAATGTTTGGATGAACTCATAGTAGTTGATAAGAGAGATAAGGTCATCCAAAAATCATGTATAGCTGAGATGTCACTTGACAAGGTTGTAGTTGACAAGAAGCATAAAACAAATCTAGAATTGCAAGATGAATTTGTTTTTGTTGGAGATTGGTTTACTATCAATGGCTCATTTCAAGAGATGTTAAGAGAAATAATTGGGAAAATGAGTGCCTCTTCAAAGGTCATGTTTAATAAACTCCCTACTTTGCAACTTGTACCATCTTTTGTAATGAGCAAATTCTTGAATTTACCTTTTGATCCTAGTGGATCATGTTATGTCATGGGTAATAAGATTAGTTTGTTTATGTTTTATCCCAAATAAATTCTTTATTTTCACATTTACTTTGTTAGGATAGTTTCCTTGCTTTCTTCCCTATTTTGGTGGAGTCCATTATCTTTGCCAATCAATAGGTTTTCTACAATCATGGAACATATGTGTTATTTATTATAAGTCAAAGGTCATGTACATGGTCTAAATTTGAGCATAGAAATCATTCTGCCTAGCTAAGTCACCAAAGATGTTGGCCATTTTTTGGCCTACATACATATCTTTCAAGGACTGAGCAATGTTTCTGATTGAGAGAAGGACCCAATGGTAAAAGAGGAAGATCATTTTGCTTGAAAATATTTTGAAACATTTTAAGTCCACTTAAATTATAATTTGTCATCTTCTAAGGATAGGTGCAAAAGTTGTAGAGCCCCCATGAGGTGTTAAGAGTGATTGGAATAGATGTGGAAGTATATGGAGTTCATCTAATTATTTCATTGAGTCCATCTTGATATTTGAGTCCAATGGCAAAAAGTCCAAGTAGGTAGTTTGTTAATGTTATATATCACACATGCAAGTTGCATGAGAAAATGATCACATGGGTTCACTCATCTTGGTCCCTAGTTTTTATACTCTAAGTTCCATATCATTCACTAAAATACAAAGGAAGCTACACACATGCAAATTTGGGCTCCCAGGTATTTTTGCTAGGTTTTCCATACTTAGCCAAATAAGATAGAACATCGCCAAGATGTCATGTGAGTATGAATGAAATAGTCAACTTGTATATTTTTTAATCTTCAATCAGAAGGATTTAAAGACCAGTGAGTCAATTGAGTTTGTTCTCTTTGACCTCAAGAACATCTCTAGAAAATTTGGCCCCTCCATGTTTCCTATGTTTTAAGATATAAATTGTCAAAGTTGAAAAAAAGAATGATAGTCATGTGAGAATAAAAATAAAGACATTGTGGAAATCCATATTATCTTAAATTTGATGGTCTTTGGAATGTCAAATACATCCATATAGATGTCAAATAATGTTAGTGCAAACACCAATTTTAATTAAGGAAAGTAACTATTTGGGTTCAAAAGGTCCTTAAAAGGTTTGAAGTTGGTCGAGATATAATGATCTAAGGGAGCCCTCATATTGACACATAAGATATAACAATCTGTGCTAATTCAACCAAGTCAAAAGTTCCGTAGGTTAAAGACTTTAAGGATCTACAAGTTGGACATACTCTAATGGTGTGGGATAATCAAGCCAAGATTTGATAAAGCACAATCACTAACAAAATGATGGGTCCAAGATAAATCAAAGGCTCACATTCAATCATGATAATGATCCAATAGAGAAAAAGAACTATCAGGAAAGTGGGACTAGCGAGATTTATGGTGCACATGAAATCATACATCTTCATTGGATGAAGATCATGAGTCAAACTGGTCAATGAATCCAAAGAGCTAATGAGTCAAGGACAAGTGGCACAAGTGTGTTTAATTGGTAGAAAATCAATAGCTTATGGGTATCCATGAATAGATATATCAATAAAGCAAATCAAATTTAATAATTTAGCATCTTTGTGGAGCCAATGAACATAAATATAGTTGAGCATGATTAGACAGTTTGAGTTGGCAATTGATAGCCAATAAGCGAGAGCAATCTTGGGACATTTTTGATGAAATTTGAAGAAGTTTAAATGGACATAGGTAAATAAAATGTTAGAGATTCAAGATTGAAGGTAAACCAATGTTTAACTAGGGCCATAGTTCAGAGACCAAGCATTACCATTAATGCTCCATATAATAGATCATTTAGGTCTAATACAGAAGTTGAGGATAAGCTAGTGACCATGAAGTAAAGTTAGGTGATTTTCAGACTTTCATAGATATTTTGCATATGTGAAAACCAATGGTCTAAGATTGGTTTTCATCTATAGTGGCCCTGTGTCTTGCCTATCATCATTGATCATTTTTGATAATATAATTATATTTGGCCACCTAATGCAGATGTGGCACTTTTAATCCAGTTCCAAGACATGATCCTCATCAAAAAATCAAGTGGAAGTAGCATGAAGTCTTGAAATAATGATCAGGTAGATGAATAAGGATAGTGAACATTCAATTATTTAACAAGGCCTTTGAAATTGTTCCTTATTAATAAGAACCTGACTCAACCGCATCCTTGAATTGGTGTTAATCCATCATAAGTGGTTGGTCTTTTTCCAACAAACAATTTTCTCTCTCCTTCTATAAATGTAGGTTTTTAAGCCTTAAAATGGATCCATCTATTCCTCTTTTTGGTATGACCAGACTCTACCAAAATTTGCATTGCAACACCTTTTGATGTAATAAAGATTGAATTACATCATTTTTAAAGCTAGATTAAAGTGTGTTCTATGAATTCATGCCCTATTATTGATTGAATATATGTTCCTCACTTATGTCTAAGTTTTTCTCACCTTTAGGAAGGGATTAATAGTGTCACATGTCATTATAAGTGCAATCTATAGTTTATTGTATAGTTTGAAAGTGTATATTTGTCCTCTCTTACTAATCTGGTAATTGATTAATGCCTTGTTCTAAAATATTTATGTGAGATTGATGTTATTTGGTTTGAAAAGTGTCTTATAGTGTGTTTTGTGTGAGTTGGAGTGATAAAATAATTGGTGCATCATTTATTTTTTATATGCTTTTATAATTTTTGTCAATTCTCTCTCGCTTTACCAAGCAAGTGCTAGTTTAGGTTTAGTGTAGGTGATAGATCCATAAGGAAGTTAGCCTTCTTAAGAGGTCTGATCCACTTTTAGGATACCCACATCCTAGGATTAGTCTCATGTTGGACTAGATTTGAGTAAGAAGATTTGAACAATCCCCTCCTTAACTAGGTTGAAAATCTAGAACCCCAATAGGACCCTTGACTCACTTGATAATGTTTAAATAAACATCTAACTATGCATGTCAACATTCAATAAATAATAATAGCTAAATAAATTAAAAAACTTCTAATATTAAATTTCATAAGAATTTATCCATATTAGTACATATGCCAATAAGTTGTTTTTCATAAAATAAATTATTTCCTTATAAAATACTAAACCTTACCAAAAATAATATCCACATACTCAAAAATTTAGTATCATGATGATAAGTCAAATTATCAATATGAACATAATAGTTTAGTCAGATTCAACATCAAAAAATAAATAAATTAATAGAGCATGCTTATTAGTTTGATACTTTATGTACTCCATGGAAGCAATGGGAAGCTCAATCAAATGAGTACCCTCAAAATGATCAACATCTAATTTTACTTTCTTTAACATCCTAGTCACCATGGGCTATGTTGTAGGGTTGATAGAGAATTTATTACTAGAAAAAATGAGTCTTTTAGGCTTAGGTGAATGCATTTTAGTATTCAAGGGTATAAGTGAATTAGGATGAAAAAGTTCTATAGTATCATGAATAGTTTTTTTAGGTTGAGCATACTATGGAGTATCATTTAGATCAGATTAAATAGTAGTATGCATATGCTGATAAGATTAACTTAGAGTACCTCACCCATAAGTATGATGTCTACAATGTGCTCCCCTCAATCCTCTATTACCATAGAAATTCAAGGATATAGTAGGCAAAGAGTCAAGTAAATTCCATAAAATTAGATTAATAACATCAAAATTAATGGATACTCAAGTTACATGATTAAATGGATGATAAAAAGTGTTAGCATCCCTATTACCATCAAAGCATTAGCCTCAAGAACCACCTTGTGAAGGAGTGTTCTCGATGTATTGATCATTACCTCCACCCAATACATTTTTGCTTGATTCATGAAATTTTGGGGTCTACCCTAACATACTAAGAAGTATACGTTAGAGGTAAAATCACTGAGAGGGGGGGGTGTGAATCAGTGAGCCTAGATAATCTAAATTCAATTTTAATCTTTTCAAAATCTTAAACAATTACCGCAAGAATTTCATGAAGCATACATATCATTCATAGCAATGAACAAGAGAGACAATGCAAGATAAAGCACATAACACATGACATATGTGGGAAACCCACTAGAACTTACAATTGGACTACTATCCTAAAATAAAAAGAACCAATTTAGACTAGTTACAACTGATCAAGGAACTACTATCCCTTATTTAGTGAGACTACAATTTCACAAGGTGCCACCATACCTATCTAGTTGAGCGACCATAAAAACTAGACTTTTACCAAGTTTCACCTTGCAAGGAGGATACAACACCTAAGAATACAACATATCTTAAACACTGATATCCTACCAATCTAATAGAGATACAAAATATATCATCTCTTTTCAACTTTGCACACTATAAGCATCTAAAACATCCGTTTAGACCACCATAGACCTCTTCACTCATACTCAACCTGCAAGAGAACTATTATGACATCATAAACATGACCCCAAAATTCATACACACAATCCTCAATCTAATCTACTCATCAATTCATCTACTAGGCACTCTCCCTCTCCTTCACTCCAAAACTCTCACATTCAGAAACCTCTTTCAAGTCTAGAAACCATCACATTTGGTTTCATTATTTATAGAGCATTCATGATAATCAACATCTTGGTTGGAAAATAGGCATTCCTTAAACCTTAAGTCATATATAAAATTGATACATATCCCAATACTATCCACATAGGTTGGCCATAACACCCATGGGTCACCCTTAAGTAACTACACCTTTTAATTAGGGCCTTGTAGCTCTTATAGGTCTCATGGAGACCTATTCACCCATTTAACACATCATCAAAAAATAAAAAAATAACACATGACCACTTCCAAATACATGTGTCCACTCCTTATGTCCCCTTCAACATCCTCAAATTATTATAGTCATCTTTGCTCACCTCTTTGTATGCTCAATCAACTCAAACATAGACCTTGTACATAGGAACACTATGAAAGAACAAACAATCAACATATTACTCATTATTCATACTAACTATCAATTATAAAAGATTCTAAATTCCATTTATATGATCCTCATGGAGTCTAAAATACTCTCCAATAGATAATAAAACATAAAACATTGAAAAAACATCAATACAAGCTTAGTTATTGATCCAGAGGTCAATTCAAAAAAGGTTCTATAGTAGATCAAAACCTACACCATTGCATATAGCCCACTAAGACCTTTTCAACGGTATATGGAACATATAAAATGGAGCTCATATGCTCCTTGTGTAGATGGTCAAAGTTCTAATCAAGCTAGTCAAAGTAGGTTAAAGTTGGCCAAACTACATAAATTGACCATTATGTAACAATTCTAAATTAGTTCCATGGCATAGATCCTCTCGATAGTTTTTTGGCACAATATATGATTCATGAGATGGAGTTCATATTTAAAAGATATGGTTGGTCAAAGTTGTGGTCAAACCTGGTCAACAAGATGATGTGGCAAAATTTGGACCAGTAAGAACGTGACACATGGCATGAAGTGTGAGAAAAAATATGTGTGGTTTTTTTCATTGATAGGAGATATATTCATCTTCAATAATCGATAAAAAATTGGGGTTTGAATGGAACATCTAGTTAGACGTCAACAAGTGTCACAACGAGTGGTTGACAAGTGGCCTGGGGAGATTGGACCACGTGGTGGGTCCTAAAGTCACCACATGATTTGCCACTATTCATTGTTTTCCATTGTCCAATTTTATTCCTAAATGTTCCTAAAAAACTATTTCCATGTAAAAAATCCACCTCAACAAATACCTTGCTACATGTCATGCCCAAGTTTCCACGTTCCATTCATGTTATATCCACATGAAACCACATAACCCTATGTTTCATGCCTTAATTCCCACGTACATGTCTCAAAATCCCACGTGATACCCACATGCCATGTCCAAACATCCGCATATCAAAAAAAACCCCATGAGATGAATAATAATGCCAAACACTTGGCATGGTAAACCACAAAGTTCATGGTTAATAAATATCTAATGTTCTCCCACTTACCAAATGTGGGACTAAAGATATACTCACCCACCAAAAACAATGAGGATGTGGATCGAATTGTGAACCTCCCATGTAAAATGATAAGGCCCAACTGTTTGGGCTATGGAATTGAACCACTAAATAAATCATGAGATATTGTATTTGAATATCAATGAAGAAGCAATTTAAAAAGCTAAGAAGCAGAACTAAAGACTATAGATTTAGATCTTGTGTGGCCTGTAGAAGGAGTTCGGAGCAGAATTGGGGAAAGGTCCAAAAAGGGACTGATATTATTTTTATCCAAGGAACAACTTTGTAGTTTATCATTTTTAATTTTGAGGACTTTTGAATAAATTGTAAAGCCTTGGAAGCAGTCTATTGTGCTAAGGCATGAGGACCTATTTCTACTATTGTTCTAATTTAAGGTATCTAGAGTCATTTCTAGACTTCGAGGTAAACTAGTAAAATATTTTAGTTTTTGATACGGTTATATAAATTTGTTGAGTGTCCATATTTGAGGTATTTTCTTGCCATTTTTGATGCTCAAAAGTGAGAATTTTGGGTAGAAGACATACAAAGGTGTGTTTTGGGAAGGTGAAGATTCTATCCATGTATTTTGAGATTCTTCAAAGGCATGTAACACTTGGATTCATTATTGTTCTATAAGGGTTGCCATTTACTTGTAGACATATTATAATGAATTGGTTTAGCTAGTTAGTGAACCTGAAGATGTAGGCATTGCCAAACTCCGTAATCAATTCTTGTGCAGTGTGGTTAGTATTCTTACATTGATTTTCATTTAAGTTGATCATTTTGTGGATTAATTTTGGTATAATTAATATTTTTCCTACAAATTATCCATAGTAAACTTTTTCATATAATTTAATGTTAGTTTATGAATCAGTTTGGTATCAACGCAGTTAGTGTGTTGGGCTAACTTTTGTGTAAGCATTATTCTGAAATGTCAAGTTTGATAACAAAACTAAATTTATGGGTGAATTTGTAATTTTGTTGTTTTAACAAAAATAATTTATTTTAGAAAAATGGATCCAATACTATCCTAGATTTAGTTGTTATTGAATTCCATTATCATTGTGATAATTTAATTCCTACAATTTTAAGAGTAAATTCGGTAGGTGGTAGAGCAATGATAAGAGTAGAAAATTAAGAGATTCCAATAGAGAATTGATGCACTATGAGTAAAAATGAAATAGAAACATCGATAGAATAAGAGGATGCATGAAGATGTAGAGATTTGTGGACATTGTACCTACCAAGGTCATATTGCCGAGCAATGCTAGATACTACATCCTAGTCTAGCTCCATTATGGTTCATGAAGCAGAATGAGTGGAAATGCAAAGCAAAGGGGAAGGCACTTGTCAGAGAAGCTAAAAAGCCCAGTTATCCTAAGCATTAAGAAAAAAATGAAGGATTCATCCAAGAGATGTTACCAAGCCAAACTATAAAGGTACATTTTGGTTATGGTAGTGATTCTTCTAATACTCTTGCTAGTCCTATTAATGAGAATGGTGTTGTAAGTTTGAATTTTTTTTTTATCTAATTATTAATGAATATTTTGATGTACATACTGAAGATGAAAATAATGAAATCAACTCTTTTGGCTACATTAACAATGTTAGGGATACTGAATGTACTAACCCTAAACATTCATCAAGTTCATGTGCTAATACCTTTGAAAAGCACATAAAGGGATTAGGTTCTAAACTGTTAGTGAAAATGGGATTCAAAGGAAAAGGCCTTGGAATTAATGGTCAAGGAATTTTCCAGCCTATCTAAGTGGCAAAGAGACCACTCCATACATGATTAGGATATGGAGGTGAAGGACAATCTTTCTAAGAAGTTGAGTTGAAGGATTACTTGAGCAACACGCTAGAATATATTGAGACACTAGAAGAAGAACTCTCTGAAGACATGATACTCACATTGGATGAATAATCTTCCAATGATTCATCAAGGTATGCAAAAAATAAATAGTCGAATGTATTATTTGATTATGCACAAGAGAGTTCTAAAAGGAAGTTTAATAAAACTGATGAAACAAAATTGCCTAAAGAAGACATGAAGTTTGGTTTTTACTTAAATACTAAGGGAAAAATGGTAAAAGAAGCTATGTAAAGTTATCCATAACCTCGGGGAAATGTTGTAACTACATCTTTAGTTAAGTAAAAGATAGAGTCTTGTTAGTCAGAACCTAAGACAACATCAGCAAGGGAGATGATAATCAATGAAACATTGATAGTTCAAAGTTTGTCACCCTAAAAAGTTAAGCAACATTTCTTCAAAATAATAATTTCTAAGCATTATAAGATGGATTATATCTTTGATAAAAATTATCAAAATAATTTGATATCAGAAGATGTTGTAGAAAACCTAGGTTTGGAAACTAAGCCACATTTCCCACCCTATTCTCTAGATAGAATAGATGATGGTAATAGTGTACATGTAAGTAAAGCATGTAAACTAGGGTTTGTAATTATCACTAAATTATTATATGAAGTTGAATTAGATGTGGTTCCACTTCAGTTTAGTGGTATTATCCTATGTCAACCATACTTGTCTTTGAGAAAAGCAACTTTCTCTAAAAAGGAAAATCAATATAGCCTTGTAAAAGATAGGATAAAATATCTCATGCAAGCACATTAGTAGTAACCATTATAAGTAAATGGTACCTTCCGTCTTATTTTACTCATCTATGTTGTAGACATGAATACTATAGGGTAATAGAAAGACGCCATCAAAAAGCATCAGGGACAACCTAAAAAAGTGGTTATATATTTTAATGTGTGTAGAGTGTGAAAACATGTATACATATTTATAAGACCTAAAAATAGGCATTGTTTATGCATAAGACCCAGTATGGTAAATGTTTGTAATCATTAGTGTTTTTCAAAGACCCAAGAAGGTAAATGTTTTTAAAAACTATGTTGCTAGGTAAATCCCTAAAAGGATAATTATAAAATGGTGATGTTATAACACTAGATGTCCTACAATATTTTCATAGTTTTAGATTTGAATACCCATTGGAGTACCTAAAAAATCAACTAACATTTAGGAGATCATTTGAGCCAAAGTTGAGAGCCAAAGCCATACAAAGATCCTCACATGGAGTACCAGGTCTAGTACTAGCTTTTTGAGGACAAAAATCCTTCTTAATGGGAAGAATTGATCTGAAGGTAAATTCAAAAAATATTTTGTAATAGATTTAAATCTATACGATTTCATAGATCCCATTGAGACATTTCCAATGGTACATAGAACGTATAAAATGGAGCTCATATGCTCCTTGTTTAAATGGTCAAAGTTTTAGTCAAGCTAGTCAAAGTAGGTCAAAGTTGGTAAAAATGTAGAAATTGACCATTTTTGAACAATTAAAAATTAGTTCCATGGTGTAAATCATCTCAATATTTTTTTTGCATAATTTACGGTTCATGAAATGGAGTTCGTATGTGAAAGATATGGCTAGTCAAAGTTGTGGTCAAACCTGGTCAACAAGATGATGTGGCAAAATTTGGACCAATAAGAATGTGACATGTGGCATGAAGTGAAAGAAAAAAATGTGTGGTTTTTATAATTGATATGTGATATAGTCATCTTTGGCAATTGGTAAAATATTTGGGGTTTGAATAGAACATCCAGTTGGACATCGACAAGTGGCATAATGAGTGGTCGATAAGTGGCATGGTGAGAGGTCGACAAGTGGCCTTATGAGATTGGTCCATGTGGTGGGTCCTCAAGACACCACATAGCTTGGCACCATTCATTGTTTTCCATATTTTAATTTTATTCCCAAATGTTCTTAACAAACCATTTCCACGTAACAAATCCACCTCACCACATACCTTGCCACATGTCATGCCCAAGTTTCCACGTTCCATTCATGTTATATCCATGTGAAACCACATAACCCTATGTTTCATGCCTTAATTCCCATGTACATGCCTAAAAATCCCACCTGATACCCACATGCCACATCCAAACATCCATATACCACCACAAACCCCATGAGATGCATAATAATGCCAAACACTTGGCATGGTAAACCAAAAAGTTAATGGTTAATATATATCCAATGTTCCCCCACTTACCAAATGTGGGACTAAAGATATACTCACCCATCAAAAACAATGAGGATATGGATCAAACTGTGAACTTCCCATGCAAAATGATAAGGCCCAATCACTTGGGCTATAGAATTGAACCACTATATAAAGCGTGAGATATTGAATTTGAATATCAATGAAGAAGCAATTCAAAAAGCTAAGCAACATAGCTAAAGACTATAGCTTCAGATCTTGTGTGTCCTAAAGAAGGAGTTTGGAGCAGAATTGGGGAAAAATACAAAAAGGGATTGATATTATTTTTCTCTAAGGAACAACTTTGTAGTTGATCATTTTTCATTTTGAGGACTTTTGAAGAAATTGTAAAGCCTCAGAAGCAGTCCATTGTGCTAAGGCATAAGGACCTATGTCTACTCTTGCTCCAATTTGAGGCATCTAGAGTCATTTTTGGACTTTGAGGTAAACTACTAAAATATTCTAGTTTCTGATATGGCTCTAGAGATATGTTGAGTGTTCAGATTTGAGGCCTTTTCTTGCCATTTTTGATGCTCAAATTTGAGAATTTTGAGTAGAAGACATACAGAGGTGTGTTTTAGGAAGGTGAAGAATCTATCTAGATTCTAATATTATTGAAAGGTACATAACACTTGGATTCATTATTGTTTTATAATGGTTTCCATTTACTTGTAAACATATTATAATGAATTGGTTCAGCTAGTTAGCGAACTTGGAGATGTAGGCATTGCCAAACACCATAATCAACACTTGTGTAGTGTGGTTAGTATTCTTGCATTGATTTTCATTTAATTTGATCATTTTGTGTACTAATTTTTGTATAATTAATATTTTTCCTATAAATTATCCATATTAAACTTTTGCATGGAATTCAGTGTTAGTTTATGGATCAGTTATCCTTCTCGGGTCGCTTGCAGAGCAAACATGAAAACACAGTCAACTTTGAACCTTCATAACTTTGACTTCACACACTTTCAAACCTTTAAATCTATATTTATAGATGCATATTAGAGTCCTATACACATTTTATTGTTAAACCATGAGTAAATTTTTGTTGTATCCAAAGATATGGCATGAAACCTAGACACTAGTCTTTCCTTTTTTAAATTTAGATATTTGAATTCAAACGGTCACAATTAAACTTTGAACACCTTGCCTTCATATCATGTCCTCTCTACTTATATAAATCATACACCATCAATATTATTGTATGGATCTTGGTTTCTAACTATGTTAAAATTTGAACAATTTAACCACTTTGACTCCCCTTGTGCCATCGATCTCAATCACATTATTAAATACAAACTGTTAGATGCTTATCCTTTAACTTTGCTTAGCGTTAAACCTCAAAAACTTTGAACTCATCTCAATAAATATGCACCATTCATATGTATTTGTACAAATACCTTATCACCATCATATCTTCATTTGTTTTTTTATTATTATATATTGAAAAATTGACTAAGTATGGGAACCATTGTAATCTGCTTGGAAGGCTAACTTTGGTCCTTAATAACTTTTGTTGTGCTAAGTTGATTGATCTAAAACTTGGATCATATGATATCATCACATAGGATAATCCAATCATATATAAATATAATCATGGAACCCTTGTGTGTGTGAGATATAATTCCATTAATCTACTCACTCAGATTTTTCTACCATAGAGTCAACTATGCCTAGAAGTACCTGGTAGGCCAACTTTACACATGTATATCTTTTAATGTACTTCATAACATGACCTAAAACATAGTAAATAGTAATTAGGAATTAAAAAAAATAAACCCATATGATCAAATCATTCTAAAAATACCACACATGTGAAATATGACAACATCAAAATGCCTACTTAGCTTTTCTTTCCACATGTAAATTTGGCTAAGTATGGGAAAATACTGTCAAACTACATAGGAGCCTAACTTTGCACTTGCATATATTTTTCATGCTTATTTTCATGACCTAAGATTTATCACATATGATATTATCTATTATTTTAATTCATCCATATATAAATATGATCCTAAAACTTTCATATGTGTGAGGTATGACATCACCAAACTACTTGGCTTTATTTAAACATAGAAAACACTATCAAAATGTTAGGATCCCAACTTTGAAAACACATATCTTTGGATAAAATTCATCACATGATTTAATACTTAGACCATATTAATTTGGGACTAATTTTATTATAACAATATGATCAAATGTCCCTAACTCATCCACACGTGGTAATTATGACAATATCAAATTGGCTACTCAGATTTTTTGCCACTAGACCCAAAATGTCTAGATGAAAACTATGGACTACCAGATGAATTCCACTTATGCAAAAAATATATAAAATCATATAAGACCTCTTATGGGACCTCTTTCACTTACTCAAATCACCATACTCATACTTTAACATCTCTAACCATGCCAAAACTAAAGATCAACCAAGCTTACTTTAAGCATACTAGGATAAACATATTGTGTTAGAGGTACAATCCACTGAGAGGGTAGGGTGAATCAGTGATGGAAAATAGTAAAAATTAAATTTTAAAACCTTTTAAATTACTTAATACTTCAACACAAGAATTCATGAATAATATAAATCATTCATAATAGTGAACAATTAACATACTACAAGATCACATACAAAACACAAGATCTACATGGGAAACCCTCTTGGGGAATAAAACCCACTCTCAAGTCTGAAAACACATGGAATAATGTCCTATAAGATGATGAAAAATAATATACTAATCAATTCCTTCTGATTAGGAACCTTCGATCAAGTCTTTCTGACCTATAACCTTGATCAAGTCCTTTTGATCAAAGGTCTTTAGTGAAACCTTGTTTCACAAGGATCAAATAATCTTGAAGAAGATCAAGTCCTTTAGACCCTCCTTAAGAAGAAAACTACCACCTTAGAACTAATGTCTTCAAAACTTGATGATGTATCCTTTGATTATCTGACAACTACACAAACTCTTTATCTCAAACAAGCCTCTCACATAGGCATGTCACAAACTCTTTCCTTCTTCAGTCAAACTATCTTCATCTGCACACTTAGAAATATTTGTATATCCAAAAACTACAAGATCACCATTATAATATTAATAACATGACCTATAGGTCATACACATATTCAAAAAACTATTCTACTCATTAACTTCCTGTAACAGACATACTACCTATCCTTCACTCCATAAACCACACACATAAACCTCTCACAATCTCTCCCCAATCTCTCACTTACAAAATAAAGAACAAAACACATTTGGTTCCACTATATATAGAGAAATAATTATTTATCAAGTCTATAATAATCCTTTTCAACCAAAATACATGCTTTTAACCTTAAGGCATCTCACATGGGTCACACTTAAGCACAATCCCCTTTCAAAATAGGCCTAAGTCACTTTTAGGTTCTATGGTGACCCATTTAGCTCTTTTAAACTTATCCAAGCATAATAATAACACAAGACCACTTAAAAAAATAAAGGTCCACTCCATATATCCCTTAGGACATCTTCAACTGATCAAAATCACTTTAACTCACCTCTGCGTATGCTTAGACAACTCAAACAAAGACCTTATACACATGAATGCCATTAACAAACATAAAATCAACTTATCAAGCATTATTCATACTCAAGATAGATTAATCACACCTCCAAAGCACTCACATATCATCCTCATGGAGTCTAAAACACTCCCCACAAGCTAATTTACTATGAAACATTGAAACAATATCTACATAAGATCAAATATCCTTCTTGGGTCATTTGCAAAAAACGTATACAGAAATAAAGTCAACTTTTAATATTAATATATTTATTTGCACACACTTTCAGATCTTCAAATCTATATTTATAAAAGCATCTTGAAGTCCTCTACCACTTTGATTTTTACTATAATAAAAAATTCATCTTCTATCAAAAGTTATGGTCCAAAAACTAGACACTGGTCTTTCCTTCACAAATTCAAATATTCAAATGGCAAATGTCATAGTTAAACCTCAAACATAATGCTTGCATCTTGTGTCCTCACTACTCAAATTGAATATGCACTATCGATCTCTTCTAATCTTCAATACATAGGTGCAAATGCTCAATTGTTTAACCTTTATCACTTTGATCACATCTCATGTAATCTTATAATGTTAACTCAATGCGCTCTATCGATCTCTATAGATCAACTAGGTCATTATACATCAATTCTCACCATTTGATCAAATTATATGAATGCCTACTCACTATTAGATCCATATCTTGTACCTTTACTCAATCATTAAACATCATGCACATGTCCTCATCTCACTATTTCCTAACTTCTTGGAACAACATGCACTGTTGATCTTGATCGAGCTTTAAATCTTGAAAAAATGACTATGGGGACCCTTTAAATATGCTTGAGTAGACATTTTTGATCCTTAATAAATTATTCTACGCTTCACCATAGGATCTCAAATTTGGACCAAACAATCTCCTCACATAGGAGGATCAACCCATGTAACACACTACTCCTAAAACTGTAATGCATGTGACCTATAATGCCATTAAAGTGACTTCTCAAATTCTATTGTCAAAGAGCCAACCATGTCAAAATCTACCTGAGAGGCCAACTTTGCTCAAGCATAACTTTTGTCATGTTTTAGTGTATGATTTGGAATTTAGCACAAATCAATTATGCTCAAAACTGAATAGACCCATATGATTAGATTTTCTTGAAACCTTCACATGTGAAAGATATAAAACCATAAAAATTCTCACTCATATCTTTCTGCCTCATTGAAAAATTGGCTAAGTATGGGAAAACAGTCAAAATACTTGGGAGCCCAACTTTGCACATCCATATCTCTTGACTCGTTACATCGCATGATTTGATAATTAACACAAATAAACTAGGTCTAAAACTAAACAAACCTTTATGTATACCTTCTCTTGAAATTTCTACATGTGCAAGATATTCCACCATAAAACTTCTTACTCGACTCTTTCTAGCCATATTGTAAATTTAGCTAAGTATGGGAAAATAGTGAAATCTGTCTTATAATCCAACTTTGCACCCTCATATATTTGACTGCACTTTGATGCATGAATTGAGATATGGTACATAAAAACTAGGGACTAATGTGATCACAACTATATAATCATATCCTCTTGACTCATTCACATGTGGCAATGGTGATGTTAGCAAATTACCTACTCAGAATTTTTACCACTAGACCCAAACCATCTAGATGAAATTATGGACTACCAGATGAATTCCACTTATACACATAAGTTCTCAAAGTATAGCTAAAATCTTAGGGACCTATTTTAAAAGCTCCAATCACCATACTCATCCCTAAACATCTCTAACCATCCAAAACTGAAGATCAACCAAGCCAACATAAAGCACATTAGAATAAACACATTGCACAATTTGTCATTGTTACTTAGTCTATCAAATCACTTCATCCACTCACCATGACACCTCCACGACATCACCATGATATCACTAAAAAATATCCAAAAATATCCCCCTTTGTCATTGATGTCAATAAACATCATATATAGTAATATAGAACTCACCTTCTATTTCTTCAAGCACTCTAACAACATGAACTTTCTCCCCCTTTAACACAATGATGAAGTGGGCACCAACTGATCCTGAGGACCTAAAAAGACTATCAATAAATAAAATACCATCTTATAAAGATTATAAAAACTCCTCCTTACCTTGAGCCTACCTTTTCTTACCTTGACAACTTCCTCTTGCTACATTCCAACACTCTTCTTCAACCAAGTATTGTAACCAATGAAGACAAAACACATAAAACACTGACAATTGATAGAGCTTACCAAGAAAAAATTGAGATGGAATCCCCATAATATTTATAATACATTGCACAATTTGATCATATTGAAACATTCATGCTTTTTTCCTTTGGAAAAACTTAACAAAAGCACTCTTCTTCTTATTAGGCCTATCTAGTCCCCTTATAACCCTACCTAAATCTTACAAAGACAACAAATTTTAGTAGACACACATTCCAGACCTAAAAATTCATATCTGGAGAAATATCATATTCCATTTTAAGCACACTAATTTTAATCACTAGGATCATCCTCTACAACATACTTCCTTCATAAACCTACTAGCCAATTAACACTCGATTTTGACATAAACATGAATAAATTGAGAACCAAAAACCCTCAAATATTTTTGAAGCTTGATTTGACCACCCATTTGGCCCATTCAAATAATTAAGAAGTCTTAGACCTCAAATCATAAGGCAAACCACTTTTCTAGCAAAGCCTAAAACCCTAGAAACTTAAAGCAAGTAAAGTCAACATAACACCTTCCAGTCAACATCTACCTCTAAACTTATTATACACCTAGAGATAACCATTACACACTTATGGAAATTTTTTTGAGCTTACACATCATTGGTAACCCTTAATTCCTATAACCCATTTTAGGACCTGCGAGCTCTTAAGAATGATTTGGGAAATCTGAGAGCTAACAAAAATCTCCAAATTAACTTTAACATACCTTCAGATCACAAAACCACCTTTTTCATCTAGGAACCTTCAATATAATCTTGTATACTATTCCAATTGAAAAACACCATATCAATACTTGCTTCTCCTCTTGAAAGAAGTCTCTTCAGAAGCATAGATAGAGACACCCTCTATACTTCAATACTCTAAAATAAATATAACTCCTCATATTCCTCTTCCTCCTTGTTTAAATGATACTTATAGTTCTTATTCTTCTTCTTTGGATTTAGATAAACAAATTACTCAACTACTAAAACATTTTCCTTTTCTTCTATGATTGGATTATCAATACATGGAGACAACATAAATTCATGGCATACCTCTTCAACTATACAATCTTCCTTATAGCTTGGAAATTCATCACTAGATATAGGCAATTTATGTTCTTTGCATGAATATTTCTCAACAATAATAGGATGTTCACTTAGATCCATACTTACCTCAGAACTAGCCTCAACCAATACCTTGGTCTTCTCCTTGAGCTTAGTCTCTTCATTCTCAACATGAGCAGTCAATGATACCTCTTGGGACTCATCAACTTCTGATGCATTTTCCACCATATAAAACATATTACTTGGACCTATATCCTCACCATGATTCGTACTTACCACTTTTGGTCTCCTTGAGTTCACTTACCTTCTATTTTATACTTTGGGAGCTTGATAAAACCTATTCTATCTTGTAGGCATTTACTTATAGAATCTATCAATATGACCTCTCTGTTTATAATTAAAACACACCATACTTTTTACAAAAATCTCTTTCTACCTTTCTGGATTTGGACAATATCTTACAATGTGTCTTAGTTCATAACATATGTATCACTTAATATCTCTTGAAGGAAACTCAACTTGTCTTACCTTGAATGGATAACGTTTTACAAAGTGTCCCACATCATGATAGTTGAGACACTCAACCTTTCTTATACCTTTTGATTGATGACCCCCATCATAGTTCCAAGAAAACTCATTCTTAACAATTCTTTTACATTATCTATCTCTATGCCCAAATTGATTACAAGTATAGCAGTAACTATTGAAATTTTCATACCTCATGGCATTTAGTTGTCTGATATGATTTGTATTTATACTACCAACACTTTCATTCCTATCTAATAATTTGTCTTCAAAGGATGATCCACCTTATTCACATTAGTCTTCATCTTATCTTGAGTTATAGTCTCTAGTTCCTCTTTGTATCCAAGATGAGTCTTATCACTTGCATGCTTTTGATCATTCCAAATGTTATCTAAATCACTTGAGATCTTTTCAAATCTCACAAATGACATTACCCTACTAGATACCTTCTTCAACTTATATTTTAATGACTCTTTTTATATTACATACCTTGCACATTCATCTTCTTTGGATTTTAAGTTTGTAAATATGATTTCCAATTGACAACTAATAAATTTGACCATATCTTCATGCTCCTTGGCATCTTCATCCATTCTTGCCTCAAACACACTAAATTGCTCCTCAAATTCCTTAATTTTAGATTTCATTTTCTTATTGATCTTCTTCTCAATCTTTAGTTCTTCATAAGCATTAGTCAATGCAGTCTCATAGTCCACCTCCTCTTCATCATCATCTAAATCACTCCAAGCAGACACCTTCTAATGTGAACAACTTACTTACTTAGCCATGAACAAAGCTTCAGCTTTATCATTACCATCTTCATGATCATACTATGAGGCACTATCTTCACTCTCTTTTGATGAGATTTAATTTTCTTTGGTGTATAGACTCTTCTTTCCTTGAAGTACTTCTTGTTATCTAACCTTTTAAATCCATTTTTTCTTTCATTAGACCTAAAAGATCTCTTTCCATCATCATGACCTTGATCATGCTCTTCATCATCATCCTTGTTATACTTATGAGTGCACTTATTATCAAAATGTCATATCTCACCATAATTGAAGCATTTGAGGGGTAGCTTACCTTTATACTTGCCTGAACCCATTATTAATTTCCCTGAAATCAAAACAATTAGTTCATCCTCATCTATATCAAGAATGTCATCCTACTTGAGTTTCTTACCTTGGAAATTTTTTGTCTATATTTTAGTCTTGAAATCTACTTCCTTCTTTTGAGGTATATCATCATTCTTACTCATCTCATAGGCAGTAAGGGTGACATGCAATTGATCCATATTCAAATGAGTAAGATCATGACTCTCTTCAATAGTAAATAATTTTAGATCAAACTTGGGGGATAGAGACCTTAATACCTTTTTAATAATAATAGTCTCTTCAAGATTCTCTCTAAGACCTCTGATGATGTTTACAACCTCATCAACTTTATACAAAAAAGATGCCACATTATCTTCTTCATTCATCTTGAGACTTTCAAATTGCCTTCTATGAGTCTATAATTTAGCAAGATTAAACTTTGAATCTCCTTTAAAATAATCTTCAATTTATCCCATATTTATTTGGTAGATGTGTAATTAATTAATTTAGTGAAATTAGTTTTTTAAGACCATAAGTGATGACATTCATTGCCTTAGAGTTGTTCATAAATAGCTTCTTATCTGCAACACTAGATGGTAGAATATTAGGAGCAACATAACCATCCAAAACAAATTCCCATACATCAAACCCTAGAGACATAATGTATGTCTTCATCCTAACATTCTAAAAACAAATAATAAGATCCATTGAACATTGGTGCTTTTTTAGTATAGAAACCACCTTGCACATTCTGACTAGCATTATACCTTGGATCACCTTCAAGCTATCAAGATTTTACCAAAGGACCTCACTTTGATACCAATTATTAGAAGTACAATCCATTGAGAGAGGGGTGAATCAATGATGATAAACAATCCAATTAAATTTACAAACCCTTGAAATTACTTAAGCATTCAACACAAGATTTCATGAAGCATACTGATCATTCATATTAGTGAACAATGAACATAATGCAAGATCACATACATAACACAAAGTATACATAGGAAAACCTCTTGAGGAATAAAACCCAGTCTCAAGCATATAAACACATTAAATATTATCCTATAATATGATCATAAACAAGATATTGATCAAGTCTTTCTGATTAGGAACCTTTGGTCAAGTCCTTCTGACCTATAACCTTGACCAAGTCCTTCTAATCAAAGGTATTTAGTGAACCCTATTTCATAAGGAGAAAATAACCCTAAAGAAGATAAAGTCCTTTAGACCCTCCTGAGAAGAATAGTACCAACTTATAACTAATGTCTTCAACACCTAATGATTAAGACCTTGATTATCTAACAACTTCATAAACTCTCTATCTAAAATAGGCCTCTCACATAAGCATGCCACAAACTCTTTCCTTCTTCACTCAAACTGATCTCATCTACACATTCAAACCTCTTTGCATATCCAAAAACTCAAAAAGAACTATTTTGATTTAGGAACATGACCTATAGGTCATACACATAGTCAACCAACTATTCTTCTCATTAAATTCCACCAATAGGAACACTACCTATCCTTTGCTCCACAAACCACACACATAAGCCTCTCACAATCTCTCCCCAATCTCTCACTTACAAAGTCTAGAACCTAACACATTTGGTTCCAATATATATATATATATATCATGAATTATCAAGTTCATAATAATCCTTGTCATCCAAAATACATGCCTTCACCCATAATTTATCTCACATGGGTCACACTTAAGCACAATCCCCTTTCAAAATAGGCCTAAGTCACTTTTAGGTTCTATGGAGACCCATTCATCTCTTTGACACTTCTCCAAGCATAATAATAACATAGGAGCACTTAAAAAAACAAAACTCCACTCCTTATGTCCCCTAAGACATCCTCAAATGATAAAAATTTCTTTAGTTCACCTTTGCATATGCTCAAACAACTCAAATAAAGACCTTATATGGAATTTTATTAATGAACACACAATCAACTTCTTAAGCATTGTTCATACTCAAGATAGATTGATCACACCTCCAAAATACTCACAGTGTATCTTGATGGAGTCTACAACACTAACTAAAAGCTAATTCACCATGAAATATCAAAATAATATCTACATAAGCTCAAATATCCTTCTTGGGTCACTTGAAAATCATATATGAAAATAGAGTCAACTTTAAAGCTTAATATATTTATCTTCACACACTTCTAGATCTTCAAATCCATATTGACATAAGTGCCTTGAAGTCCTCTACCTCTTTGATTTTTACTATAATAGAAAATTCATCTTATATCAATAGTTATGGTCTAAAAACCATACACTAGTCTTTCCTTCACAAATTCAAATGGCAACGATCACAGTTAAACCTCAAACACAATGTTCACATCTCATGTCCTCACTACTTAGATTGAATATTTACCATTAATTTATTTTGATCTTCAACACATAAGCACCAATGATCATTCATTAAACCTATATCACTTTAACTACATTTTATGCAATCTTATAATGTTGACTCAACACACTCCATCGATCTCTACAGATCAACCAAGTCATTAATCATCAACACTCACCATTTGATCAAACTATATGAATGCCTATTCATCATTAGATCCTTATCATGTACATTTACTTAGTTATTTAAAATAATTCACCTGTCCTCATCTTGATGCTTCTTGACTTCTTGGTGTAATTCAGACCATTGATCTTACTCAAGATTTAACTCTTTCAAAAATGAATAATTATGGGGACCCTTTAAATATGTTTGAGTAGCCATTTTTTATCCTTAATAACTTCTTTTACACTTTGATGTAGGATCTCAAATTTGGATGAGATGATCTCCTTACATGGGAGAATCCAACCATGTAACACACTGATCTTGAAACCCTTATGCATGTAATATATAATTACATTAAAGTTCCTTCTCAAAATCTTCTACCATAGAGCCAACCATGTTAAAACCTACTTGAGAGGCCTACTTTTCTCAAGCATAACTTTTACCATGCTTTAGTGCATGATTTAGAATTTAGTACAAATCAACTATGTTCAAAACTGAGCACACCCATATGATCAGATTTTCTTAACACATTTACATGTGCAAGATATAACACCATCAAAATGCACACTCGAATCTTTCTACATCATTGTGAAATTGGCTAAGTATGGGAAAACATAATCAAAATGCATGAGAGCCCAACTTTGCACATCCATATCTCTTGACTCACTACATTTCATGATTTGATAATTAGTGAAAATAAAATAGGTCAAAAAATAAATAAACGCATATGATCACCTTCTCTTGAAACATCCACATGTATAGTATGGGAAAATAGTGAAATATATCTTAAAATCCAACTTTGTACCCTAATGTCTTTGACCATGCTTTGATGAATGAATTGAGATATGGTGCATAATAACTAGGGACTATTGTGATCATAACCATGTGACTAGATCCCCTTGACTCATTCAGACGTGGTAATGGTGACATCAACAAACTACCTACTCAAATTTTTTGCCTAAAAACTATGGACTATGAAATGAATTCCACTTATGCAAAAAATCTCTCAAAGCATAAATAACACATTAGGGACCTATTTCACAAGATATAATCACCATACTCATCCTTAAACATCTCTAACCAGCCAAACCTGAAGATCAACCAAGAAAACATAAAGTACACTAAAACAAACACATTGCACACTTTGTCATTATTATTTAGGCTATCAAAGCACTTCATCGACTCACTAGGACACCTATATGACATCACTATGACATCATTGACAATATCTAACATATTTCACACTTTGCCATTATCACTTAAACTTCTAAGACACTTCATCCACTCACTTGGACACCTTCATAACATCACCATGACATCATTAACAACTCTCTTATAGTATACTAAAATATTTCCTCAATAGAACATACATAGTAAAATATTGATATGCTCAAAAGTCCATTTTATAAGAAAAACTCAAAGCTTTCCATTGCTTAGGTTTTCATGACTTGATGAAATGGAAAAATATGTATCCTTAATTAAAAATTTAATCATACTAATGAGGAAATTTTCCATCTATATATATGAATTCTCAAATATTAATTTATCATTTTTGAAATATATGTATGAACATTCCAACAACCACAATTGCCTCAAATTATCCATACATCATCATATCAATCAAATAATAAAGAAATCCATATAGAAACTAGAAAACCATATAGATCAACTTCTCATGCTATCAAATATCTAATTACTCAATAAAATATATTAGGCCAATATATCAAGAAAATAATTATCTCATATTCCAAATATCTAATTAATGAAGGAAGTGCAAAAAACTAATATATTAATATGTGACCAATGTCAATCTAAAGATTTGAATTTTCCTTCATAATGAAAATACATCAATTGTGCTAACAATTGCATGTGATTTTATATATCATTTTGAGTTAAAAAATAGAAAAAAATAACATTAATCTAATGATATCACATTGTTACCATAACTTGCATCAAAAACCTAATGTATTGTCTAAATGATGATATATTCTTATATAAATTTTAACAATGAAGTATGAAAAAACCAAAATAATCATACACTTTTGCTTATGAAACCTGAGATTAAAATGCAAATAGGAAAAACATTTATTTTCACAAGCCAAGGACACAAAAACCCTTGAATTCCAAATATAAATAAATGACACAAAACCCAAATTTTTGGATATAAATTTGAAAATATATAAGTACATGAAATATCAAACTAGTCATAATTTATACCATTGTCTTCATACCACTTTTATCATATTTCCAAAAAATTAAACAAGATATCATAGTAAAAGTTATATATGTACTAATCATAAGAAAACATCTTGTTGACCAAAATTTTACCCCAAATCAAATTGGGTCAACCCCCAACATTTTAAAAATTACATAAAGTCCTCTAGGTTTGAAAATGGTCACCATGGTCCTAAATGATGCCAATTTATACTTTGAGGGCCATACAATGTGTTTTAGCCTTTGTCATATTTGTCCATTTTTTTAATGTCCTTTTACGCCACCTTTTTGTTCATTTTAAGGAAATTTATGGTTTTCCACAAAAAAAAAATGTTTCAAGAAGCAAGCTAACATATTTATGTTAGAAAAGAGATAGAAGGATTTAAAAATGAAATATTTTAGGTCTAATGTAAAGAAAAAGAAGATCATCTACAATAAGTCAAATTTAGATGTTTGTATAGATTGAGGTGAGTCATATGTAGGTGTTAATGCTTTACAAAGGTGCTATGGCATACCCACAAGAAATTTTTAGGGTTAATTGGTTAAAATAGATCCAAAATTGACAAAAAAAAATTCCTCTCTCTTATAACTCCCTTGGATAACTTAGAAAGGGTCATCAATTTTCATTTGGTATGGACTGGAGAAGAGGAGTTGGAGTGAGTGCACTTAGAGGACATTAGAGGTCCTTATGATATTACATTTCATGTTCATAGTTTTAGGATTGATGGTTTGTGATGTATGAATACTCATTAATATTTTTAGTATCTCCAAATTGCTTATGCAATCTTAATGGCTCAATTTTTCTCATCTAGTTGCACTTTGAAGTTTGGTCTACATGAACAAATTTATACATGTAGACTTATATAGATTATCCACCCATGTCATGTTGAATTCAACCTGGTGTGGTAGATGTGGCTATGGAAGGATAAGTAGAATCATCCCTTTGTGATAGATGTGAACAATGGTTTATAGTTGAAGAGTTTATCCTTTTATGAGTGGTTTCAGGTGTTGGGCCCCATTTCATGCTAAGTAATGGATCTATGCCAACTTGAAAAACACCTAGGTATAAGGTAACTATGTGAATGGTTGTTGTTTTTATCTTCTAGTAGTTCTATTTGGTTGGCATCTAATAAATTTAAGTAGCATTGGGAAGTGGGTATATGGGACAATGACTAGCCATTAAAGATAAGCCATTAAAGATAAGCAGATCCTTTTGAACCATGTAGCATTGGGAAGCAGGTGCATGGGACATCGAATGCACATTAAAGGCAAAGTATAGTAGAGGAACTAAGATGTGTACCTTTAATACCAACTTAGTAGTCAATGTGCCCCACTCCCCATAAACCTAGGATGCTTTGAAGCCTATAAAAGGGAGTTGAGTTTAGCTAAAGAGAAGAGGCAAACTAGAGTAGTGAATCTCTAGATAATTTTTGCTAGAATATTGTTTAAGTTTAAACATATTTTGGGATGCATTTTGATGCTCACCTATGAACTTGGACATTATTAGTTTATGTGGAGCACTAGCTCAATCTATATGGACTATGTATGTATTATTATTTAATGTATTAATGAAGAAGTCTTTGTGAAAGTAACTAATGTACTAATGACTTAAGTCTTTGAATATCTATTAAATACATACTATATTTTGTTAAATGTGTGATTGAGCCCTTTGAGATTCCAACTTGGTTTATTCATGGTAGAATTGTGGGTGACAATGAGCCCTACACTAGAATAGGAAATATACTAAGTGTGGTAAAGACCTTGTACCCCAAATGAAACCCATACCTAAGCACAAAACCATTTCAAAGTCCTTTAATGTAACACCCAATTAGACCTTAAACACCTAAATGATACTAAGCCTATTAAACCCAAGGCTTACACCTATGAATGATCAATCATCATCACACTAACCTAATCCCCCTAAAGAATAGATTTGTGCCATGGAACAAATAGCCCAAGACAAACCTAGTCCCTTCTCTGTTGTGTTTTGGGTGAGAACATAAGGATGATACCTTATGTATATTGATGCTAACACCACTGAGTGATAAATTTTGAGTGTTATAAGAATAGTCATGATCTGTGCCCCTCTACAATAATCCTAGATCTAACCTAGATAGCTAGGTAGGTACATGACTAGACCCATGATCGATAAGATTGACTTTTTTATAAAATTTTGGTTTCATTTCTAGGACTATTGAATTTTGTTATTTCATTGGTGCATCAAGATAATGTTGTGAATCTCCCTCAATAACATCAAACACTAGATGAAATAATTAGAAGATAGCTTTATGTTGAGGAGTCCAACTTGTAGAGGGAAGAACCGAAGGAAGTGGGTCCAAAACCACTTGTATGATGCCCTATACAAGGTGTTCTTTTACAAACTACTAGAGCAAGTATACCACTAGATAGATTCTTATATGACCCATAGAAACCAAAGCTATGGATAGTACCATGAGTGGATAAAAGAGTGCCTAGAGAGGCTTGATAAATTATAAGTCACCTAGACTAGAGACATAGATATATGGTGGAAAGGGGTGCTAAATAAATATATGCTTGATTTTGTGGTCTCAACATACTCCTGCCCTGAATAAGTAGAGGACTAGTTCTTATGTGATCCTAAAGGTGTATTTGTGAAAGAACTTGACATTGAAATAAAAAATTTGATGGTAGATTATGGCTTTGAAATAGTGAGGATGGAAGGATAAACTCCTCTCACATATGAGCAATGCAATAGGGAATAAGGGGACATGTAGGTGAGGTACAATAAAAGGAGATGAGTAGATTGAGAGCCAAGAGCTCAGGTGACATGATCATAACAAGAGGAGGCATAGACTGATAGAAGATATGGATCTTGGAAGTATCAAGAAGACCTATAATAAGTAGGAAGGGCATGAAGAAAGATATATTGAAAGGAAGCCAAGCCCAGAGGAAGGAACCCTTGAATCTTGAAAACAATATCCAAAATTTATGGGTAAATGCTTAGGGTCCCTTTAGAACTTGACCATTAAAGATGGACTAGATACACCTACCCCTTTTGAACCTATGGAATGAGCTCATGCATTGGATTCCCAAAAGGAAAATATAATATTGACAACTCACCTTGTTATTGATGTAGACTTTGATTGCTTTGTAAATTTGGACTAGAACTTCATGATTGAGCAAGTCATCCCATATGAATAGGTAAGTGAAGATACCTCTAGACCAAGAAGATCCCACCCAACTAGATAGAACTTAAGTGTAAGAAACCTAGTTCAACCAATGTCAGTAGTGCATCCTAGGCAATAGCCCATAAGAAGTGGCCATGTACCATTAGTCGGTAGTACAGTGCCATCATCTTTTACATTACTAGTAGTAACCATCAAACTGGTGCCTGACATAGTGGATGGAGACATTTGAGGACCAATGTTAGGAAAAACATCAAGAGGACAAGCACCTTAAGCATTGGATATTCCCTAGCCCTAGATTTATTAAAAAATGGGCATGCACCTACCATAATATTGAGGCATGGAAAATGTTGCTTAGTATATACTCAAGTGTGAGTTATAATGGTGCACTTAGAGAATAACTAAATTTAGACACAAGACAACTCATTTTACAACAACCTTGCTTGATCATGCCCATGCTTCACAGACCCTCAAGAAGCACTTGAAGCCATGTTCAAGGTTGAGGTGGTTGGGAGCACTGATATAAGAATTATCTCATTCATGGAGGCATATATTGTATCTATGGCCTCCCAACTATAGAAGCTAATTGTTGGTTCATTGAAAGACACTTGTAGTAGGTTGTGGTTCACTAACTACAAGATGGAGGGTCACAATAGAAATAACTAGCCTCAGTAGAATGTGTGTACACTAATTCTTAATTGTGAAGTTTATCATGAAGAGCATGATGTTTATAACTACCCTTTGTTACAATGTACCAATCAGGTCAGCATAACCATCTACTTCAAGTTGTGTGACACCTACACTCTTAACATCATTAACTATTGAGTGATTAATGAAATACACTAAAATATAGAGAGAGGTGCATGATAGGAAAATACAATAGTCAGAGGGTAGGCAAACCAAGGAAATGAGGGTTATGGTTAGTAGAATACTAGCTATGGAAACCAAAGAGGTGCCAAAAGGTGAGGTGGATGACATGGTGGAGGAATATTCTCACTATGATCATGTTTCATATATAGGTTGACTGAACCTTATCAACATGACTTCTTGATGCATCTAACATGTGGGTATTATCATGGACTTCATGTAGTTAAAGAGTACCCCAACTTGTATAAAAAGTTGACCCAAGGCAAGATGGGCACTGATAAGGGCATAGGGATGATAAGGCATGATCCTAAAGATATAAATTGGGCTATAAAAGTGTAGCCAACACATATAAAGCTAATCAAGGTACATACAACCACCTAGAGTGGGTTCAACACTTAGCTACCAACTACACTAATAGAAAATCTATGCTTGGAATATGGTGAACTAAGTTTAACCAAATGCATAGCATGGCCTAAGCCAAAATCAACACCCTATCCTAATGCAACACATCAAAAATATGTCCTAAAACAAGTCATGGGTATAATAAAAAATTTGCAGGGATAACTCTAGCTAGCCAAAGGTCTTGAAGTGTAGGATACCACCTTGTAGAGATAGAAAGATAGACAGGAGGCTTAAGTATAGGAGCTAACAGAGATCCTAAACTTCTTACAAATAGATGGGATGCTTCTCCTAATAAAAAAATTACTCTTTGAACCTATAGGGAAGAAGCCAAGTGAAGTTGATGAGCCCCACACAATTGAAGTAGTTGCACCACATATAGAGTGGACGTGTAAAGAAATACATGCTCAAAATGTAGAGTATGACCAAGAGTTACTAATGAAAACCACCATCGATGGCTGGTCTATCTACAAGTTATTAAATTGACACCATCATAAAGGTCCATATCTTGACCAAGAACACATGGGAGAAGATGGGTAGGCTAGCCCTGAGACCTTCTCCCCATGTACTCTTCATGGATATCAAGACTCAAGTGTAGTTGATTAGAATTATATAGAGTGCCATTATATATATTATGGCATCAAATTCCATGCTAACCTTAATGTTATTGAGTTGGATGAATAGGATAACTACTTGGTGTTTCTAGGGAGGCCTTGGTACTACTCCAACAATGCATATATGTGCTTCAAGAAGTGATACATGACCTTATAAAATGGCAAGGAAAGGGTAGTGATCCCATTTATAGTGACCAAGGACCCCCATGTATTGATATAATTGATTTGAAGGATGAGATCAACCATATTTACAACATCATAGTGCAAGGCATCAAAAATATCCATCCTTTTAATCAAGGGATGATTTCTTAGGAAGATGGGTAGTCAACTTTAGACACCACTGGCATTGCTTGTGATTGATGGATTAAAGAGGTGTATGAGGCCACTGGTCATAGATGCCACTTGGTGAGTGGAAAGGTGCTAATGCTCGTAAGGATTGGCTAGGTCCAAATTAATTGTGCTCTAAAACAATGGGTCCCACACCAAGAGAAGAAAAAAAAGAGGGTATTCTGCTTAAGTAAAATCAAGCTTTTTGTGCTCGTAAATTTTTAAGGGAGAAAGCCAGTGGAAAGGTATGTCAATAACCTCAAAACATGCATTCCTAAGGAGATAGATAAAATGGGCACACTTTTATACATCTTGATGAGCTCTATTATGCACTGTTGGGTAACACAAAGGTTTAATTTGATAACTTGGGTAGAGGTAAAGGTAGACTTGTGCACCAAGTTTGGAAAGAGTGTAAAAAACTTGGATATCTCGATGTACTCTGGTGACTCTAGCCCCATGTCACATGTGTGTCAATGTGAAGAGACATGAAATAAATGTGGTGTGACTACCCTAAAGAACTTATGGGTGCATGCCTTTTATAAGAATCTAAAGACATGGGCACATGAATCGTACATGGTCAATGAGATGCATCAAGAGATAACTAGTTGGGATGTTCTTAAGGATAAGTTTGTGCATACTTTATCCTTCTCCTCATATAGCTTGGAACTAGTTGACCCATTGCAAGTGATTTGAAGGGAAGTGTTTGAAGACACCACAATCCTCAAAGAGTTCCTGAAATACATGTTTGGAGAAAAAGGGTTGGTACTCCTAACCTTATTTGAGGAACAAACACTAAACATTGAATCTAGTGAGGAAGATGATGATACTTGGAAGGAGTGCTACTAGAAAATGATGACCACCAGAAGAAAGATCATGTGCCAAGTAGATGATAGTGCTCTCAATAAAGAATACCCCACTCATCTTTGTACTAAGACAACAAAGAGAACCCAAAAATGTGAGGATTATCACTAGGATAGGAATGATCCATATTGTGCAACACTTAAGACCATCAAAGTGGATATCAATGTAGAAGGGGAACCAAATATGGCTATTCTAGGTACCTATTGGTTTGACATAGAGCTGGCACAAATCATAGACCTCCTAAAAGAATTCCAAAATTTATTCCTTAGGACTTATCAAGATATGAAGGGCATCCACCCATGCTTAGGAAAGGTGAGAATAAAGCTAATTGATGGTGTAAAACTAGCCAAAAATTACCCCTACCAAATGAATCCCAACCTTTACACTAAGGTGAAAATAGAGATTGATGCTATGCTAGTTATAAGGGTCATTTATCTTATGCAAGAGTCTAAGTGGGTGAGCCCAATGGTAATAAGCATCAAAAAGGATGGGTGCATTCACATTTGTGTCTACTATATAATGTTGAATGTGTTGGTTGAATATTTTGTCAACCAGCTAACTGATGAGCAAAATAGGCATGATCAACCACATCAAGGGAGATTGGTCATCCAAAGTTGTAGGTTTACCACATCCAAAGGGGAAAAATTTCTCCTCTCATCAAGGGGAGGTTCCCTGTTAAATATGAGGGGCTATATGCTATAAATATAAGCAGAAAATAACACTCAGGGGTAGGACAACACCATCCATACATCTTCTTTCAGAGATGATGCTCACAAACAAAAGAGAAATCTTGGTGAAGACACTGAAGGCACTTCTCTTCTTTTAGAAGTGACCTTGTAGTAAACAATAAGAGCTCTTTCAAGTAGTGACAAGAAACTGGTAACAAAGTGTAGTAACCAGCAGGATGAAATGAAATACAAAGTTTCCGCCTCAATTGCCCAAAGAGTGAAATACAAAGGATAATGGGGGCACAAAGTCATTCCAGAATCCTTGACACAGAAAAAACTGAAAACACACATTGAAGACAACTATAACAGCACAAAGTCTGAAAGTAACTAAGTTTAGGACATCTTCCTTATCACTTTTACTAGTTCTGCTTGTTAGATTAAATAAACAAGAATGCATCTAGAAGACAGACATAAGAAAAATCTCCTAAAATGGCACAAGATATAATAGCACAAAGTTTGCAAGTAACTTGATTTCTCATTCAGATAAAATAATATGAATAACAATCTGAGTTCAAAGTCTCAATGTTTGCCTTTCAATTTGGGTAGATTTTTGATTCTATGATGAAAAAGATCTCCTTTAAAATGACACAAGATAATACAATATATATTAGCCAATAAAGGCTTGGCACTTTGCTCCATGGAATGACCCATGCTATACTCAATGCATTGAATGCATTTTCAATTTTTTCAAAGAGGACCATGCTGGAACAAGGCGACCACCTTAACTATGGCATGTTGATTCATCTTGAATGTCCTCTCTTGGGCCTGAATCATTTGGTCTATCACCTGATGTTTGCACAGTTGTCCACCTCACATTTACCCCAAAGGAGACAAACAAGCCATGCCTTCAATGTTTTTAGGCTAAAATATCTACCTGGTGGACTGTTCCACCTACTAAAATAACTACTGCATAGATATTTCTGGTCTTCCCTCTTTCCTGCTACAATTTGAGCCCTCTAGCTACCTTTTCCCCTTTCTGGTTCTTTTGGTTCCTTCACTTAGCAGTTCTTCCTTTTGGTCTAAAGGTCTTTGAATGCCTTTGGGTCCATGTTTCAAGCCTGTAATGATCAATGGATAATATATTGCCATAAATTTGACGTCTTCAAGTCTGTCATCATTTGAAAGCCAACAACTAGTTGGTTGCCCTGAATTTGATGGCCGTGGGCCTGTCATCCTTAGCAATTCCTTCAGGTCTTTCTCACTTGCTTTGTCCACTTTTCACTAATCTTAACAAGTGACACAAGGCATTTTATTCTATGAAACAAGTAAGGACACTTGGCAGTATTTTCTATGAAATAGGTGAGGACACTTGGTAGCATCCGCTTAACTTATAGAAGCTTTAGACACCTTTTGAGAGTCTTACTAAAGATGACACATGGTGGCTTCCACTGAGATTTAGAAATAATGTAGAAGCATTTAGGACTCATTTAGATTCATGCAGATGTAGACACTTTTTGTGCTCCACTGAGTTATAATGGGACATGTGGCACATTTCGCTACTTTTTAAAAACAAGTTGTAATGTGTCCCAGTAGATGACACTTGGCAGCTTTCACTCATTTTAGCAACTCACCTAGGGCCCACCATAGTCTTTACTCAATAATGAAGTAAAAGGAAGAAACTATGGATGTTGACACTTGTTGTGCTCTACTGAGTTATAACGGGACACTAGGAGCAAACTGTGGATGTTGACACTTGGCAGCTTCCACCGAGCTTTACAAGGGACACATGGTAAATTTTGCTACATTTATAAAAACATATTAAAATCTTCTATGGTTGCCACGTGGTGCCCTCCATGGAACTCTAAGAGAAGCTTTTTGAAAGAAGCTTTATAGCTTATAAGAAACTTGAAATGTGGATGTAGACACTTGTCATGCTCTACTGAGTTTAGCAACTCACCCAGGGCTCACAATAGTCTTTACTCAATATATAAACAAAAGGAGGAAACTATAGATGTTGACACGTGATGGCTTCTACCATGTTTTACAAGGGACACATGGCATGTTCTATTGCTTTTAGAAACAAATTATAATGTGTCCTGGCAAATGACACTTGGCAGCTTCTGCTCTCAGGATTTTTCCTTTTGGGCACTCCTTTGAACCATTGAATCATGAAGCAATTGAATCTAGATGAATTTTGACAAAACGCTTGATCCTTTGAAGCTTGTCGATGATGTTGATCCTTGAACCCATTGAACCCTTACTGAAAAAACTTGGAAAATGAGGAATTTGAAAGATTATAACAAATTACGAGAAGAGAAGATATTATTTTGGTCTGTTAGACCAAAATAGTTCACATGTTGTCCCAAAAATGAGTGATATTTTTGGGGACAATAGCTGGCTCCAGTTGGGGAACTTCTTTCAATTAAAAACTTGAAATAGCTAAGGGGAATAGAGATCAGAATCTCTAGTGCCTTGAAGTATGCCATTAGGCTATGGAGTCATGCTACCAAAAAATAAAAGCTCTAAAAAAATGAAAATAAAAAACAAAAAGTAGAAATAGAGACTATACAAATATACAAATGTACATGTGAACTTATTTGATACTTTTAGAATTGAAGTGCTTCAGATGCTGCCCATTATGAGGTAGAGAATAGGGTGTGTCATCTTGATACCTCAATAGGAAATTGTTTTTACCATCAAGTTGATGAATTTTAAAAGGGGCCCTCCATAGGGAATCAGAATTTCCATGCATTCCCTTTGGTTCTCTCCTCTTATCCCACAGGAGGACTTGATCTCTAATTTAGAAATCATAGTTCTTTGCTTTTTGGTCAAAGAGCTTCTTCACCAGACTTTGATGGGTAGCAATTTGGTCCACCACCATAGTTCTCTGCTCATCTAGTTTAATTAGGCACATGATTCTCTTATCAATGGAGTTTTCATATGTCTGATCTTCAATTGCCTTAGCCAATTTTAATGCTATAAATTCTAGGGTGATTGGTATCTCAGCATTGAGTCCATAAAGAAGTTGGAAGGGAGACATACCAATTGCCCTTTTTGGTGTGATCTTATCTACCCATAGAGCATCAACCAATGCTTTATGCCATGTCCTTTGGTTGTCATCTACTAGCTTCTTAATGATAGTTACCAAGTTCTTGTTGCTTGATTCAACTTGTCCATTCCCTTACGAAAAGTAATCAGAAGAATGGGAGAGGGTGATCCCATAGTAAAAATAGAACTGAGTAATCTCTTGGGAAGTGAAATAAGCTACATTGTCAGTAACAATCTTGGTTGGGACCCCAAACCTAGAAATGATGTTCTCCTTGAGGAAATTGCACACTACTTCTGAAGTAGCATGCTTGGTTGGGATAGCTTCTACGCACTTGGTGAAGTAGTATGTGGCTGTGAGGACATAATCATGTCCAACACTCAAAGATGGGTTTAAAACACCAATGAAATTGATTCCCCACTACTGGAATGGCTCCTTTATGACCACCAACTTGAGAGGCAAGGCACCTAACTTGGGTCTGCCAATAAACTACTGGCATAGTTCACATTTCTTTACCCATTTATATGCATCTTGAAAGAGAGTTGGCCAATAATACCTGGCCTGCAAAATTTTATGGGTAGTTATAAGAGTAGAGAAATGTCTTCCACAGGCCAAATTGTGGAAGGACTTCATAAGATGGTTCTACTGCTCTTTATCCATGCAACGAAGGAACACTCCATCAAGACTCCTCTTGTAAAGGCCATTGTTCCATAGGACAAAATTGGTAGCTTTCAGTTTGACATTCCTCCTTTCTTTACGAGATAGGTGAGTAAGACACTCACCATAAGTAAGGAAATGAGCAATATTTGAATACCACTCATTTTTGGTGGGGACAAAGAGGACTGTTGGCGTGTCTTCTTCTTCTGATTCTTCATGCCCTATTTCTTTGGGTCTGTTGTCAACAATCAATTGGCATAGGCCTTTTCCATGCACTAGATTTGTTAGTTTGATGACTAAATCAAACTCCTAGATTTTTGTAATCTAATTGCCTCTTTTGGTTCCAAACTCCTGCTGAGTTAATATGGATTTAACTGTGGTATCAGGAACTAAGGCAGTAATGTGCAAATTCAGGATGTAGAAGCAAAAATGCTTCATTGCCTTCACCACTACATAAGCATGTTTCTACATGTTTGAGTACTTTAGCTCATAAGTTTTGAGAGGATAGCTCATGAAAGAAATGGGAGATTCCACACCTTAATTTTGCTGAACTAGAATTGCTGAAAGTGTGTGTTCAGAAGCATAACTTTATATGGTAAATTCCTTGTAATCTGGACATACCAAAATTGGGGCATGGGCAATGGCTATATTTATGTCTTGGAATGCCAATTTAACTTCTTTAGTCCAGCTGAAGATGGCCTCTCCCTTCATCATATTTACAATATGATGAGTCTTCTCGGCAAACTCAGGGATGAACCTTCTTACGAAATTCACCTTTCTAAAGAAAGAGTGAACTGCAGTCTTACTTATGGGCAAAGCAAGCTCTTGGATGGACTTAAATCTATCTAAGTCAATATTTATGCCTTTTTAGGAAATAATGTGTCTGAAAAGCTTCCCTTCTATCACTCCAAAAATAGACTTCTTGTGGTTTAAGGTAATGCCATTCTAGCAGTAGCATTCCAGCACTTATTGCAAGTGGCACACATGATCCATGCAATGCTTAGAAAAGACCATCAAGTCATCAAGATAAATGACAATAAACTTACCCATTTCATCCTTGAATGTAAGGTCTATTGCTCTTTGAAAAGTGGCACCAGCATTAATCAAGCCAAAAGGCATCCTTCTATATGCAAACGTGCCCCAAGGTGTGGTGAAAGTAGTCTTGTGTTGGTCTGCTTCACCAACTTTAACTTGATTGTATCCTGAGAAGCCATCTACAATTGATAACATTTCCAAACTAGTCACTATTTGAAGCACTTGATCCATGATAGGCAAAGGATAGTTATCCTTTAAGGATGACTGATTGAAGTTCTTAAAATCCACACAGAGGCAAATTTTTCCATTCTTATTCCTTATAGGCACTATGTTGGCAATCCATGTGGAATGATGGATTGGGAAAATGATTCTAGCATTCAACATTTTTTGTATCTTAGATAGAATTGTACCTGATATCTTCAAATTTTACTACTAGGATTTTTGCCTATAAGGTGCTGAATCACTTTTGAGAGGAATGTCATGGTGAATTTCATCAGGCCTGAGTGACTTCAAATCATCATAGGAGTATTCTAAGATGTCCATGTACTAGCTGAGCAAAGTAGTGACCTTGAATTTCTTCTTAGGAGTGTAATATTTCCTAATGTTCACCATCTTGGGGTCATGCTTGGTACCTAGATTTAGTTGATAAAACTCCTAGGAGGAGCTTGAATCCACTTGTTGCTATTTGATGAATCTATCATGCTTATCAAAAAAATTCTCAAGGGAAACCAAGCCTTTAGGAATCTTATTCCCTTTAAGTTGAAAGAATTATTCACCTACATTTGCACTTGATCCATGGGTTGGTTCAAGTTGTTGAGTCTCATTACCTTCAAAGTGAAACTGTTGAAAGCTATCCTTTTGTTCTAAGAAGGCAATTATTTTATTGTCATTATTAAACACCTACCAATGACTGGCACTATTAGGTACACTTGGTCAAAAGACTAGCTCAATAGTGTACCTATCTCTTTTGAAGTCAGGGTGAGGAACCAAAAGAGTGGTTGAAATGGCCAAAGTATTAGCTAGGTCATTGAATTCCCTAGGAACTGTAGAGATGTTGAAAGCATCAAAGTTTTCAATTTGGTCCCAGATTAGATTGTGGTAATGGCACAATCTCTCATTTTTGGTTTGGTATAGGTTTTCTCACCTGACAAACCACCAGTTTAGCATCTCATTTAGCATGAAGGAGCTTGACACCTTTGTCATGAGTAACCTTCAATCCAAGTAAGAGAGATTCATACTCAGCTATGTTATTGGTATTGTTGAACTGTAATTTGTAGGATGAAGGAAAAATATCTCCTTGAGGAGATATCAGCACAACCTCGACTCTTGAACTGGTAGAGGAGCAACTACCATCAAATTCTTGAATCCATACCTCATTATGTCAGGAATCTAGAACAACAAACATGCTCTGATTCCATTGTTAGGATCTAGGAAGCACAATTGATTACCATGTACAAGAAACTTAACATGCAGAATTAAACTAGAAGGCACAAGTAACTAGAATTTAGAAATAACACAGAATATGAGAGATAATACCCAATTGTATTAATACTCTTCCAAAAAGAAATAAAACAAAGAAGATGCCATAGTCTTCTTCCTTACACACCTCTAGGGCTCCCACACCTCTAGGGCATAAACATTAAATCTCTTCAAGAGCTCACTCTCTCAATTATGGTCCCAACAACAACTCAAGCACAGAGTTGCTATTCACCTCCAACCAGTCAGTATCACTACTACCAGTACCACCAGTCAGTATCACTACTACCAGTACACAAGTGCTCCATGCACTCCAAATCTAAGTACACACCATACTCCAAGTACACAACATACTCCAAGTAGATTTCCCTGATCTTGCACCTTGCTGTGTTGCCCATCACCTTTGACCTTGCTACCTCACAGACCTCCTTTGACCTCACACACACACACCTGCAAATCAATGATCTTACTTACCACATGTAGATCTCCAAACGTGGCCTTGCACACCTGCCGACCAAGATCATACACACATGAACCTTTTTGATTCTCCAAACCAACACCTCTATAGATCTTCTACCAGAACTTGCACAACCTGTAGCTCTACTCAATCATACACACCTAGCACTATGGCACTAGGAGGAACACACCTTGCTCTCTTCACTCTGAAGGAGCTAACCTTGCTCTTACTCAACTAGCACACTTTACAATACAGCCCATGAGTCTATTATATAGATCTCATACAAACAATAATTAGACATCCAATTACAATAATTAGATCCACAACTCTAAGACTAAAATTAGCATTTATCATGCAAACAACTGGTTTGTTAACTAACTATTCATGAACTAGTAGTTTTGGAACTGCACAGGCGATCGATGTCAGTCCCTATCTATCTGGGGATGACCAATGTCGGCTGATCTTGATCAATGTTAGTAGCTTCCTATCTACACCTAACCGACGTTGGTTAGCCTGACCGATGCTAGTGACTGTGACACTCAGCAACCCCCTCCAATGTCTACATTAGTGAAGCTTTTAGCTCCACAACCTAATAATTTCCCACTTGGAGATAAACAACTACACTGTACCTATACCTGTACACCATCTAATTTGTTTCTTGGCTTATATCCCTCTTCAAACTCAATATTGAAGACCAACCACCACACAACCTGTGGTGCAACACCTATCATCCAAGTAACCTACCATATCTAAAGTGCCTGACCCTGCATAGCATGAATCCCTGCTGCTGGTCCCTCTCAAATACCTGAGAACCCACTTAACTACTTTCCAGTGCTTCCTTCCCAGATTGACTACAAACTTTCTGATAGCACCCACTACTTGGGCAAACTCAGGGAGTACACATGTACTCAACCTCATCATGTGATTGGGGACCCTATTCTGTGAACTGTCCATCCATAGGTGTGCTACCCGATCTGCATCCTGCACTACCTTCACACAATCATCCTATGACAACATCACCTTGTGATCTTCCCTGTCTCTAAGATTACTCATGCCAAAGAATTTCACTGCTCCCAAATCCTTCATGGCAAACCACTGAACTAACCTTACCTTTAGCTCAGTAAAACCTTGTATGTCTGAACTTGTAACAAGCTCATCCTCCACATACAGTAACAAGATAATGTCGTGACCATCATCCACCTGGTAAGACAAACACAATGGTTATAATGACACTGACTAAAGCCATGCTTTGTCATCCACCTATCAAACCTGTACCACTGTCCTACAGCTTCCTCAAAACCATATGACCTAGCCTTCTATCTCACATATCCATTCTCTCTATTCTTTAACCAAGGTATCCATTCATCTTTCAGTGCTTTCATACTGACTGGCAACCCTACCAAATCTCCTATTTGGTTTTGCATCCTAGGAATCAAATTCCTCATTCATGTTATGCTCCCACTATTTTTTGGATCCTTCCTGCTCTACAGTGAGCAACCAATAAAAAGAAGAGGAATAATGAATTTGAGGCTTACTTACTATTTTAGTCCTCCACATGGGCATTTGAGACTCCTTGACAGCTTGCTGTCTGCCCAAAATCCATTCTAGTGATCGACCTCGGTCACCACACAGTCTGCATCTAATCGATGTCAGTTCCATGCGATTGTCTAGGTCACTGACACTGGTTATCCTACTGATGTCAGTCTCCACCTGCCTGACACCACTGAATTTGCTTGTTTACACATGACCAACATCGATGCTTGTCTGTTCGATGCTAGTTTTACCTGACCGATGTCAATACCTATGCTCGCATATGAGTGATGACGTTTTACCCATGAGCTCTCTTTAAATAAAAACCCTGTCCAAACTGCCCTGTTCAAAGATATCCAATCCCATCCACTGATCTTTGTCTATCATCTCCTCTATAAACACCAAGGCTTCCTAGTTCTTAAGTCTGTCAAAGGCATCTGACTTTTATTTAAGAACATGCATCACCTTCTTGCTCTTGTGACCAAGCCTACAAAGCCACATCCTTGCAATAGAAGAAGAATCAATAATATAAGTAGATAGATAAAGGATACCTACTTTCATACCACCTGCTAATTCAAGTGCATCTATTGTGAGAGTTCCTGTGCATCTCTCATCACCCAACTTTCCTGAAGCAATTAGCTGCATCTTCAAGACTGGGACTTACATGACCTTCTTCAACACCCATGTGTTGGTTGCCTACAATTTCAGCCACACTTCCCCTTTTCCAAAACTTTGACAAGGCTCACCAACCCCTCTATTTGGGGCTACATGGAAAGAGGCAATAGAATCTATAAACCAAGATTCTACTTTATCCAAGGAACATCTTAGAACATTCTGTGCAATAACACCTGCAATATCTGCTTCTTCAGTTCTTTCATGCTGATCTTCTACCAACCAACAATATTTATTTACCTGCTCTTTTTTTCAATAACACCGTAATTGACCATTCATGCTTTTCAATTCCTCCATTCTTAGTGTACTTTCTTCTACCATTACTATACTCCTACTCAATCAGAAACCCCTGAGAGTGACCTATAATCAAACATAAACCTGATCCCTGCAACCTTAGCTCTGATACCAGCTTTGTCAAGAATTTAGAACAATAAACATGCTCTGATTCCACTGTTAGGATCTAGGAGGCAAAATTGATTACCATGTACAAGCAACTTAACATGTGGAATTAAACTAGAAGGCACAAGTAACTAGAATTCAAAAATAACATAGAATATGAGAGACAATACCCAATTGTATTAATACTCTTCCAGAAGGAAATACAACAAAGAAGATGCCACAGTCTTCTTCCTTACACACCTCTAGGGCTCCCACACCTCTAGGGCATAAACAGTAAATCTCTTCAAGAGCTCACTCTCTAAATTATGGTCCCAACAACAACTCAAGCACAGAGTTGCTATTCACCTCCAACCAGTCAGTATCACTACTGCCAGTACCACCAATCAGTATCACTACTGTTAGTACACAAGTGATACATGCACTCCAAATTTGAGTGCACACCATACTCCAAGTACACAACGTACTCCAAGTAGATCTCCCTGATCTTTCACCTTGTGTTGCCCATCACCTTTGACCTTACTACCCCGCATACCTCTTTTGACCTCGCACACACAAACCTACAAATCAATGATCTTACTTACCACATGTAGATCTCCAAACGTGGGCTTGCACACCTACCAACCAAGATCATACACACATGAAGAACCATTTTGATTCTCCAAACCAACACCCCTATGGATCTTCTACCAAAACTTGCACAACCTGTAGCTCTACCTGATCATACACACCTAGCACTATGGCACTAAGAGGAACACACCTTGCTCTCTTCACTCTAAAGGAACTAACCTTGCTCTTACTCAACTAGCACACTTTACAATACAACGCATGAGTCTATTATATAGATCTCATGTAAACAATAATTAGACATCCAATTACAATAATTAGATCCATAGCTCCAAAATTAAAATTAGCTTTTATCATGCAAACAATTAGTTCATTAACTAACTATTCATGAACTAGTAGTTTTGGAACCACACAGGCGATCGACGTTAGTCCAGATCTGTCTGGGGATGACTGACGTCGACCGATCCTGACCGATGTCGGTAGCTTCCTATTTACACCTAACCGACGTCAGTTGGCCTGACCGACGTCAGTGACTGTGACACTTAGCAACACCCTCCAATGTCTACATTAGTGAAGCTTTTAGCTCCACAACCTAACACATTAGATGCTAAATTTTCTTTAGATTCTTCTTCATTTGGAGGGGGAGATCCTTCCATACTTGCATTGCACTCTACTAATTCTTTTGTTGTTCCAGCTGAATGTATTTCTAGGTTGACACCTTCAAGAGCTTCAATAGGCATTTTATGAACTTCTTCCATAGACAGAAAGTAGTTACCCATGCCTGAAGACTCAAACATAATTTGAGCTTCAGGTGTTGATGATTGGGTGACTACATATTTTGCTTTCTTTTCAGAGAGAAATGTTTTCATAACACCTTTGATAGGGATTCTTGCCTCGGATAGGTCCATGCTCAATTCACCTTCAACATCCTTGCAAAAATTTTGCCTAAGAATGATGTCATATGATGTTGGGACATCGGCCACCAAGACAGTCATCTTGATTCTCTTGTTTGGGAACACTACAAATATAAATTGGGCATCCTTGATTTGTCTTAGCAGAGGTACTTGCTTGTTCTCCATGGAAAAACATCTCCCAAATGTCTTGGTCAGTGTGAGGCCAAGAGATTCATCCACTTTAGTAGGCATGACGTTGTCTGAAGCTCCAAAATCAATGATGTAATTACTCATCTTGTGATTGTTTATCAATAAGAAAACATAGGAAGGCTCTATTTTCCTAGGGGTAGAAAGAGGGGTAATGACAAGGTTGTTTGGGATAGACATGTTCCTTGAGGGATCATGAGTTATCTTCTTAGCTTTTTGAGTTACAGGGATGGTTTGGTTTTTCATAGATTGAACCAACTTGTCCAATTGCTTAGGATTGGATTACAAAAATTCAAATTTAGACATTTAAATTTTGATTTTCTTTATATGGTCAATTATGTCAAACATCTGGAAAGAGCTAGGAGTAGAGGATGGGAGTTCATCTTTTTGGTTTTTAGAAGAGGAAGGATGGGAGTTCATCCTAGGGACATTTAGTGTACTTACCTTTCTTGTAATCACTAGGTCCTTTGGCTGGAATGGAAGAGTGGTTCCCCTCTTAGCAATTGAAAATGTTGGTTGAAGTCGCTCTTCTCACTTTTTTTTATCAGCTTGCTGAGCTGACTGGTTCTTTAATCAGGTGAAAACAACATATGATCCTTTAGCTACTTTACCTTCACTTTTGGGTTCATCTTGATAATTTAGGAAACTAATGTTGGAGTCATTAGCTAATTCTTCTTCTTCTTCAGTGAAGAGATTAGCATCATCTTCAGTATTTAACTCAGGCTGGAATGAGAAATCTAATTCAGCTTCAAGATATCCAACTGCTGAATTGGTTGGAGGTGCTTCAATGACAAGGTTATTCCTCTGAGGGGGAGGGAGATGATTTACTTGCCCTTGGTTCCTAGCAGCATTACCTTGATATGACTGATTGGGAAACATCCTCCTTGGCATATCTCTATATGAAGGAGCAGATGACATCCCTTGTGCCATTTTTTTGAGGGCTAGCAATTCATTTGCTATTTTTTGCACCATTAGATCAGTGGTGGTTGAAGGTGAGTATTTAGAGGAAGAAGAAGATTTACCTCTATTTAGATCTCTTCTTATCTTTTCTGCCAAAATAAGGTCATCTTATATCTCATTAGCTAAGTCTTGAGTAGCCTCAAGGTCTATGTGGCCAGTGCATCTTAACAGAAAACTCACTTCTGGAAGCTATGAGTTGATGAAGAAGCATTTGAGCTTTTTAGGTGTTGGCTGGGCAATTGTAAGAATTTTATTCCTTAACTTGTCAAAATTTACAATGAAATCCCTCATAGGTTCATGAGGTTCCTTCTTTATCTATGTGAGTTGGGCTAGTAAGGCATGTGCATCTTCTACAGGCTTGAACCTGGCTTCAAATTTAGCTTTGAGTGTGTCCCAATTAGTCACTGACCAAGCTTGTAGATGGTAGAACCAGTCGCACCTTGCAGTGTTTCCATGAAGAGCCTAACTGCCACATCCTCAAATTCCACACCTATCACACCATAGGCTGTCCTAAAGCTACAATGTGTTCATCAGGATGAACTCTCCCATCACCAAAGAATTTGGGGAAATTCTTTCTTAAACTACATGGAAGTTCATGCAGAGGTGGAGTAAGATTGAGTGGACCAAATGAGTTACCCAGGGGCCTTAAACTACCATGATTGGATTATGGAAAAGGGGAATAATAAATTTGGGTGGAGTATGTATAGGCAAAGCTCTGCTAATAGCAGAAAAAGTAGCTCTACCTTGTGTTGGTGTCTTGGTACGGGTAGGAAGAACACTCTTGGATCATTGAACTTGATGTTGGGGAGGGAATAAGTCAAAATTTCCTTACTACACCAACTCAAAGATAGGGTCAATAACACCTTGAACTCTCTAACTTCTGGTATAGCATGGAGTTTCCATATTGTGAAACAAAAATGGGAAAGGACTAGTCTTACTTCAAATTGAATCTTGAGGCTTCAAATTGCTTGTCCTTCCCCAACAGAGTCCCCAAAAACACTATTGGTTGAATATTTTGTCAACCAGCTAACTGATGAGCAAAATAGGTATGATCAACCACATCAAGGGAGATTGTTCATCCAAAGTTGCAGGTTTACCACATCCAAAGGGGACAAATCTCTCCTCTCATCAAGGGGAGGTTCCCTGTTAAATATGAGGGGCTATGTACTATAAATATAAGCAAAAAATAACATTTAGGGGTAGGGAAACACCATCCATCTCTCTTCTTTTAGAGATGATGCTCACAAACAAAGGAGAAATCTTGGTGAAGACACTGAAGGCACTTCTCTTCTTTCAAAAGTGATCTTGCAGTGAACAGTAGGATTTATTTTAGGTAGTGACAAGAAACTGGTAATAAAGTGTAGTAACCAGTAGGATGAAATGGAACACAAAGTTTCCACCTCAACTACCCAAAGAGTGAAATACAAAAGATAATGGGGGCACAAAGTCATTCCAAAATCCTTGACATAGAAAGAAACTAAAAACACACACTAAAGACAACTATAATAACACAAAGTCTAAAAGTAACTGACTTCAGGATATCTTCCTTATCACATTCACTATTTCTACTTGTTAGATTAAATAAACAAGAATGCATCTAGAAGATAGACATAAGAACAATCTCCTAAAATGAAACAAAGTCTACAAGTAACTTTCTTTCTCATTTAGATAAAATAATATGAACAATAATCTAAGTTTAAAGTCTTAGTGTTTGCCTTTCAATTTGGGCAGAGTCTTATTTCTGTGATGAAAAATAAATCCTTTAAAATGACACAAGGGAATACAATATATAGTATCCAAGAAAGGCTTGGCACTTTGCTCCATGGAATGACCCATGATGTAGTCAATGCATTGAATGCATTTTTAGTTTTGTCAAAGAGGACCATGCTAGAACAGGGTGGCCACCTTAACTATGGCTTGTTGATTCATCTCAAATGTCCTCTCTTGTACCTGAATCATTTGGTCTATCACCTAATGTCTACACAGTTGTCCACCTCACCTTTACCCCAAAGGAAACAAACAAGCCATGCCTTCAATATTTGTAGGCTTAAATATCTACTTGGTGTATTTTTCCACCTACTGGAATAACTACTGCATAGATATTTCCGGTCTTCCCTCTTTCCTACTACAATTTGAGCCCTCAAGCTACCTTTTCCCCCTTTTGGTTATTTTGGTTCCTCCTCTCGACATTTCTTCCTTTCAGCCTAAAGGTCTTTGAATGCCTTTGGGTCCATGTTTCAAGCCTACAAAGATCAATGGCTAATTTATTGCCACAAATTTGATGTCTTTGGGTCTATCATCATTTGAAAGCCAACAACTAGTTGGTTGCCCTTAATTTGATAGTTGCAGGCCTGTCATCCTCCTTAGCAATTCCTTAAGGTCTTTCTCACTTGCTTTGGCCACTTTTCACTGATCTTAACAAGTGACACATGGCATTTTTCACTATGAAGTAAGTGAGGACACTTGGCAACATCTGCTATGAAATAGGCAAGGACACTTGGTAGCATCCACTTAACTTATAGAAGCTTAGACACCTTTTGAGAGTATTACAAAAGATGATGCATGGCAGCTTCCACTGAGATTTAGAAACAATGTAGAAACATTCGAGACTCATTTGGATTCATTAGATGTAAACACTTGTCATGCTCTACTGAGTTACAACAAGACACATGGCACATTCCACTACTTTTTAGAAATAAGTTGTAATGTGTCTCGATAGATGACACTTGGCAGATTTTGCTCATTTTAGCAACTCACCCAGGGCCCACCACAGTCTTTACTCAATAACGAAACAAAAGGAATAAACTATGGATGTTGACACTTGTTGCACTTTTTTGAGTTATAATGGGTCACAAAGAGGAAACTACGGATGTTGACACTTGGCAGCTTCTATCAAGATTTACAAGGGACATGTGGTGACTTCTACTGCATTTAAAAAAACATATTAAAACCTTCCATGGTTGCCACGTGGTGCCCTTCAGAGAACTCTGAGAGAAGATTTTTGAAAGAAGCTTTATAGCTTATAAGAAACTTGAAACAGGGATGCAAACACTTGTCATGCTCCGTTGAGTTTAGCAACTCACCTAGGGCCCACTACAGTCTTTATTCAATATCAAAACAAAAGGAAGAAACTGTGAATGTTGACACTTGGCAGCTTCCACTAAGTTTTACGAGGGACACATGGCACATTCTACTACTTTTAGAAACAAATTATAATGTGTCTCGATAGATGACACTTGGCATCTTCCGCTCTTAGCCTTTTTCCTTTTGGGCACTCCTTTGAAACATTGAACTATGAAGCGGTTGAATCTTGATGAATTTTGACAAAGTGCTTGATTATTTGAAGCTTGGTGATGATGTTGATCCTTGAACCCATTAAAACCTTACTGAAAAATCTTGGAAAATGAGGAATTTGAAAGCTCAGAACAAATTTTGAGAAGAGGAGATTATTTTGGTTTGTTGGACCAAAATAGTTCACATGTTGTCATAAAAATGAGTGATATTTTTGGGGACAATAGAATGTTGCTTATGTAAATGCCCCTTTTTAAACTTTGTTCATCGATGATGTCTTAGAAGGTATTGTAGGTTATAAAATCTATACCTTCTCTGATGGGTTCTCTAGCTACCACCAAGTCTATATTGAGGAGGAGGATAAGACTAAAACAACATTTGTAAATGAATAGAGTTATTTTAATTATAATATGATGCCCTTTGGACTAAATAATGTGTTAACTATGTTCTTTAGGGTGGTGATCACCATGTTTAATGAATTCATCCATAGGATCTTCCAAGTCTATCTAGATGATTGGATAGTGTATGGACTTGTCAAGGACCATTGTGACAACCCATGCTTAATGTTTGAGAGGTGCAGGTAGCTATAGATATCTTTGAACCTAAAGAAATGCATCTTTGAAACACTGTTTAGAATCCTACTCGGGTACATCATCTATAAGTCTGGTTTGATCATTTATCTAATGAATATTACCATCATCATTTAACTGAAAACTCTTTCCACACAAAAAGATGTTCATGCCTTTATTGACCACTATGGATATTATAAAATTTTTATAAAGATTTATGCAAATATTTCATTGCTACTAGAGGATATTATATGTAAGGATGGATCATTCTTCTAGGGAGAGGCACAAGAGGATGCCTTTAAAACCTTAAATCTCAGATTAGCTAGTACACCTATCTTACAATTCTCTAATTAGATAACACCTTTTCATATCCATTTTAATGCTTCTACTGCTAGATTGGTGTAATCTTGGTACAACCTAGTAAAGGAAAAATGGATCATCCCATCTCCTCTGCTAGCATAAAGTTGACCTCAACAGAGAATAATTACAGATCCACGAAGAGTGAGGCACTCACTATGGTCTATGCCTTGCAAAAATTTAGACAATATTTGTTGGTAACCCTGTTCATATTTTTCACTAATCATGAGTTGCTCAAGTACCTCGTGAACAATCCTATTTTATATGGGTGTATATGTAGATGGATAGTTCTATTTTAGGATTTCTAGTTCTCCATTATAGTTAAGCCTAGAAAGCAAAATTTGGGGCCAAACCATTTGTCTTGCATCAATTTTGGTGATTTAGTTGTGCCTATTGAGGATGACATGTTAGATGCACAACTATTAAGCATCTAGCACATCCCTAAGGTTTTTGTAGATATTTCCACCTTTTTAATGTTTAGAGTTGAACCCAAGACTATGAAACTAAAGATAAGAAATAGATAACAATTAAAATTTCCTCTTTTCAACTAATTAATAGAGAACTATATAAGTTAAGTAGAGATGAAGTGTTGTGATGATGTGTCTTGGAGCATGAAAGAAACTATATCTTGTAAGAGACACATGAAGGCATAATAAGAAGACATTGCGATGGAGACACAACATTGAGAAAAGTGCTATAATCAAGATTGTGGTGGTGAAGCTTATTCCAAGATGCAAATAATTATACCAAGGCATGTGATATATGCTAGTTCATAAGGAAGCCCAACCATCAGGATGAGATGCCTCTCATCCCCATTCTTGCCCAAGAACCATTCAAAAAATGGGCCATTGATTTTTTTGGGTTGATAACTCTTATAGCATAATGCATAGGTGCAAGGTATATCTTGGTGACCATAGATTACCTCACCAAGTGGGCTGAGGCTATACCGACCAAAGACTATGCAACTACCATAGTTATGCACTTCTTTTGGGAAAACATAATAAGCCTGTACGAGTGCCCATTTAGTCTAACTAGTGATAGGATCACTAACTTTATCAATGAAATGATGTGCATCCTATTGGTTGAGTATATGGTGGCATACCACAAATATCATTTGTAAGTAAATGGCATAGTTGAGTCATTTAACAAAATATTGGGAACATGCCTCATGAAGATATGTAATATTGGTTGCAAGGATTGGGATGATCAAGTATTAGTAGTGCTATAGGAATATTACATGAGCTAAAAGTGCTTGAATAAGGCTACACCATTTCAAATAGTGTTTAGTATTGAGGTGATCCTAGTGATGGAGTTTTTGGTGCCATCACTACTCATCATGCATATTGTTTAGCTAGATGAACAAGAGTCATTAAACATAAGGCTAGAGGACTTAGATCACCTAGATGAAATGCACACCTAAGTAAGGTGGAGCTAATAGATAGAAAAATCACACCAAAAGATATGGCATGACAAACACATAAAGAACAAGGTGCTATCAGAAGAGGCATTCATTTTTATCTATGAGTCCAAGTATTGTAAGCACCTAGGTAAATTGTAGATAAGGTGGATGGGTCCCTATATCAAATACCATATATTGGATATAGGTGCATGTAAATTACACATGTTGATTAAGGAAATGCTCCCTGGGCATTTCAATGGAAATAGGTTGAAGCCATATCAAAAATAGGGTGGTACTTGTACCATAAGACCATCAACTTCTTGGTCACTAGTCAATTTGAGTAGAGATGACCATCATGATGTTTGGTGCAAGCTAAATGGTTTTATTTTTGTTTGTTCTATTTAGAAGTAGTGTAAAGAGTTTAGAAATGGTGCTTTGAATCCCATCAAGAATGTCTATAGACACTTCACTCATAATTCTATCCAAGTGAGTTGAGCATTTATGCTTCTTAAGTGTTTGTTAGACACCTAAGTTTTGGGTGTGTGAAGATTGTTAGCATAAAAAATGAGAATTATACCAGACATTATATACTAGATTCTAATTATAGCATGATTTCAAACCCCCAAGTTGAAGTCATATGGCCTTTCAAACATAAATCTAATTGGGTGAGTTGATCCCTCACACTTTCTAAAAATGCCTAAGGCTAGACATCTAAGTGGTGGGTGTGTGAATCTCATTAGACTCAAGAGGAAGATGTACAAACTCTAGGTGTGTAAGAGGTACATTTTAGGGTCATGGAGGTCCAAGGGAGAAATACTCTAGTGCTTTTTCACATAATTTTAGTTAGGTGAGTCAAACCCATTTTATTTCCAAGAACCTAAAGACAAACACCTAAGTTTCTGGGTATAAGGAGGTTGCTAGACTTAGGCAAAATAGGATCCTGATAAAGTTGCACAATATGATCATGCATAAGAAGAAAAAGTGAAGATGCATAATATGATCATGCACAAGAGGATTAGAGAAAAATATTTAAGCACTGGAGGACCATAAAAATATATTTATATGGGTTAGGATAGGCCAATGTAAGATGAAGCACAAGAAACTAACCAAGATAGATACACATGCTTGAAATAGAAGCACAACAAGAAGAGATGATAGAACTGAGGAGGATGAATCATGCACATATGAGGTATTTCACCTAGGTTACCATATTGAAGGTGAAGGTCATGTTAAAAGAATAAAGCACAAAAGGAGAATCATCATAGAAAGCTGACATCCACCTAGATTTAAGTGGGAAGTGACCATTTGAGTAACAAGTCAATTCAGTAAAAATCCACTAGGAGCATTGAATGAGATGGTGATAGAGGAATAAATAATAATAATATATGAGTTGGTGGTAGAATATTTTCATATATTTCACATATTTTTATGAGGTTCAATAAATCTAAATGCCCACATGTCATTAATGCACCTACATTAAAGACAATAGATGGAAAAAGCGTATACAACATCACACAATTAACTTGTTTTTGTTATAAACTTTGTGTAAACTTGAGACATTGAGTTAAATAGAGTGAATCAACAAACAAAAGAGCTAAATTAGCATAAACCTTATTAGAAAAATAATCTGAGCACCCCCAGTCACCTATAGTGAATGATTATGAAGATAGATAAATTATGCTCACAGTTAGATTAGTGTAGAGAGGTGTGGAAAGGAATTTAAGCAAGAACCAGTTGGTGGAAAAGTGAATCACCACTAAGGATGTCATTAATGATGTAAAAATCTTAGAGCCAAAGGTATAGTCATAGATCTCGAGACTATGAAGCACCAATAACAATTTAAGGTTTTGGTAGACCCAACCTACTATGCTTTAACACCAATAGGTTCAGAATGGGAAATAAGCAAAAAGGAATGGGTCTATAATAAAAAAGTCCAAAGTGGGCATGTGTGGTGCTAGAAGTGGTCCTTATAAGAATAACATCATCACTGGTATAAGGGGTTGACATATCATAAGTTAACTCAAGGTGCTGACCAAGATGTATCATCAAGTCATATAATTTACACTAGAGGTCTTGGTGAGGGAAAACTAGCATTCATTTGTGTATACCATCAGTTGAAGGAGTATAACCATCATAATTATATCTATGCATAAGACCTAGAATTAGATTGGATGGTGGATATAGGGAGAAAGATGAAATAGGGTGTGGTAGTATTCAACATCACCATTCAAGATAGGTTGATAGCTTCTGATGCAACTTAGCTATACGAGTTACCATGCATTGGGGATATAAAGGAGCTAGTGAAATTCCTTTTATTACGTGTCCATGCTGATCACATATACTTCATAGGGATGAGCATGAAGATATTAATGTACCTCATTAAAAAGATAATCAAAATTACAAACACTAGGAAAGACATTCATGAGATGATGGGTGATGACAAAGAGGTGGATCACATGGTAAAGCTATTGAGTTACTAAAAGTGGGGATTCACCTTCCCCATCAAATATTTCAAGGACAAAAGTATGAGGGTGGCCACATACCTCATGAGGTTGAAACTCTACCTCGGTAATCAATGGATCGATGTGATAAAAAGCTTACCTCTACATCCCCTACCATATGACACAAGGTGTAAAATTTAACATTTCCAAGTTTATTGCTAAAGAGTTCATGAATAATGCACTAGAATGCCACATGATGAAGGGGACCTTAAATTGGGGTTCCATTCTCATCCTAATAGTCATGGAGGAAATTGGCATGCTAGATAGGGATAAGAATAATCTTTGGGTTTTTCTATAACACAATGACTCCCCAACTCAAAAATACAAGGACTTCACTTGCCTTAATTCCTTAAATGTAAAATATAAGACACATGATGAGATGGTGCAATACATATATAGAGTCATTCAATATTGAGTGATGCATCCCTCAAGAGCTCCCCAAGAGCATGTATGGGATGACAACCTTTATTGTGATGAAACATTTTTGCATAGTTTACTTGGTGCTAGTTGATAGCAAAAAATTCAATAATTTAAATATTTCATATGATTTTTTGGCAAATTATTTCAAGGACACACTCAGGAGGATCCCTAATGCATAATAATTGGATATTCTAGTGAGGGAACTAGATATGGAGAGAAACAGGTTATAGTGCCAATTCATGCACCTAGATGGGAAATAAATAAGGGATGAAGAGGATGAGTCAAATCACATCGACATTCATCCTTTTCAATAAGTGACCATACTTGGATACATCTATAGGATCTACTATGAAATGAAGCCCAAGAGGAAGGGCCCTATTTCCAACACCAAGCATATTGATGACCCTCCCATCAGGATCGATAATGAAGGCATGCTAACACCAACCAAAACAAGGAAGTCTCCTAAGAAGAAAAAAGGGGAGAGACTAGAAGAAATATAGGAGCACATAAAGTTCAAAATTTCATTAGTTGATGATGCCTCACCATCGGCCCCATCTAAGAAGTGCACAAAGTTCACATCAAAAACTTCTCCTATCTTAAAGGAGAAGTAGAAGAAGTTAAAGTTGCCATCTATGATGCCCACTATCACCCTAGAGGACATAGAGGTACAAGAAGAAATAGATTAGAGGGAAGAAGTGGGAAAGGGCATATATATTGTGCCTAGAGAAGACTCCTCATCTAGAGAGGAAAATTCCCTACCACCCCAAAATGAAGAGCTAAGGTAAGAATAAGCTTGGAGGAGGCTTGGCCTTAGCAACTTATATATCCAAAAGGTGAAGACATTATAGAAGAAGAAAGGAGAAATGAGAAGGCCCAGAAGGATGGAGGAAGAGCCTAGCATGGAAAAAATATAAGAGGCTCTCCATGGTGGCACTAATACCACACTTGGAGAAGCAAGTCCATCAATCACACCTACAAAGAAAACCATAACACATAATCTATAAAATGAGGAGTTAAGGCAGAAATGGGAGAATATAGGCCTGGATTAGGATCCAATTGAAGTGACACTAGAGTTACATCATAAGAGAGAGGCCATGAGGGCCAAGGACATGATCAAAGTATAAATTGATAGAGTAGAGGCTAAGGAGATAAGGGCTGAAGAGGAAAAAACCATTATGATCATCAAAAAGAGGAAGGCAAAAAGAAATAAGGCTCAAAAAGAGAAGGCCCAAAAAGAGAAGGCCAAAAAGGAAGAAGAAGAGAAGAGGGTTTCCGTAGGTGTCTTACCCTTTAAAATTAAAATATTAGAGATGCGTAGCACCCACACTAGCCCAATAGAGGAAGTTGTGAACTAGGAATTTGACTAAGAAGAGGATATTAGTATGGTGTTAGTGAATGAAAACAAATCAAAAACACACTAAGCTAACATCTTCATGCCTAGTTGCTAGGATGTTCTTAGTAACAAAAAAAATGACAAAAACAATGAAAAAGTAAGGAAAAATAAGAAAAATCCCTTCACCTTTCTTGGAAGATCCAAATGCCTTTGTAGTAGTGGCTTGCTCAACTTTGTGCTCATGAAGTCCTTGGAAATGGAATCCTAGCTACCTCTATCTCTCTTTGGAACCTTTGGCTTGTGGTTTGTCTTGGCTTAGAATCTATTTAGCATGGTAAAACTAGTTTATTAAAGCTTTTGGAGTCAATTTTGCATTATAAATTTGCATAATCATGTGTTTTAATATATTTGAGCATAATAACTTTGCACTAAAATAGCTTAGAAATGATGTTCATAGCCTCTCTATTTATATATTTTTGCAAATGACTACAATCAACCTGAATGATCCATCTCAGGATTAAGATGTGTGGCTAAGGATTAATATAATTATGCAATTAAAATTGATAAATAGGCTCATCAATATTTGGGATAGAGGAAAAATTAAGAAGCATGGAGGGTATTGATGAGGCATGGAAGGCATGTTATGGCCTAGGGATGTCTTCCCAAGAAATAAGGTCACCTAATGATGTAGATATTCAATATTCATTTATAAAACAAATTATTCAACAAGTTTTCATGGAATTTTTAATTATGCCTTGATGTGGGTTAATTAGCTCTTAAGCATGTTTAAGCACTTTATGCACAAATTACTCAAATTGATTAGAATTCCTTGTTATTGGTCCAAAATTTGACTGGATTGGAATTGGAAGGCAATGCCAAATGTATTGGATCCATATTCTCATTTAGGATGTTACCAACAAAAAATAATAAAGGCACATTTCTTGTGCAAGAGATTTGATAGGAAAGATCAATCTAGAACACATAGGTACAAAATTGGTATTTTGACTCAAAATGATTTGAATAAAGTTAGATGGCCCATAAATTGGATTGCCCCATTTACTAATAACTTAGTCGAAATTGGCACTTGAATATGTAAATTTAAACTCAATTAATGCATTTTAGTGTTTATAGGCTAAATTGTGCATTTTAGGTGGAAATTGGTCAAAGCCTGGTTGGAGGTTATTAGTGGCTAGATTTAGGTTTCTATTGTTTGCCCCTGTTTGTGAAGATGTTGCAAACCATAGGTAGAGAAATATATTTGAAAATAATGAGAAAATACTTGTATGTAAAAAATAAGATGATGGTTGAAGAACAAAGCTCTAAATAGTGTTTGGGAAGCCTAAGATGATGCCCCCTTGAGGGAGTGGCTGTCACATTTATTGATGGATGGTCCCTCGAAAAGAAATAAGAAGAAAGCTAGAATTAACTTATGGTTGAGATTAATCCAAATAATAAAATGCTTGCATGTATTGATGTAAAAATGATGTTGATTTCACCAAAGGTAGTTATAATCAAGAATAAAAATCAAAATAATGATTTGCCCATAGGCGATTATAATCATTAAGTAGACCTGGATTAGATAAAATGGATGGTGCCCCGGTTAATGATGATCAACAAGAATAAATCAAGGATATAACATAGAATATAGTTAAAGATGAGTGGGTGCAAAGTGATGAAAGAGATGGATAGAGGAATAATATTGATTAGTGTGAATGATTAAATTGTACCTACCAATGAGGAGATGCTCATCCTGATTATCAATTATACAAATAGAATTGTTAATGGGTTGATTTGATCAAGGGTGGGATGGAAGGGTTTGCCAAGGTACCAAGGATAAACTTCTGTAGCTCGATTGATTATAGACCTTTTTGAAGCTATTTTTTACTGTAGCATGTGATGGTAGGCATCATGATAAAACACCATGAAGACTTGGCCAAAATATGCATAAAGACTGACTCCCAATCTAATAAACACTCAAAAATAATGCACCAATGATAAAAACCATGATGAAAATGTTGATGTATGAATATGGATAGACTCAAGTATAATGTGTGTAAGGAATCACCCAATGCATACATAGTAGACCGAGTCAAGGCAACAGTGATGAAAGTAAACAAATAGGCAAGTGAACAAATAAATTAAAAAAAAAAAAACAAACAACTTGAAATAAACAAACAAATAAAATTCTTGAAAACAAAAGCAAAAGAAAGAATCTTAATAATGACAATGCTTGAATAAGGCGGATCAAGGATAACTGACTAGGCTAAGATAGGAAAAATATTTTTGTATTTTTGAAATATTATGAATGTTTTTAGCATTTTGAGGTATATTAACTATTAGATAATGACAAGATACCTTCTCTCAAAATGGTGAGAGTGTTTAGCTTAGGTTGCTCATATAATGGTGAGAGCATATGGAAAGGGGGACCGAGGTGACCTCAACATGAGTTGAGCATGACCCACATAGTCCTAAAATGACCTCAATTCATAGTAATTCCATCCACACAAAAGGCAAGGAAAAACCAACTAGGTCCCAACAAGCTCTCAAATTTAGAAAATGGCCAGTCAAATGAAAATAGTAATGGCAAGGTGATGTGATAATGCATGATAAACAAGTGTTACCCCTAGTATGCCTATAGGTGGTTATAACTAGGATACAATGGCATAGTTTAATGATACTAATTTTCTCATAGGTGCTTATAATTAGTAGCAATATTGGTGAAACACTAATTTTCCCATAGGTGGTTATAATCAGGCTTACATAAACAAAATTGATAAGATGAAATATATCTTGCCAAATCAGCTATCACACTACTTTCATAGACTATTATTGAAACATAGATTGGATTGATTTTTGAAACTTGATTAGAATCCCCTCATAAAAGGTTCAGGAAGAACTAAATGAACTAAGATCAAAATAGGATTGGGTAGGATGACTAAAAATAGGCTTTAGTCTAGATAGGAATGAAATGGTTAGACTTCATGGTCTTGCTTTAGAATAATGATGGTTTTATAATTTGGATAAAATGGTAAGAGGTTTGACCCCAAAGAGATGGGGTAAATGGAAGGATTATGTGACAATGGCATAAGGATATGTAATAATGGAAATGCCATGGCAATGTGAAATGGTATGGTACATGTTAATGGCCTAGGTGTGGTAAATGGCATATGATTCTATTTTTCCTATTGAGATGGAGATGCACATCTTAATAAACAAATGATACAAATAGAATACTTGATCATGTTAATTGATATCCCACACCTCATTTAAATAGTTTCTCTTTTAAGAATTGGCTATAGATTTGATTGTAAAGAATTCTTTTGTGATCTTCATTGGTCATTGATTTTCCTTTAAGTGTCGAGACAAGGTATCTTTGTAGCCTCTGCAAAGGAAAGTTTGGACATGGATGGTAAATAAGGACAAATAATGGATGGTATGATTGATTGTGAAATGGAATGGTTGATGCTAATAGAATTTATAATAGTGGGGAAACAAATGAAGATCGAGATGTTCAATCACACATAATGCCACTGATGCTAGATTCAACATAATTTTAGTTGTGGTGGGGCTAAAGACTTGTTCTCTCGATAGGACCATCATGTTTTTATATTTTTTGGTAATGAGAGTAGCTACCATTTGATTAGGCTGTAGATAAGAAGCTATTTTGATTTGATCTTTGATTTTGTCTACATCAAGCAGTGAAGAATGTTTGTGCTCAGTTACTGGTGCCTCAATGAGGTTTTCACCAATGAAGTTATCTTGATTGTCCTATAGTGCCTTCGAGAAGGTTTCACTAAGGAATGTTGACTTTTGACTTTGATTATCTTCTAGCACTTCTAAAAAATTTTAATTAGAAGATGTTGAGTTGGAACTTTGATTGTATCTTAGCACCTTTGAAAAGGTTTTACTAGGAGAGTGTTCTTCTACTACATGAATTTTATCTTGGCCTCCTTATTCTTCTTCAACTACTATGTCACCATGGATACAATTAAACACAGTGTGATTCTGTCGATCCTAATTGATGTTTCTAGGAGATGGAATGTAAATAATATGGATATCTTGGTTGATGGTAATGGCCTATCGAATGGTAATGGAATGGGGAGAGTTTAAATAATCCTCATAAAAGATACTAGGATAAATTATGTCAAAATTGAAGTAATCGTCCTTAAAAACCATAAAAGGATCACAAATGTATTCAAATTGATTTGCAAGGCATGCATAACCAATGTTGTAACAACTAAGAACATATTCTTTTTCTGAATCTGATTCTAACTCAAGGGGCTCTGAATATGATGTTGAGACTAAATTTTATTCTGATTCTAATGCTAAATCTAATATTGGTTCAAGAAGAGAACCTGACTCTAACTATGATTCTTCATCTAATAGGTACTCTATTACAATGATATCTTGTTGAATATTTGGTTTTGGATAAGTAACAACCTGTGATGGCATAATGGGCTCCACAAAAACTAGTTTCTCAGAGTAAGACTCCTCTAGGATGGGAGAAAGGTTAATAGATAAATCCTCAAAGACTGGCTTGTCAATAGGAGGCTCTTGAAAAATAGGCACATGGTCAAGGTAATGATTTGTCCAAAGGTGGTTATAATCATTAAGAAGTGACTTAGTAAATACTAGATCATTAGAGTGAGACATCTTGACAAATAGTATAGGATCACTAGGCAATTTATCATAGGTTGACTTATCACAAATGGTTGATTCAATAGAAACATCCCATATTGGTTGGTTCTCTTGGCCTTGGTTTCTAATGAGTTGGAAAATACCATATTTGAACATAGCTTGTTCTTCAAATTATTGGATGGATTGAGGTTTGGATGGGATTAGTAATGGATTAGGAAGGACTTGTGGTTGGATAATGGTAGGGCATCGGGGAGCATGACTGCTTGCAAAAGCCAAAGGACTAGGTCTTGGTATGATGAAGGGGTGTTGTGGAGCTTGATTACCTACAAGCTAAAGGACAAGGTCTTGGAATGGAAATGGTGTAATGTTGTAGTCTGGGAATAGAAATGGTATGATGTGGGGGAGCTTGATTACTTGCATAAGCCAAAACATCCAAGTCTTCTTTATAAACCATATCTTCCTAGTCATGAGTTGGCTCATAATCTATTTCTTGACTATGTTTGATGTACTAATTATTTCAAAGAGGGTATGGATCCATATCCCAAAAAACATTATCTATATTTGGGTCTTCAGAGTTCTCCTCAAAAGCTTCTTCATGCCAATCAAGGTTTTGATTTGGATTTTGTGGATTTTGACTATGTTCCCTATATGTAGTATTGTACGGAGAATAGTAAAACTCATAAAATATTTCTCTCTAAGGGTTCCTAATGGGATTTTATGTGTCCATTCTATCATAAGTTGGATTTTACATGACTTCATCAAAAGTGTAGTGAGACATATTCATGTAAATGATGAAAGCTTTGAAACAAAAAGGCTTAGAGTTCTACAAACTCTAAAAAACTATCCAGATGAAAGATGGTTAAAAATTAGTCTAACTTGGTTAAAGATGTGGAGTTATATCTCCAATATGGTTTGAAAGTGGATCTGTATCTATAAAATGGTTTGTGATAAGACTTGGCATAAAATAGTGTAACATCAAATGTCTAATGTCAAATGTCATACACACAAAAGGTTAAGCATCTGAATAAAAACCAACATGCTAAATGTCTAGGTCAAAGTGTTCTCAACAAGGTCTAAAGTATAAAAGAGAAAAGTTGAGTTACTAGGCATTTTATCCAAACACAGAGTCAAAATCTAGGCTCAAACAAACAAGCATATGCTTGAACTTTTGGCCAAACGACATCAAAATCTAGACTTGAAACAGATGCTAATGTGATTTGATTTAATCCAACAAGTTTGGAAATAACTTTGACAATAGAATCAAACATAAACATGATCAGTTGGCATAAAGCATGAAACAAAAGGCTCTTTGATAAAGGCTATGTTTTCCCAAATAAAGGAACAAATAATGACGAGGACAAGAAGTAAACAAAAAAACCATCTATAGTTTTCAAATTTAGGTAATCGATTAACTGAAGTTATGTAACCTAAAAGAGAAATATCTATGTATCAACCCCATGAATTAAGGCCTAAATAGAAATCAATCAATGTTTGAATCTAAAATTGAAGAGGCTAATTGAAAAATCAACATTGAAAACTAGGATTTTACCAAACAAGCTAGACAAGATTGGACATCAAGACAACACAAGACAAAGGTCTAAATGGTATACATAAAATGGTTTGAAACAAATGGTTTTTGATACAAGGTGAAACAAGTCTTAAAACAAATTAAGCAGCCTAATGGCATAATCATGCTCAAATGATGTGATCTATGTTAAATTTTAAAGACTCGAGGCAAAATGGTTTTAACATGTTTTGGGCAGCATAACACTACCCTCCTCAATTCAAATGACACACACACAAACAAGTTTATGAAAAAAAATTCAAGGCACAAGTGTGTTGTAAAATGGCTAGCATAACACCTCTTTAGAAAAAAGAGTGACATATAGACAAATTGATTTTGACATGGCTTATGAATAAACAAACAAGTTTTAGTCTCAAAACGTACCAAGCAAAAATGACCAAAATACATTAAGTATAATCATCCAAATCCTAGTAAGGGTATGGCAATGTGGGGTTGACTAAACTAAAAAACTTTTAAACATTTCTAGGGGAATAAATTGCACAATGACTTTCACATCAAATGATGTAAAAGACAAGTATAAAAATTGGGTGACCATAGCATTGGCTAATTGTAAAAAGGTCTAGTCATTTTTACAACCAATACATCCTATTGTTTACTCAATGTAGTGCAAATCAAAAGAAGTAAGTGAAGTCAATGTTGGGAGATGAAACCCTGGGTCAAAGCTTCCATAAAAAACTCATGGGAGGTAATGATATCCCCCTTACAAGCCAATTTTGTGTGAAATAAAAGGCTAATAGAAATACTTTAGGGTTATTTTCAAGATCACCGAAACTTTGATGAGTTTTTGGGGAGTGATTTAGATGACATTCTTTCTAAGCCTTGGACTAGGCTATTTGCAATAGGAATGGTGCTTTTGATTCCAAGGGTTCTCTAAAGGGGACAAATGGAAGATCATACATGCAACATCCTTGTATTTTGAGAAAACAAAGTTAGATCAAGAAACTATTGAAGACAAAAAGATGTGGTGGTGTTCATTTGACCCCTTGGTCTTAAGATTATGAACTTTGAAAACTAATGATAAAAACACTTACTTAAGTACCTAAATGTTACCTTAAGCACCAAAATAATGTTCCCAATTCATTTTAAAATCATTCCAAATATGTCTTAATATCATGTTTTAATAAGTTCCAAGTCTGTTGGTTACTTGTCTACCCTTAAGGCATCACCCCAAAAACAAATATGTTAGATTAGAAATATTTTAAATATATTTTCAAAATTTTGTGAAAAAATTATGAAACTTGAAGCTAAACTAATGTCAAATTTTGAAAATTTAGGAGAAAAAACATGGTTTAAAAAAAAAAATCATCCAAAATATATTCTGTATGACCCCAAACCAAGCATTTTAAAATGGCCTATTAGTTCTCAGGTTTTGTGTTTTTAAGAAAAACATAGTGACCGACGTCGATTCTATAACTGATGATAGTTACACTTAATAACTGATGATAGTTATCTAAGTGAAAATGGTTATACCAATAGTGACTGATGATAACTATGTCAATTGATGATGGTTTTACTAATCGATGATGGTTACTGTGTAAACTTGTGACAAAGAAAAATGGAAAATCAAAGTTAGAAAATCAAATTAAAAGAGGTTTAATGATCCAAATGAAGATTTTAAAGTTTCATAATGATCTTCTCCATGTATGGGATGCGTCTATTCCCATCGGGTGTGCCATTATGTGAACTAATAATTTGAAATAAGAGGAGATTAGTATGGTGTTAGTAAATGAAACCAAATAAAAAACAAACTAAGCTAACATATTCATGCCTATTTACTAGGGTGAGCTTAGTAATAAAAAAAATGACAAACACAACTAAAAATTAAGGAAAAGCAACAAGAATTCCTTCACCTTCCTTGGATGCTCCAAATGCCTTTGTAATAGTGGCTTGCTTGGATTTTTGCTCATGAAGTTCTTGGAAATGGAAGCTTGGCTACCTCCATCTCCCCTTGGCACCTTTGGCTTGTGGCTTAACTTGGATTGGAACCAATTTGGCATGGTAAAACTAGTTACTTGAAGCATTTAGAATCAATTATGTATTATAACTTTGCATAATCATGTGTTTGAAGATATTTGAGCATAATAACTTTGCACCAAAATAGCTTAGAAATGATGTTCATGGCCTCTCTATTTATATATTTTTGCAAATGACTAGAATCAATGTGAACCATCCATCTTAGGATCGAGATTTGTGGCTAACGATTAATCCAATTATGCTATTAAAATTTCCAAATATGCTGATCAATATTTGGGATAGAGGAGAAATTAAGAGGTATGGAGGGTATTGATGAGGCATGGAAGGCATGAATCTTGATATTTATGGAATTTATGGCCTAGGGTTGTCTTTCCAAGAAATGAGGTCACCTAGTGATGTAGATATTAAATATTCATTTCCAAAACAAATTATTCAACAAGTTTCTATGGAATTATTAATTATGCCTTGATTTGGGTTAATTATCTCTTAATCATGTTTAAGCATTTTGTGCACAAATTACTCAAATTGATCAGAATGCCTCTTTATTAATCCAAAATTTGACTAGATTAGAATTGGAAGGCAATGTTAGATGCATTAGATCTATATTCCCATTGAGGATGTTACCAACAACAAATAACAAAGACACATGTCTTTTGTAAGAGATTTGATAGGAAAGATCATTCCAGAGCACCTAGGTGCAAAATTGGTATTTTGACTCAGAATGATCTGATCAAAGTTAGCTGGTCCATAAATTGCATTGCCCCATTTAGTGATATCCTGGAAAAAATTGTCACTTGAATATGTCAATTTCAACTCATTTAATGCCTTTTAGTGTTTTTAGGCCAAATTATGCATTTTAGGTGGAAATTAGTTAAAATCTTGGTTGAAGGTTATTGGTGGCTAGATTTAGGTGTCTATAGAAGATATAGAATAATTGAACCCTAATATTGAAGGGGTACTTGGATATGAAGAAGGTGATGCTAGCACCTCAAAGGAAAAAAAAGAAGAAGAGGATGAATGGGGAAATTCTGAAGAACCCCTATAGGAAAGAGAAGAATAATAAGGCACCAAGGAAGAGAGCATCATAAGAGAATAGGCATAGGAGTAGAAGGAGATGGCCATTGAAAAAGGAGAAATCAAGCCAAGCTACTGAGAAAAGGTGCATAAAATATATACCATAATTGAGGACTTATACATGTTAGAGTATATGCCCTATAGAGCTACAACAACATTGATGTCCCATCAAGTATTATTCACACTTAATTTTTATATGGATGAGCCTCATTTTGAGGTACCATCCAAGGCAATATAGAGTTTTAAGAAGATAGAAGAGGGGTATGACTACCAACTAGTCAAAACTTGGGACATGAACCTAGTAAGGTTGGATAATACCCTCCTTAAGATGGCCTCCAAGTTAGAAAAAAAGAACATCATTAATGATATTTATACCACTAAATGGAAAGATATTATGCTTAAGGAAAAATAAGAACTCAATTCCATAAAGCTCAAACTTAGGTAGTTGGTTGAGTGCGTTGAAGAAGTAGAGCCATCCCTTTTGAATGGTATTGACACTTCCTAGCTTTAAGAAGTGGATAAGGTTACATGACGATTGAATAGATGCTCACTTAGATGAAGCTAATGTAGGAAGAACAAGAAGACCATTTCAAAGTCATAAATAAAGAGCTCAACAAAAATATTGATGAGGTAGATGACCTCTTCACAAGATAGGAGGAGCACATAGATGACATTGATGTCATTTTTTCACAACTTTTCCACCCAATCATTAGTCATTGACAAATTATTACAAAAGGCAAAGGGGGAAAAGGATGCATTGATGAAACAAACATTCACTATCATTAAGGTTGGGCACACATGACAACACATTCAGCATCTACCTGGACACCTAAGAGTAAGACCCAAAGGAGCATTTATATGCCTTCCAGATAGAGGTGAGTGAGTAGGGAGCCATCCTAGATGGTGGGGTTTGAAAGGGTACGGAAATTATGTAATCCTTTCATAAGGAACTATATAACATTAACATGATTGTGCTCGAAGATACCTCTTTGGAGATTGATAGTGCTATCAAATAAATCAAGCTCATGATCCAAGGCTTTGATGACTTCAAGGCATAACTATGATAGAGTGTGCTCTAATTTTGTGTAGCTAAGGCACTAGAAGGATAGTCCAAGGGTGAAATAACATTTTTGTATGGGGTAATGTTGGGCCCTATTTCATTCTAATTAATGGATCGATGTTAATTTGAAAAACACCTGGGCATGAGGCAACTATGTGGATGGTTATTGTTTTTGTCTTCTAGTAGTGCTAACTGACTGGTGGCTAATAACTCCAAGAATCATTAGGAAGCAGGTGCATGAGATAGTGACAAACCATTAAAGGAAAGTGACTCCTTTTGAACCATGTAATATTTGGAAGTAGGTGCACAAGATAGTGATTGAACATTGAAGGCAAAACATAGTGGAAGCGGTAGGATTTGTATCTTTAATGCCAACTCAATAGTTGGCATGCCCTACTCCCCATAAATTTAGGATGATTTGAAGTCTATAAAAGAGAGATGAGTTTAGCTAAAGAAAAGAGGTGAATTAGAGTAGTGAAGCTCTAGAGAATTGCTGATAAAAGATTATTTAAGTTTAGAACTTAGTTTAGGATGTATTTTGATGATCCCCTTTGTAATTCCCATAATCAACTATGAACTTGGACCTTAGTAGTTTATGTTGAGCACTAGCTTAGTCTATATGGACTATGTATGTATTATTGTTTAACGTATTAATGAAGAAGGCTTTGTAAAAGTAGATAATGGACTAATGCCTTAAGTATTTTAATGTCTATTAAATTCATACTATATTATATCAAATTATGAATGAGACCCATGAGCTTCTAACTTGGTTCATTCTTGGCAGACCTAGGGGTGATAATGAGCCTTGTAATAGAATAAGAAATATGCTAAATATGGTAAAGACCTTTTATCCTAAATGAAATCCATGCCTAAGCATAAGACCATGCCTAAGTCCCTTAACCTGACACCTAGCTGACCCTTAAACACTTGAATACCACTGAACCTACAAAACCTAAGGCTTGTGCCTATGAATGACCACCTATCATATCACTTACGTAATCCCCCTAAAGAATAGATTTTCACCATGGTAAAACTAGCCCAAAATACACCTAGGTTCCTTCTCTACTATGCTTTAGGTGAGAAAATAAGGCCTACACCTTATGTATATTGATGCCAACACCATCAAGTGTTAAATGTTGAGCACTATAGGAATAGTCATAGTCTTTGCCCCTCTAAAACAAGCATAGATTTGACTTGGATATCTAGGTAGGCATGTGACTATTCTCATGACTAATAAGAACAACTTTTATAAAACATTAGATCAAGGATAATACACTTGTTTTCAAACCCGCAGAGCATGGTTGGTTAGATTCTTCATTAAAGGTTTGTATTGAAGAGATATTAAGGCTGATAGTCCAAGATGGGGTTAAATATCAAACATCTAAGATCCATGTTCATATAGTTGAAGAAAAGTTTTAGAATGGGAATGTTTACCTTAGTTTCTCTGAAAAGGGATTTTAATCCATATAGTATCATCTCATGGTGAAAGTCTATGAGGTATAGGTAAGACTAATAGTTTCATTCTTGCAGCCTAGGCCTAGAGGTAACAACTTAGCATAAGAGGAGGCTGTTACATCAAGAAATAATGATGGCTAAATGTGTTTTCAACTCAATAAATATCATAATGGATATACTCAAAGAACTATAGTGACATTAGGATAAAATGAACCTAGAACATTTCAAATAAATACCTAGTGTATTGATGGTGAAGGGATAATTACATGGTCTCAAGGTAGAAATGAATCCATTTAGGTGTGAGATAGCCATAGTAACCTCAAGAAAAACCAAAAGTGTGAAACATAGTTCTCAAACATGTGTCATCACCTATAATAATATCTTGACTTCCCTAATGAACACCTATAATTTGACTCAAGAGATAAACTAGCCTAAGCTAATAAAAGATGCATGTTTGGTTGGTAAGAAAAGGTGTAGGATGTAGATGACCATGAATAAATCACTCTTAGAGTGATAATATCACCCTTCCATGTTATTCTCAGAGGCAAAGATAAATATAGTAAAGACCGATCCAAGCCGGGTTTCAAAACCTCATACTCAGTCAATCAAAACCTTGCACATAATCACAAGCCTATAGCTAGTCTAGAATCATAGTCAAAGTTTGAAATTTGGTATAAAATGTCATAATGTTTTTAAATATGATTCCATGGTTTATTTTAGGTCATATTAATAATGTAATTCATAATGTTTTTAAATATGCTTCCATGGTTTCTTTTAGGTCATATTAATAATGGAATTACTCACTATTTTGTCTTGGGCCTGAGACACTCCACAAGTAATGCAACTTGCAGACCTAGTGCATTGATGATAAAAGAATGAATGGAAGAGTATTAAGACACTATGGGATGATGTTTATGATTTAATTTTATGTGAATAAGTTATTTAATAGGTCCTAAATCCACTATGACCAATCATAGGTGGTCACATACTTAGAAATCCTAGTCTGTGCCTTTGAGGCCTAGAACTAGGCATGAACCTCAAGATTCTAACATCATTCTTATGATCATGTGATCTTACCAAGAAATGTAGTATATTTCATGGGATAATGGAGGGGTGATGAGACTCATAATTTTTTAGAGAACAACTCATAATGGCCACTTTTGGCCTCAATTTGTCTCAAGGGTGTCCAGAATGCAAGTTAGCTGCCAGAGAGAACTTTTTTCACTCCCATATGTACAAATGAGATGCATGGGGTCTTGAGTAATAATGGAGAGTTGATGTAGATAATTTAATTTGATTTAGTGTCATTTTTTCAAATTTTAGGGGCCTAACCTTTATGAACCATTGCAAATAACCTAAATGATCTAAAACCCTCCTAAAACCCTAATATGAGCCCAATGAGAAAGAGATGAATGAAAATTCATTAAAAAGGGGTAAATTATATTGAAAATTTATTTATAAATACTTATAACTATTTTAATCTCCCCACCACTAAATTATTTTGTATCATCACTTGTATAGATTAGTCAACTTCTATGTTTTTTACAAGATTTGAGGCAATTTGAAGGTGTAAAAAGGAATATATGAGTGAAATCCATGGTGGAAGGTTTGTGGATATGTTTTATAACTCCTCAAACCCCAATTTAACATCAGTCATGTATGGATACTCCTTTCCTAAGCTGATTGTTATAGGCAGTCTTGGACAAAATAGTAATAAGCAAGGTAACTGCCAAGTTGGAGATGAGAAGTGTGATATTGAGTTTTCTTGAGGTATATATGATAGACCAGAGGATTATTTTTTTAAAAATATGTGTCTCAAATCTCTACAATTAATCGTCTTGAGTATGTCAAGTCACCCTAGTGACAAGTGTGAGAGTTTAGGCCTAGAGGGCTTATGAGTTACTACAGGGAAGTAAGTAACAAGTGACAAAGAGAAGATCATCAGTTTAAGGGGTGTATAATGACCTATACCAATCATGTTTATACCTTCTCAATTTAGTGCACATGAATCAATGACTTCTAAGGAAGTTATAAACAATTAATAAGACTCCTTGTCAAGAAAATAGTTTCAATAAAGACAATGAAGAGTCCCTATGCCAACTTCAAGAGGATGATATGATTTAGATAGACACTTGTTTAAGATGAATTCATGATCTATTTTTTAAATATTTATCTTGCATTTTAATTGTTCTTCAATACTTGACACTTGGAATTATGACTCTCCAACACCACTTTTTCTCTTCGTTCTCCTATTGCTCTATATATTGAAGTCATTTTGACATTGTAAACTATCCATAATTGGTATGGTGAAGCCCTTCTAGTTTGACATCTTATTTTTCCTTTGAATAAATTTTTCAAGATAGTTTACTCTTTGAAATTTCTTGCCTAAGTATGTTAAATAGTCTATTTATATGACAAGTGATGATTGTTTCTCCTTACTTCCCTTCTACTCTTAATGCATTGTGTAAGTTATATTTCTTCTAATAGGTATCATGAAGTGTAAGTGTTTGTTAGGTGTATTTTAAGTGTGAAGAAGATTAGTAGTGTCTAATATTAGACCTCTTATTCAATCACCTTTGGAAATGCATTGCACTTTGCCTCCATGTAGAAACACTTTCGCTATAAGAACCTTGAGTTGAGATAAGTTTTAATTATCTACCTTCATAGTGCAAGTTAAAGAATGTTTGTGGAGATATCTTTGGTGTATCTCCTGAATTAGTGTTGGTTATTTTAATTTTCTTTCTTCAATTTTCAACCCCAATAAGTGATTAGACTAGTGTAGTTGAGAGCCTAAATAGTTAGATCAAGGGAGCTAACCCATAATCTAGAGATGTATCTCTTGTAGCAATCTACCTATACTCAGAGAGAATTTCATGTTATCCCAAATTTGAGATAGTCCATTCCCTTGAGGATATTATTTTTAGGAATGACTAAAGATAATAGAATAATGTCCTAAAAATTATAAGAAATCATTTGAAATAAATCAAGAATAGTTATCAGAAATAATTTCATATGGTACACCAAATCTAGAAAAGATCTAATTTTTGAAAAAGGAAATCACTTCAAATTTAACCCAAATTTTTAAGTTTGTGGCTTCCAACCATTTTTAAAAGTAATCTATACTAGCGAAAGTGTACTCAATCCTTATTTATATAGAATAATATTTTTTCTAATAAAACACACTTTAAAACTTGAAGTCTAAGTGACCTCATTTGTTTCTTATCTAAGTTACTAGGATAAACTTGAATTACAAAATAAAAAATTATATCATGATACCAATCATCCCTAGAAATAAAGCAGTCCAATTCATTCATTTCATGTTTGAATTGAAACTTTTTAGAAAAATAAATAACTTTCATGGTTTGGAAATGAAGCTTAACATGCAGAGTCATCAACTAATAATACTAAAAGATTTATACTTGAGGTTGTATTTTCAGCCAAATATTTTTCTAACTCATTTCCTTTTATAGTTTTAGATGTTTTGAATTCAAGGTCAAATTCTTAAATCCTTAGAATCCATTTAGCTAATATTCCTTGGATTGTAGGTTGTTTTAAAAGATATGAAATGACATGTACATTAGACCTAATAATAAATCTTTTCCCTATCAAAATATAACAAAATTTGATTAAAGAAGATACCAATGAAAACATAAAATTTTCAATAAATGGATACCTAGTCTATTCATCCTTTAAAACATGACTTATGTATCCAATAGGGTTTTCCTCATTATTTTCAACATCCTGCATAATTATAACACCTATGGATTTTTCACTAGCATTTACATAAATAATAAAATGTTTGTTTAAAATAGGTTTAGCAAGTACATGAGAACTTGAAATAACATAATTAATATTATTAAAAGTCAGATCAACACTTGAATCAAAAACATGATATTGATCTTTCTTTAAAAGAATTTCAAATGGGTTATATTTATCGACCAAATTAGAAATAAAATTTTACACAAAATTGATTTTGCCAAAGAAATATCAAAGAATAAATTGGTCTTTTCGAGGTGGTAGATTCTTAATAGATTTTATAAATTTTGGATCAATAGAAATACCATTTTTAGAAATAATATGTCCCAATAATTTACCTTATATAATACCAAAAATATATTTATTTAGGTTTAAAGAAATATCACATTTTTTACATCTTATGAAAATTTTACGAAGATGATCAATATGCTTATTTATTCTCTTAGAATGCATGGTAAGATCATCAAAATAGACTTGAATGACTATGAAAATTAACTCATCAAAATATACACACATATATCTTTGAAACATAGCACCTGCATTCATAAGACCAAAAGGCATTTTGTGAAAGACAACATTTCCCTTATGCGTGGTAAACATAGCTTTATGTCTATCATCTGAATTAATAAAAATATGATTATAACTAAAAAATTCATCAAATACATCATTTTAGATCTTATAACTTGTTGTAAAATATCATCAATGCTAAGAAGATGGAAATTGTCCTTAACACTAGCCTTATTAAGATATCTAAAATTTACATAAAGTCTAATATCACCATTCTTTTTATGAATAGGCACTAAATTAATTACCCAATCTGAATATTTTATAAGAAATATGATATCAATGTCAAGAATTTTATCAATCTCTTTGTTGATGGTTTCTTCTAACAAGGGGATCATTATTATAATCTTTTGTCTAATATGTTTAATAGTAGGTGTATAAATCTAAATTCACTCACCTACATTATTATCATTAATATTCCTATTAGTCGACACTAATTCCACTAATCTCATTTATTCTAATTTATCCCCCTTCCTAATCATTTATCTAATTCCCCCTTCTAGTAGTCTTCATCTAATTACCAGAGTTCTATTCCATCAATCAATTAATTTATCCTAAATCCCCATTCTCCCATCCAAATCCCATTTATCTATTATTTAGGAATTTTAAATTCTAAATGACCTATCTACTAGCCTATGCCTAGGCTATCCTACACCCCTAGTCCCTAATCACCTACCTAATCCCTATCTAATCCATCCCTAAGCCTAATTAATCCCTAAGATGAATCTAGAATTGGAGGATTCTAGAATCCTCTCTATTCTAAATCGTGTTCTCTATAAGCCTCTAAATCTAGAGGTTTCCAAGGAATTTTAAATTCTTTGGATAATCTACAACCCTTGATCTCCGTCAAATAAGTTTAGACCTCAAATATTTATCTTTCCCTTCTTTTTCTATTTAACCAAGGCCACTCCTAAATAAGAGCTAACTTAGAAATCCATAGCAAATCCATGTCCAAGCATCCATTGAATCTATCATCCTTAATCCATAATCATGCCATCATAATGGAAAAATATGAGTTTACTTGCAACTAATTATCCATTTGAACATTTTAGAAGGAGGCTAGATGAAATAAGGAATTTGGTAAGATTTATATCATTCTAATTTTTTTTCATAATCCTTCCTAATAGGTATATGGAGTTTTGGGTTTTGAATTAGGTGGTTTAATTCATATTTTCTCAAAATCATATTACATTTTGGTGACCATGGTGGGACCATCCCTCCAAAATTAATCATTTTTTATTGTTAGTAGTGTTTTACTATCCTGCAAGATCAATTGGACAAGGAAAATCTTAGATTTTTTGAGATTTTATGTGTACAAGTGAAATCTATGACATTGCACTAATATTCATGACTTTGTCCTGTGTAGTCATGATTTTTTCCTCAAGAATTGTGATTTTGTCTTAACCATTTTACCTAACCACAAACTATTTGGATAACCATGATAAGCGTTGACCCTTCAAAAAATAAAAACTCATGACTTGTAGCTTTGTCAAGACAATTACAGTTTTGCATACGGAGTCATGATTTTGTGTTAATCTGGTAATGGTCTATGCTATAGGTTCATATCTTTTGACAAAACCACTTTATAAATTACAACTTTATTCTATAAATCATGACATTGTAGTTGAGAGTTTTGATATTGTATTTTTGGATAAAACCTTAATAGATATTTATTAACCTATAGGTTTGATCCTAACATTATCTATTTGATAGGGGATTCATCATTATATAGTCAGACATCTAACACTTTTAAAATATAAGGGGCTTTTAAACACATACCCATGGACTTACCACATGTTTTTAAGGTTTTATCTCTATGATTTTTTGCTATTTGATTTGTGTGATTTGTAGGGTTAATAGGGGAGAGGCCAAGGTAGGAGAATCATCTAAAGATAGATAAAATTGTATCCCTTTAACCTTTTTTCCCATCAATGACAAAATCAAAAATCACATAATTTCTAAAATTGTGACTTTGCCTTGTGGATTAGTGATTTTACATTAAGATCAATGATTTTGTCATTCTATTATTTTTTTTTCATTTTGAAAATTTATTCTATTTGTTGTATATTATTATTAGAAATGCAAGGTAGATATAAGATAACATCTAACTAGAAAACATCTTTTGTTGATTAGCTTGATCAGAATCTTGAGACATCTTAAATATCTATTTACAAAATACTAGATATATTATAAAATACATTAAATGATCTATTGTAAATAGACACATTTGGACACCTAAACAATCTATTATACCTGTATAAGCCTCTATCTATGTCAAATATTTAAATCTGAAGGTTTTGTAGTTTATCATAAAACCATAATTATCTATTTATTTATAGTCATTATTTTGTCATTTGCAATCGTGATTTTGTCTAACCAGTCATGGTTTTATAGCTGACCTTCATAGTTAAGCTAATTACTAAAAAATTTTAACTCACAATCTATGGTTTTGCCTTGGAGTTGCGGTTTCACACTCTCTAGTTACAACGTTGAACTATGTAGCTATAATTTTACACTGATTTTTGCCTTTAAAATTATCATTTTTAGTGCATTTTTTGAGTCATTTTCAGTGAATTTTGAATCATTTTAGGCATCCTTTAAGGCCAAATTGCCTTTGGCATTGGGGAATCCACCAATGTACCTAGGTCACTACCCTTAGACCCTACAATGGGTGTTGCCCCTTGAATCCATTGTGGGCTACTGCCCCTAGACCCTTGCATCGTCTCCTTCTCACACCAAAGAAATTATAGAGTCAGATCATAATTTTTAGGGGTGTTTTTTGTAAGGCATATTTGACTAACATCTTGTTTCTTTTAGAGGTCATTTTGTCTTGCAAGTTTCCCCTCAAGATTGTAAATCATTAAATTAATAATCCATGTATTATAGGTTATATCTTTGGGAGAGGGGCGAAAAATCAAACTACTAACCATTATCTTGTAGGTTGCCTATCAAAGACCCACCTTAGCATATTAAAAATTATTTTTGAATCTTTTTATCTTATATATATCATTTTCATCATTTTGTCTTGTGTATATATCTCTTTGTTTTATATATCCTTATTTTTAATCTTGTAAATACATCATATTTAACTGGTTAATTAATTTTTTTTGGTCTACCTATTTGTATACCAAGGGCTATGGTTGGTGCAATCTCTCCCCCTTTCATCCTTGCAATGATTTTTGGGTGATCAAAAATCACTTATAAACCCTCCCATTTTATTTTATAGGAGAAACATGATGTGTAATTAACACCCATGTACTTGCCATAGTCTTAGGGGGATAGTGACCATGGATTTCACCACTACACACTAATCCAAAATCCATGTTCTGGTGGAATATAAAAATCAAGGACATATGTGATTATGATAAATAGTTAACCCCATACAGGTCATCTATGAAGGAGAAGAGTTAACTCTTTGAACTAGGCATTAGCTAACATCTTATATAGACTTGGGCCCCATTGTACCCTCACATATATCGGGGATTCCCCTAGAGAGCTTATTCAACCTAGCATAGGAGCTTTCAACCTTAATAGATGTACCACTATAATATTTAGTATTAGATCTGAAGTAGCCATTGAGTGTGAATAAGGTTGAGAGGGTTCAGTCGATACTGTAATGGGTCACCAGCCTACAACCTCACCCATGAATTTTTTGGATGTTGCAAGCATTAGATTACACACCCTTAAGTTTAATAATCAAAGGTTTGTGGCTTACTTTATTAGATGTGTGTTGTGATAGATCCATGTTGTTTTTGAGTCGAATCAACCTTTTACCCCAAACATATACATACCTATCTAGGTCTTGCAAAAACTCATCTTGTACATATAATTTTTGTCACCATCCCATTATACATATTATCCTTGTATATCCTTGTCATTATCCTTTCCTAGGATAGTTATACCCACTCATCATTGGTAACATATCCATCACTTATATCTTGTCTTGCACATCCTATATCTCATCATCCCCATATATATAATTTATTCTCTTATACATCATTATCCTTGTCCCTAACTCATTTCATTCCATCCTAATCTAGTCATCCCCATATTATTATATCCCATCATTAATAATACCCCACCATCCCATCTATATCTAATCATTTCCCATGTCTCACCTTGTCTTAATCCCATCTTAGTCTAGTTATATCCCATTGTCATTAACTATATCCTAATCACATCTTGTACATCCTTGTCATTATCTCCTTACTATGTCCTCATATCATCACCCCATTTTATTTATTGTTCTTTTTACATCTTATTCTATTCTCACCAATCATTAGTAATACTCCATCACATGTCTCAATCACATCTTGTATATCCTTACCTCATCCTTCTAACATTTTGTTCAACATTACCCCTTTTGTATAGATCATCTTGTATATCATATCATCTTGTACATCCTTGTCATAATTTCCTTCCACATACTATTCATTGTACATCCTTTTAAAAATAACATCCTGTTCTCATCAATCATTAATCATACTCCATCACATATCCTAATCACACCTTATATATCCTTGTGAACACCCCCGTTATACATATTATCTTTATATATCCTCAACATTGTCCTTTCATATCTCCCATCTTACCTTCATCTCATCCTAGGCTAGTCATACCCACTTATCATTAGTCACATCTTCATCACCAATATATATTTTTTACATCCTATATCTCATCATCCCCTTGTACATGTCTTTATTCTCTTAGACACTTCCTATCACTAGATCCACCCATCATTAGTCATACCCCATCACCTACATTTTATATTGTATATCCTTATCTCATAATTATTTTTTACATATATTTATTATCTTGTACATTCTTATAGTCACATCCTATCCTAGTCTTACTTATCACTGGTCATACCCCTACCTATCCTAAATCATATACCATCCTAACGTCCATATCTTATCCTTAATCCTTCATAATTTGTCTTGGCCTTTCCTTCTTCACCCATCTAGTCTAACCCCATATCATCTTATCATATTTGGCTCATCAAGTCACATACAAGTCTAAATCATCCCCATATTACTACCCCACCATCCTTTTGTCAGCAACTATCATCATACTTGTCCTTGTCCCTTATCTTAATCACCTTCATCACATAATCATACCCCATCCCATTTTAAGCAAATTATTCTAAAGGATTTTAGATAGTCCTATCATCCACATTATCATATCATGCTAGTCCACTATCACTCATTACTGGGTTAGATCTTATACCTAGTCAATATTATACTAGCATCTTATCACTTTGTCAAATTTTAATCTATCAAACCAATCATCAATATAGTCTCTATCATCTTTGCCTACTCATAACTAGCACCCATTATATCATCCTATTGCTAGTTTAAATCTAGGCACCCATAAAATCCTCAATCCTTTTACTAGATTGACAACTAGGCATTATTGATAGGACATTAGTGCATATTGAACTATCTATCTAAAATTTGACCTTAGACTTATATCATCCTAGTCACATTTAGTCCACCTCATCATCACCACCTATCATACTATCTTGATATTTGGACCAAATTTATTCAAGAAACCATACTTAATATTTAACCTTCCCTCCCATCATCCTTCACATCATCATCCATCTTTCCTCATAGAGTTAGACCCTATGTTCATAGACCAATATATAGTTTCCCATAAGGAGATCATCTTAAAATTTAATATTATGGGTGTTCCACTCCTTGAAGGTGTTGATCCATTTCAACTCATTGTACCTCCTATACAAGCCCCTTCATGTGAATCCCATACCAATCCTCCATTTTATAGTCATAAACCACTATATACTCATTCCCATACTAGTAAATGGAATCCAATCTTAGCTACCTTGACTCCCTCAACCCCTCTCATCAACCACCATCTAATCATAAGTTTAATACTTCCACTTTCAAATCACCAAGTGAAGTGGGTCCATATACCCCTCTTCCTATCTCCTTGGAATCCATTTAAAAAAAATTGTTACTACTAACATGATGGTTTATCCACCTATCCAACATATTGATCCAACTAAGCCTAAGCCCTCTTGGTATAAAGCTAATCAATATTATGCTTATCACCAAACCTAGGGGCATACCATTAATCAATGGTCCTTTCCAAAAATTTGTCTAAGACTTCATCAATCATGATGACATCATAATTGAGGATGAACTAGATGCATCTATACCCTTGGGTGAACAAGAAAAGTAATGACAGGATTCCATTCTCACCCATGATTAATCCTTTCCCTTTCCAAGACACGTTCAAGACACCACTCCAATTTTTTATAAATCCTCCATCAAAACATAGTCTATTCCTCATGAGCCTAGTCCCCCCATATCTCATGAGTCCTTCCATGGGCCTATCATTTTCAAACCCACCATTCATCCATCATATCCCTCTCACCCATCACCTCAAATACCCCTTGTTAAGATGTTAATCATGAATAATTAATCATCTACTGCATCAAGGTCTGCATTGAAGTTAGTAACATTAGTCTTATCTTCATCAAGATCATGGTTAACACTAATATCCAAATCATATTCCTCATCTAAAACATCATCTCTCATCGATGCTAATAATTCCTATCCTTTTGAAGATACATCTAATTTGGATGACAATACATAACTAGGCATACCTTTGGATCCTAATCAGGATCATGAAATCATAATAGAGTTCTTGAAATCTTTATTTATGAAAGATAGGTAGTGAGAATGTGATCCTACTTTGGATATTATGGCTAGTCCTAATGATCCTTTTCCTAATCTTGAGGAGATTTTATCCGATGTCAAAATTGGGTCTCTTGAGAACCCCTATGAAGACTATGTTTCCCCATAGATACTCATTGACCTCATCAGACCATCTCCACCATCTTCATGCATCATAGACCCCTTTCTTCCTAGTTATGATCATTTAATCACCTCCCTCTATAAGGATGAACATGAACATGAATCATTGGACCCTTCCTTGAGCAATAAAATGTGTGGCACAAATACAAAGGTCTAAGACCACATTCCAAAAGTCATAAATAATAATAAAGTCATCTTTGATGCCATTAGTCAAAAATGAAGAGATTCTAATCATTTACCTAAATCAAATATGTCTTCCCCTAGTGAAGCCTAATATCAGACACAAGAAGAATGTAAAAATCAAAATCATCATCATTTATCAAGTCAAAAATCAATCTCCCCTAGTGAAGCCCAAAATCAAGCACCAGAGGGTAGTCAAAATCCAAATAATGTCAAAATCATGGCTGATCATCCATCAAGTAATTGGATCAGAGATGAACCACAAAATCAAAGTGTCTTAGATCTCCTATAGTCTTTTATCAATTAGTACCCATCAAATGAAGCATGTCCTAGATTTACAATGATGTATATGACTGCTAGTCCTAATACTCCATCACCCATCACCCCATCCTATCATGATCCTATCATTAATTTTATTCCTAATCCTCCATCACCTATCATACCATCCTATCCTAATCTCATCATCCATAAAAATCAAGCTCTATTCATATCCTTACCTCACATCACCTCCCCAAGAAACATTGTCTCTCCTTGATGAAATGATGATACCTAGTATAGATATATAGAGGGGTGTCCATTAAGCATCAATTAATATCACATGGACCCTCATACATTTATAAAAAACCATGACATCGTCCCAACATCACACATATCCTGAATAGGTGTTGCTTGAAAATCCTACCAATGTCAGCATTCCTACATCTTGTACTCACATCTAATAAATCAAGATATCCAAAAGTCAAATAAGTTAGAGAGAGAGAGAGAGAGAGAGAGAGAGAGAGAGAGTGAGAGAGAGAGAGAGAGAGAGAGAGAGAGAGAGAGAGAGGAGAGAGAGAGAGAGAGAGAGAGAGAGAGAGAGAGAGAGAGAGAGAGAGAGAGAGAGAGAGAGAGAGAGAGAGAGAGAGAGATTAATCCAATGGTGAAAACTAGTCTTTTAACACCTTGGGCAAGTACCATGATGAAAAATCAATTTTTGGCATCATGGTAGAATAATTAATTATTTGCATTATACCTCAATACATGGGACTAAAATACATCCTTTCCATATTACTCATCATATCATTTGTTAACTTTCTCTACATTTTTCATCTATGTCACTTCTTATCCCTTGGTTTAACCCATCATCTGCCATCTTATCATACATCCTATCTCTCCTTCCCTCTTGTCTTGACCTTCATAAAGAAGTCACAGGTGTCTTGAAAAATGTTTTCACATCATCTTGGCATATCCTCCAATGCATACTTAGGCAACTAAACATTTGGTCCTTTCACGATGTGGTCATTATCATTCCCTTGTCCATTTGGTCCTCCTCCCATTTTTTCCACATCACCCTCATCCTTTTGTCATCCCATTTCATCATTTCATCCATCCATCTTTGTCCTAGTTGATAGGCTTGGTATTCTATTTTCTAGTAACCCCATATATATATTATACATACATATTCCAAAAAATCCTTAAAATTTTTTAATGTGTCAAAAAATATAAAAATCATAAAAGCTAAAAGGCCAAAAAATAGTCCATTGTGTCTTGTCTTATGCCTAATCCCCTAGTCACATCCATATCCATCTGTCTCCTATCTTCCCATCTTCAGATATAACATTTAGCCTTGGAAAAAAATTTGAGTGGTCACCCATCTCTCCATTTATTCAAGTTAATCCTTTTGGATAAGTATTATCAACAGTTCATAGCCTTGTCAAAGAATTAATATGAAACCCATCACTTACCTATCAATGCCTTTTGACACCTAGTACCTATCAAATCACCTCCTTGTTAAGTTTGGAAGGTAATTAATCCCATCACTATCTTTATCATATCCTTTCAATACCTATCACTCATAAAATCACTCTTTGCTAGTATGTAAGGTATTTAATCTCATCATCTCCTAATATTTTTTGAGATTGGACTCTTGCAAGGTTTTGCCTTTTGATAATACTTGGTCATCTTAATCTTCATCTCCACATCCTCATCCAAGTCCTTACTCTAGTTCAACATCCACTTATCCTCATATAAATACCTATTTAATACCCATCATCATCATTAGTGCCATCCTAACCCAAGTATATTCCAAGTCCTTGTCCTTCGTCCTAATCATCATCGATAGTCTCCAAGTCTATCCTTAGTCCACAATCATATCTTGATCATTCTAGTCCAACCCATCAGCCAATCACTTATACCATCATTAGACAAGAAATTAGGGAATTTCATGTACATACTTATGTGTGTTGCATGTCTATTGTTTGAATTGTTTGCGTGTCCTTTTATCATGTATATATCTTGTTTATATTATGTTTTGCTTGTGTCTTTTTGTTTATTAGGAAATGAATAAGGGATGTTATGAGGACACCAAAAGTGCCCTCAAGGATGCATAATTCACTATTTCCCATGCACTTTGGCACCACATCCTCTTGATCATATATATATATCATGGGGTATACTACCAAGTGTCATATCTTTTAGATTAACTAGACTATCATGATCTTTATGACATTTATGATGGCTTGATCACCTATACCTCATCATTTATTTAATCATATTATCATCCCTATTTCCATCACTAATCTAATCCTCTTGACTCATAAAAATAACATTCAATATTTTATCCTTTCATCACTAAAACCATCTTCTAATCACTAATCACCATCATCATCATCATCATCATCATCATCATCATCATCATCATCATCATCATCATCATCATCATCATCATCATCATCATCATCATCATCATCATCATCATCATCATCATCATCATCATCATCTTTCACTCCATCAATAATCATTTATCCTTGAGTCAAAACTACATCGACTTGAGATCATTTTGGACTATGTAGGCAACACTTGATCACTTTTCAATGCCCAAGGATGGATCGACCACTATCTCACTCTCACCCATCATTATATTCTAATTTTACATCAGTCAAATCCTTGATCTATAATCATTCAAACTATTGATTAATCACTATCATCATCTCCTTAATCTTTTCTATCAATTGCCTATATCTATTGATCGGGCCCAACAAAATTACCACATACATATTTTATTGCATCAATCATTGATTAATTATTGATTCCTTGTATGTGTCCTTGATAGGGCATCATCACACTATGGCTCATTGATTTGATGTAGTTTTGGTCACTTGATCTTATTATTTATTTTTAATCATCACCATCATCATAACAATCAACTATAGATTTGAGCCACACCCATCATCAATCTTATCAAATCATCATCTTATCTTGGCATATAGATCTCCCTTACATGCATCCTCACTTGGGATACATATAAATCTTGTGGCCTTTTAATCTTATCATCATCATGTTATGGTTGATTCCCCCTTAGGATGTGTCAAAAATTGTGATACCCATAATCTTTACTCCTTGTACACGTGTCCTTGCCAGGGGCATCATCATAAACCTATAAATATTGGTTCATGTTTGATTCATATTCTTTATCTTCTATCTCACATCTACCATATCATCCCCTTGTATATCTATCACATCCCACCCATCATTTCTTCTTTTTAGCGACCATCTATCTCATTCTTCCCTACATGTCCCCTCAAGGGGCATCATATCCACTAACATTCATCCATGACATGGTTTTTATTTCAAAGACCATTACCCCTTACACTTCATCTAATCACAATGTCATTTCAAAGAGGGTAAAAATATATGCATCTAAATTTATCCCCCTTCTTAATCATTGATCTAATCCCCCATTCTATTATTCTTCATCTACTTACCATAGTTATATCCCACAAATAAATTAATTTATCCTAAATCCTCGTTATTCCATCCTAATCCTATTTATCTATTATTTGAGAATTTTAAATTCCTAATGGCATACCTACTAGCCTATGCTTAGGCTGTCCTACACCTTTAGTCCCTAATCACGTATATAATCCCTATATAATTCATCCCTAAGCCTAATTAATCTCTAAAAATATTCTAGAATTGGAGGATTCTAGAATCCTCTCTATTCTAACCTATTTTCTTTAGAAGCCTCTAATTCTAGAGGCTTCCAAGGAATTTTAAATTCCTTAGATAATATACAACCCTTGATCTCCCTCAACCAAGTTTAAACCTTAAACATTTATCATTCCCTCCTTATTATATTTAACCAAGGCCACTCTTTCATTGGAGCTAACTTAGAAATCTATAGCAAATCCATATCTAAGCATCCATTGAATCTATCATCCTTAATCCATAATAATGCCATCATAATGACAAAATATGAGTTTACATGAAATAAATCATCCATTCAAACATCTTAAAAGGAGGCTAGATGAAATAAAGAATTTGGTAAGATATCATTTTGATTTATTTCCATAATCCTTCCTAATAGGTAGTTTGAGTTTTGGGTTTTTAATTAGGTGGTTTAATTCAGATTTGCTCAAAATCCTACTATAGTAGGTTTGATAGGGATATCATGTTTAATAATATTAAAATCATAAAATTTTAATTATTTTTAAGACTAATCAAAAACAACAATGAATTATTTAAAAATCTTACTAAATTTAACCTTTTTCTGAGGAGTGCATTGAATTCCTAAATAAACGTATTTAGGATGTTTATCAGTATCAAGATTGATAGGAATACTCTCACCTATAATTCTCTTTGAAGGTTCCTCGGTGCATAAAATTTTGGCTTGGTCATTAGTAGTGAACATTGACTCTATAATAACTAAACGAATAGGTAATTTTTTATTAATTAATCTCAAATAATCACCATAATTTAGCACATAATTTTAATGATCAAAATAATTTCCTTGAAGAAAAGAATCATTTTATTCACCACAATCAAACACAATCCAATTTTCATTTAAATTAAGCACTTTAAGTCTAAAATTTTTACAAAAAATGGAGTCAATAGTTGGTTCATTTTCACTTAGAGTAGGATTTGAAGTGAAAATAATGAGCTTAATAGCTTGAGCATTAAATTATCTAAGTGTATGAATAATATTAAAAGTTTTGAAATTTTTAAATAGAGACCAAATATTTTGAGTGTATTTATGAATATGAATCTGATTAGTTTTGTAAACCCTTCTAACTTATCTAAAAATCAACTAAGAATCACCAAATACTTCTAATTATTTGACATTAAATTCAATTTATTTTTTTAAACCTAAACATAAGACTTATAAATTCATATTATTAGTATTATCAAAAGATAATTTATAATCACAATAAAATATTTTACCAATAGGATAAATTAAAAAAAAAATAGCACCATTACCATGTTGTAAACATGCTCCATTGAAATATAAATACCATAGAGTATCTTTGGAAAAAATATTTATTATTTTTTAAGCTTATCTAAAGTTAACAACTCATAAGTACCAATTCCATTTTCAGCATAGCCAATAGTAGGTGGTATGTAATCTATAGGGTTAATAAACCATTCCTCCCTTTGCATGAAAATAATTCCATTACCAATAGGAATCCAAGTTGTATCCTTACGTATGAAAGCACTAGTTTATTTTGATTAGTATCTTCCCAATAACATAGCATAAATATTAAGAATATCCAATACTTGAACATTGGTAATACATATTATTCTTTCATCTTGTGTGATTTCAATAAAAATAACATGAAACTTACCACAACCTTTAGTTTGATGAGAATTAAAATCTATCAGTTTCCTATTATCAATCTCATAAGATATGCCCAATTGATCAATGATAAATTTTGGAATTATATTTTTAGATATCCTTGTATCAAAAATGTAATTATGAATAATTTTATTATTAATTTTAACCAAAACATAAAAATGAGATATATAATTAGTAGGAGGATAATAAATCTGTGCAAAAATAATAAACTATTCATTACTTTTACTTTCTTCTTGAAATCCTACCACATTCTTAAAATTTAGGTTTTTGATAGCATCATTAATTTTTATCAAGCTGACCAGGTAGGAAAACAATTTACAATAATAAAAATATGCCTTAATGGTGGCCAAATTATATATAATATTATAATAACCAACATTAGTATGACAAATGTGAGTATAATTCTTGAGCTTATAAGGAGGATACTATGGAGTATTAAAACCATTTGATAAAGGATTATTTTATTGGGAACTAATTGTAGTATTATAATATGCAACATTACGCTACGTACCTTTACCTTTATCTTGATTTCTAAAAGGTGATTGATAATTATTAGTTGTGTTAAAATTATCCTTTTAGTTAGAATAATCTCTTTGTTTAGTGTTGACAATATAAGCATTAGCAATTTTGACATCATCTAAAGATTCAACAAATCCACACATTTTTATATTATTAGCTATATTAATAGAGATATTATCCTTTCCCTAAATATATCTTTTAAATTTTTACATAGTTATAAAAATGCTAGGATTATAATCTAATTCACATACATTAAAATAATGAACTTTTTCCTTTGTTTTTAATTTTATGAAGAATTAGAGATTTACCTGATGTAGATGGTTTACCATTTAATTAATATTTTAAAATTACCAACTCATTTCCAAGATTATTAACAAAATTTAGTTTTGTTGCATTAATAGAATTTAAACCTGTGGTAACTCTATAATTAAATTAAGACATTTTAATTTCTTTTCATATTTAATAAAAAAAATTATAGTTTAATTATAGTACATAACATATTTCCCTTCTATAGACATTTTATATTTTAAAGGCAAAACATTAAAAAAAAAAATCTAGAAAAAAATTTAGATGGTCTAACATCATGGGGAATCTTTTGATGCAACCTAGTAAATATGATTATAAATCAATAAACTATCTCACTTGGATAAATAGATATATTAACTAATTCATTCACCAAATCCAAATCTTGTTTATATTTTCCAAAATAAATCCAATCCTCTATGTCTTTACAAGTACTAATAACACTTGCAATAAGGTTAATAAGTGATTGGTAAGCTTTAACCTCTAAGTTTTGTGAAAAGACTCTAATAGAAACTTTTTCATTTACAATACCAAGAGTATAAAAAACTAATTTGAAAACATCTTAATGGTCTTCCCAAGACTCACCATGACTTCCTCAGAACTTAGAGACATTAAGTCCTTTTAGTGAAGGTAATTTACTAGGATGAGCATCAATATTAATAGAATTTATAAGAATCCAAACATTTACTAAGGGGTGAGAAACATATTCATTAGAATATAATTCATTATTAGTTAATTTTGTTTGATTTATATTATTTTACAAACTTGGAATCAATTCTCATACTCTCTACTCTATTTGTTCTTCCAATGAAAGTTTCAACAAATTATACTACTTGACTAGGTTGATTTAAGTCTATATTTGTATTAGAGTCAATAGATAAATTAAAATATAAAGGAATAATAAAATCATCAAAGTGAAGTGATTCAAGAAGATAACATATTTTAGGAAGAGGATTAGCAATTAAAATATACTCTCTTTCTTGATGGATTCGATGAAGTTCTTCCAAAATGTGGAATTGATTTAACCTACTAAGATTTGTGTGCCAATTGATTTCAAATTTTTATTCTTCTACTTTTTTTTATAAACAAAAGAATATGAGGTAGATTGTATGTTCTATTATACCAAGAAAAATAAGTAAGATTAGAAGTAATATCAACCTGATCTATAGTAATATCAATAAAAGGTTGGATAATAGAAGGTGGACCTCCAATGGTCATGGGAAATATAAATAAAATAAAGTTAAAATATAAAAAAATAAATTGATATTTATGAAAAACATTCCCCAGTGGAGGTGCCAAATTTGTTGGCCATGAAAAATTTCATGCTAACAAATCAACCCTTTTACCTAACATGAAGGATAATATGGAATCATATCAATTTAATCATAAAGGTACAAGAAATGATAATTGATTCCAAATATGTGTATAAGTATTTTTTTAATAGTTATAATAAATAAAGAGAAATTCAAATAATGAATAATGTGCAATTATAATTCAAAAGTCAAATGTCTTTAAGTATCAAAAAGGAATCAGATCATAACTATGTAATCTAATCTATCTAATAGAGAAAGCTTATAGATGAGATATTATTTGAATGAAATATCTGTGACCCTTTATTGTTTTGTTAAATAAAATCTATTTATAATCTCTTGATATCTCTTAAGCTCAAAATAGATCAAAATAAAAAACAAAATAAACCAAAAGACAAGTAAAATAAATGAAAGCAGAAACCAAATAGTGAAACATAAATAAATTGTATCCGTAGGATTGTTCACAAGTGTTATTATCATAATTTTAGATAAATGAATCAAATAAATCTAATGAAACATAAAAAACTGAGCCTAAGACCTCAATGCAAATAAAATAGAGCTAAACTAAACCAAAATCAAGGAAATATACAAACTATGATTACCTTCCATTTAGGTTTTTTCACCTTGTTATAAGTGAATGTGGATTGGATGTAGTCTCAATAGGTATTTTTTAAATGTTATTTCATGACAAAACATATCCTTTGAGACTTTGAGTTAGTTGAATATATGAAGAAGGGAATGTGATGCACAAGAGGATTTAAGAATATGACAGCGCTTTGTTATCAAACTTGAGACCAATACTCTTGATTATAACATGGATGGTTACAAATGAATCCTAAACAAGGCACATAGATCAACACATAGATTAATAACATGAGCCCTTCATCTTGTCCAAGATGAAGCATGGAGGATAGCTATTAAAAATATCAAAAGGGTATTAATATGAGCCCTAAGATGGAGGGTGGATAATTATCTTCAATGTATCCTCATAAGAGTCAATTTGGACCATTCACATTATTTCTAAGATAAAGGATAGATAATCATTCCAAAGAAATCGGATGGATAACCACATGAATAATTGATAAGGGCCCTTTATCTTGTCTCCAAGATGAAGGGTGGTTAATTCTCCCTAAAGTATCTCAAAATATTCATTGTGGGCCCTTCATATTGTCTCCAAGATGAAGGGTGGAGAATAATCCTTCATATTAATTCATTTAGTAATTAATGAGCTCACAAAAGAATAATCTATAGGATATCAAAATTCATTTTGAAATGAAGATGCCTCTTGAAGGTAGAAAAAAAAATAACTATTAATTGAAAAGAAATTATAATTACATTTGAATATAATTATAATTAGAAGAATCATTAATTCAATTAGTACTATGTGGGGAATTTCATTAAAAGATGATTTAGAGAAGGGCAATTAATTACATTAATTGATTAGGGAAAGAGAATTAGTTAATTGATTAAAGTAGAAAAATTAACCAAAGAAAATGACTAGAATTATAATTAAATAGACTTAATATGGTGAACTATCCCACCTAGAAATTCTCCAAGGGGAATTCAAACTCATACATTAGATCAATAAATGATTTTAGATTAGTATGTGTGTAAATGCAAGAAGTCATTTCATTTTATAATTTTGACATGGAAGTAATAAAAATGGAGTGTATAATTTTTCCCCTATTTAAAAATGCATTTTAAGATGTAGATAAAGTAGCATCTTCTCAAATACTAAGAAAAAGCATAAAAATAAGTAGATGAAAAATTAGATAAAGAAATAATGGATGTTATAATTTTGTTGTTCCCAACTGACAGGTGTAGAAGATTGAATGGAAATATAAGGTACAAATTGAGTTAAATTAGTTAGGGAAGGTATGATTCCCCCTTGAGAGGGCATGCAGGGATAAATAATAAGGATGGGCTCTTGAAAAAGAGAGGAATAAACTATAATGTAAGAGAATATTAACCCATGGACAATATTATGCCACTTGAGGTAACACTTGCATGATTTGAGTTATGATTATGATGAATTGAATTGACCCAAGAAGGGAAAATATTCTATAAGGATACCTTATACAAATAAGCTACATAATCTGAATTACCCTAAATAGGATGAAAACTATTAGCATGGAATGATAATCTATGCCAAATAGGGCAAAATTGATTTACTTTGCACCAAACGGGGCATATTTGATTTGATGAATTGAAAGAGAGATTGAATGGAAAGCATAGATCAAGGATTTAACATGTTGTAAAGATTAAATATGATATGAATGATCTAAAGTTGATAATTTGACACAAACATGTGTGATAATGGCATAATAACTTTTTATAGAAGCCATAAAAAATTGAGCATACAAGAATGTTCAAAATGATGAGAGACTAAAGAATAAAAAAATAAGATAAGGATTGAATCATGATATGATTAGATTGAAAAAATATGGATTTTTATAAGAATAAAATAAGGGCATTTGAATTGACCTTAGAAATTGGTTAGTATTGAGTGTTTCCTATATAGTCTAAAAAGACCTTAGGTCTATGTAGTTCTCCTAGTAATTAGGAGAGAATATGATGAAGAATGGACTAGATGATTAATGGTTGATAAATATATATGACTCTCTTTTTATATGATTATTTATAGATGGATGTCCTAATTTAGCATATATATAACCATAATGTGTAGTCATTTTTTATTTAAACATGGAAAATGGGATGTGGTCAAAGATGACCAAAATTATTGGATAATAAATGATGATGTTATGGGAGGTAATACCAATACAAAATTTCCCATTTAATACCTTTGGTAATTTATATTTTATTTTCACATGATATTATAATTCATGATATAAAACACCATGATGACCTAGCTATAATGTGCATAAAAATTAACCCTTAATCCAATAGATAATTGACAACACATAAATGATAAAAACCATGATGAAAATGTTGATGTATGACAAAGGATAGACTCAATTATAATTTAATAATAAGGGACACCATGATTATGACCTTATCATAATCGAATAAGTCAAGTCAACAACAATAAAAGTAAATAACTAAGTAAACAAGTAAACACACACAAACTAGAAAACAAAAGCAATAGAAAGAAATCTTGTTGTGAATCAAGTCAAAATCCACATGATAGGCTCAATGATAATGATGGTTGGAATGGATTACCCCAAGAAAGGATATATTCAAGGGGAAGAAGTGGGAGTTTAACATCTCATAATAGTTTACATGCTTAAACTTCCCTAAATAGTGTGAAAGCGATGAGGTTGAATTAGAGTGATTCGATTTGACTTTACCCCAAACAGGGTGGATTTGGGAAGGACAAATCTTAATGGTAGTTGATTTGATTAAATTAAGATTGATCAAGGATTTATGGCAAGACAAATATTTTTGGATTTTATGGCTATATATACTTTTTAGATATTTTGGCCTTTTACATTTTTTAGGATGTTTTAATGTTATGAATGTGGACCCCAAAATTTTGCACACTACAATTTCAAATGTCAAAACACCTCTAGATCAGACCATTACCCAATCCTTGACTATGACCCTATGTAAGGTTATCTAATTATCTAACCAACTCACTAACTTACCCCTTTTTACCCCACTTAGCCTTTGACACTCGACCATCGATAGTTATCTTGACTATTGATGGTCACCCTGATCATTGACAGTTAGATCCCTTACCACTTGAACAAACACTTGACCAGCTATGTATAATTTAACATCACACAATTTAATATTTTCACCTCAATTTATGCTAAGACATCATGATGCATCAAAATTAACAGCTTAATCTCCTATGGAACCTTCTTCCTCCATCTCTCTTTGCCTATAAAAGGAGGGGAGTAGGAGGTGAATAAAGATTTATAATCAAGCATTCTTACACATAGGTGATCAAGCTTTCAGTCAGTAGGTCTTCCTTATATCAATTCAACAAATACAATAGTGACCTAAACCTCTACCAAAATTACTCTAGGATTAGCCATCAATCATCAACCATTAACCATCAAGCAACTAACTAAGTACATTTCCTATTCTAAGCTTTATTTATTTGGTTTCTAACTTTCATACCCAAACTACACCTTTCTACATTTCATATCCTAACCTTTTGACCTTTAGCCATATCTCAAACCACTTTCTAACCCATTCTATAGCCTGAACCAAACCCTTTTTTGAACACATTCATAATTTGTAGGAACCATCGATAGTCACCCTAACTATTGATGGTCACCTTTCACTACCAATAATCAGCTTAACCATTGACATTCACCTTATTTATCGATGGTCACTATGGAAATAAATAATATCAAGTTATTTCTAATCCCTTTCCCCCAACCAAATCTAAATTTTTGTGTCCTTGCCTATTCATAAAGACCTCACCTATTTTTTGAACCTGACCTGACCTATTTTAACACTAGTATTGACCCATTATTGCTATATTTAGTTTATTTATCTTTATCAAACATTTATTTCTTCTTATATTTCATTTCAGTTCTTTCTATTATTTGATGAAAGTACTTATTTTTTATCTCTTTCAACTTAACTTTTATCAAAGAGTGGATTGATAGCCTCCTAGCTAGCTCACGCTTCTAAGATCTAGCTTACACTAGGCAGTCAACCTTACCATCTTTATAATAACCCCTTTGCATGAGTGATTTCTTATCTACAGGTCATTATTCCCAAGACAAAGAGGATCTCTTCACACTCATTTGGATCACACATACAAAAATAACCAGGTTCTTCTACCACACCCTTATTACTAGTTTCTTACTTCTTTAAATGAGAAATGAGCGGAAATTGAGAGAAAAATTTTAGCACATCTAGTGAGACCTAATAGCATCTAGGTTCCCTTTTCTTTATTTTATGCTCATACAAAAAAATTGAAATTTTATTTTGGGTATAAAATAAACCTTGCATACATTGATTTCTTGCATGTTTTTAGTTCATCTAGTTAACTTAAAATCAAAGTAATCAATAGTAGTTTCACTCTTGTTCTCACACACTTTATCAAATGACATAATCAATCAACACATCAAAACAATTGATATAAGGAATGACTAGGATTTCATCACCTAGTGGTAAACCTTACCCTTTGGCTATCTTACTTGTATGTAATTACCATGAAGAGAAACCAAAACTCAACTCTCTGGTTGAGTCTAAACTCTGAAATTCTGTATATCTTGGCTAAGCACTTGACACCCTTATTACTGTAGTGTGTGAAGTGAGGGGGTAGGCCCCAATATCAAGCCACGCACTAACTTTTAATATATATTTTTTAGAGCCTTTAACACGTAAAACCAACTTTAGAATTCCTTTCTAGTACTTGATATGTAAACCAAAGTTCTTCACACTTTCTAAGGCATAATCCAAAAGAGATATAAAAAGAATCCTAAGTTTTTAAAATGCACTAGTGTATGTTTTGATTGCCTTAAGATATTTTCCTTTTTCTTGCTTTGTGTTTGAGTTTTGAGCTTTCTTTTGTTACTTTCTATTTCTCACATAGTATTTACTAGACAATAGTTGAGGAACCAAACCAACCAAGAACCACCTTCCTCTTCTTCTTCCTCTATGGAGTACACTTCAGATGTTGAGGGTTTTCCCCATCATTATCCCCCTCCTACCATGCCTCAGATAGTTTTCAAAGGTGATGTGGATTTTTCTAACTTTCTTGATAACAATCCCATGGCCCTCCAACATTACCTCAAGACCTTATGTCACTACACCCTTAGTACTTCAGTTCCTCCTATGGATCCACTTTATATGATTCCACCCCATCTTATGATTAACACTACCTCCACCCAACCTATGATCACCCAAGCATCTTCTTCCATAAATATCCCATCCACTACCTCTACCCAAACTGAATCAAACTTCCCAACCAACACCTCTAACATAGGGGCAATCTCATCTATTGATACCCATACTCTACCCACTTTGGGCATATCTTCTACTATTCCCATTATCACTACCAACCTACCAATATCCACCCCACTTTAAAATATGATGCTTTCTATACCTTCTACCCTTTTACCTATTAGTACTAGATTTACCACTCACCCCCAATCCACATCAATTTCCAAACCTACCACTTCAAACCTACCTCCAAACCAACCCACATAAACTCAACCAATACCTATGACACCCTATCCACACTATGTTCCTAATCCACAAGGATACATAGTTGCACCTTCTACCTAGTCATTTGTGCCCATTAACCCTTATGTGACATAAACCCAACCCTCAATTACCATATACCAACATACAACATCCTCTCAACCTTTTACCAATTATACGTATATTGAATCCACCTAACTTGAACAATAATTACCATTTAATTATGGATTTCCTCAACTCTAAATAGATTTGGTTAAAATGTTTATGGATAAAATGAGTAACCTAGAACCATTAATCTCTAGGGCTCACAACCTCCTATCTTATGACTAAATTTGTAGGGAACCTATTTACCAATCTTTCCCTCTCCAAACTTACACTCCTTAATGGTAACTACCTAAAATTTATAAGTTCTAAAGTAAGGAGGACCCCCAACAACACTTAAGATCATTTCACCATTCTTTCTATTTGATTGCATATGACATTGTCCTTCTCCTTCGTACCTTCCCCATGTCTTTATCTGGACCAACCTTATATTGGTATAGTGATATCACCAAACACTCCATCTTTTATTTTTCTCAACTTTCCCAAACCTTTTTAGATCACTTCTCCATCAATAATCTAAAAAGGTCTCTATTACCAACCTCTACTCCATTAGGCAATTTGATGATGAGTCAATTGCTGATTTTGTAGCATGATGGAGAGGTCTTATCAACCAGCTCTCTTTATCCTTCCCTCAACTTGAGTTGATTGAAATTTTCTCTTAGGCTTGTGCCAAACACATTTCCCTTACTCTACAAGTTTAAACCTTTAGAACTTTTGATGAGGCTTTCATCATGGCACACAAACTAGAAATCAAAGCCATTAATGAGGGGAAGTTGAAGCTAAGAAATAAGAAATATAGCTTCAAATACAATGACCCTTCCTCATCCAAAACCACCAACTAACTCAACTACCCTAACACCAAACCAAAGGTAGATAAAAAAATTATTGTCCTCAAAATATCTCCACCTATGGTTGTCAACCAACCCAAACAAACCAATTCCTCTAACCCCTCCAATCAACAAACCTAAAATCAAAACTAGGCTACCCCGAAAAAATACACTCTATTAGGGGAGTCATATGATTTAGTTTTTGACAAGTTACTCAAAGCCAACATCATACTACTTCCCCTATCAAACTTCCTCCACAATATGATGATTCTTGCCTTGTGCTTCATTGGTATAATAAGAATGATCTATGTTCTTTCCATCATGTCATTGGAGATGACATTAGTAGGTGTAACACCTTCAAAACCATTATCCAAAACTTGACTGATAAAAGATAACTTGCATTGGATAATCCCAATGCACCCCTAAATCAATCACTTGACATATTTCAACACCCTTTTCCCAAACATGCCCCTTCTACCAACCATGATGATAAAAAACTAGAATCATCTCATGCTCATGAGGTCCATATGGTCAATTTTATTATCAATGAACCTATCATTGAGGAAACCATTTCCTCAACCACCTCTTCTACCACTCCACTTATTGAAGTGATGGAATCACCCTCTATTCCTTTAGATACCCAAACAAAGGAAATAACCATCCCCTCTCTTTCACTTGCTGAGACAACTGACCTACCTCCCTCTCCTTTGATATAAATACCAAAGGAGGCAACCATTACCATCACATCTTCCTCCCACTTCAAAGAATTATCTACTCTCTCTTTGGAAACCATTCCAAAAAGAGAGATCACTTTACATACTCCTCTCATGGAGAAAACATATTCCTAAATCTTGGAACCTTTAACCATAGACAAAGGTGAAGAAACCACTCCCTCACCTCAACCTATGGGCCTAATATTTGAAATTGATGATCAAGGAATCAAACTAGTTTACAAAGACTTCTCTAGACTAGTCCAAAGCCTAGAATTCTCCTCTCAATCCAATTTTTATCGAGTCACCTTTTGGAACCATCTTGGGTTCCCCTATCATAACAAACATGAACCCTTGACCTCACTTTCATACACCATTAAAGATATCATCACCTCAATCCATTCATCAAGCATCTCTCCCTCCAAAACTATGGAAGAACCATCTAAACCATTTTTATCCAAAATTATCAAATCACCTTATGCCTCTTTTACCAAACCTATCAAGATCCTAGGGGTACTTCCTACTCCTAGCCTTAACCACCCCTATATAAATTTTGATTTAACCCCATCTAGTCCATTAAAGAAAACTTTAACCAAACCAACCAAGAAGGTGGAACCACCTAAACTTCCACCTAGAACCATAACCATACCACCTCCTTCCCTCTTACCTTTTATCTTGGGACCCCATCCTTCTTCCATCCTAGGAGCTCATCCTTCTATCAAGAAGTCTAACCCTCCAAAAAATACCCAAACTAAACTTCTTACTTTCATTCCACCTTTACCTATCCCTTCCAAAACATCAAACTCCCCATCATTTTTAACCAAGCTTTCTACCTCCACCTTCCCACTTGTCTCCAGACCTTCATCATCTCAATCATCCACCTCAAAACATTTCACCTTTAAATCATCCACCTCAAAACCATCCAACACCAAACAATCCTAATCTAACCCACCTACCAAAAACCAATCACCCTCAACACCTTTGCTAGAATCTTAGTTGAACATTTTACAAAGGTTATAGCAAACCTCTTCCTTCTGTCTACCACCTATTAGACCTTTTAACCCTTTGAAACCTAAACCATCTTGGTTCAATGATAGTTTAATCTGCTCATACCATAAGACACCCAAGCATGACATAGATAACTACAAATCTCTCTAAGTACTTGTCCATAACTTATAAGATTAGGAGGATCTATTGTTAGATAAACCTCTCTTGAGATCATTATCAACCCAACCACCAAACCAACCTACCCAACACATACTTACTCACATGATCTCACTCAAAAGTGAGGAGGAATCAAAGCAACCCTCTAGCCCAACATCTCCCCTCATCCACACTATCCATATGGTTACCTGATATCAAACCCAACAAAAGGATAAGGGGAAGGCCAAAGTGTCCATTCCATGGACACATCATTCTACTCTTCAACCTTTCAACTAAACTCAAACACCTTCACATTCACCAAAACCCAAAATATCCATTTTGGGTGCCCCAACCTCTAACCCTTATAGATCTATCACATAAGTAATTCTAAAATAACTTCACCAAATAATAGTGAAGATGAACCTATATGAACTAATCAACACCTTCACCATCACTATGAATCACTGATAGAGGCTTTGTAGTCTATAAAGGTCCAACCCAAAGATCCTCAACCTCTTATAGCCTTTTTCATAACCCTTCAAATTTATACCCTTGTCACATTTACAGATTTGAAGATACCTTTTATTCATCCTAAAGATCCTGATCCTCCTCTCTTCATCACTACATAAATCAATCAAACCCACATCAAAAGGGTGATGATTGATGGGGAAGATAGTATTAATATTATCTCCTCTCATGCTTATGACCAACTCTAGTTTTTAAAGAATATCATGTTAGAAACCTCAATGGTCCTATGTTACTTTAATGATACTATGGCCATAACCTTGGGTAAATTCATCCTCTATATTCATTTTGGACCTTGCATGCTTCCAAATCTCTTCTATGTCGTAGAATGTGAGTTATAATACAATGTCTTACTTGGAATCCCTTGTATATAAGCCATGAGTTGTGTCCCTTCCACCTTACATTGATGTGTCAAGTTTGAACATGAGGGTCAGGTCATCACCATATAAGATGACTATAGTTTTTTCACATCTTTCAACATGACATATTGACCAATGATGTTCTTCTTCCTCAGTCGTCCACCTCACCACCAACCAAAAATAACACCACCTCACCATCAACCAATAAAAACTCTACCCCTACCATCGATGAAGCTTAAGTATCTTATCTATCCCTTCTTTTTAGATCCCCATAGAGGACACCTTGGAATCAACGTTACAATGTCTCTCACTAGGAAAGTATCATCTTTTGGCCTTGGATGCCTTCCTTACTCCTCAAGAGTATGGGAACCTTGACTAGGATCCTAATTACGACCCTAATATTGGAACCATCATCTCTTTTAGGCTCCCCAACCACAAAACCAACTTCATCTATGGGGGACTTGATCATCTACTTCCCACTTCCTCTACCTCTTCTATTTGACCATTCACCTTTGATTTCTCTTTTTAAGACAAACTGGCATTTGCCTAATTATACCTTCATAGGTGTGCCTAAAAATGATTTGGCCTCAACCATTATGAACATGGACCCCATGATTTAACTTACATAAAAACTAATATAGGGGAATCTTGGAATGCTCATAACTAGTTTAGAAGGTGTCTTAAGTAGGATCAAATTTAAATTTTTGATCATGAGAGGTTTTCCTGCCAAAAGGGAATTTCAAATTGTTATGATGTTTTAAATGGTCTAAGTGAGTCTTTAAGATGTGTAATTGAGAAAAAATGTTTTAAATGACCTTTTTGGTCTTAGAAAAGGTACTAATATTGGTTTTTATTTTTTATGTCATGTTGAAAATGTGAGGTGGTAGTCTAAAAAGTCACCACTCTACATGGTTAGGAGTTGTTAGATGTTTCTTGATTCAAGAAAAAATTATAGGGTCTATTGGAGAGTATTTTTTTTATATTATATAATGATGGTAGAGTCTTTTATATTCTGTAGGAATGATAGGAGTGAAAATAAATAGGGTAGACATGGTTGAGATGGAGAGAAAGTCTACCAAAACATATCCATGATTGTGTAAGTCATTTGTCTATTAAACTAAAGATTAAATATAAATATAATGGTGATGGATAAGTTTGATTCCAATGATTTATATGAAGACTAATATAGACCTCTATTCTTGATAGATAACACACAGATCATTGTTTGATAATAATCAATTTTTTCTTGCTTACAAACTGCATTTGCAATATCAGTAATCAATAAGAGTCTAATCATGGTTATTTATGTTATTGAAAGGTAGTTTTTGAATGTGTATTAAAATTAATAGTGATAAAACATCTAGTAATTGGACTATGCATAAAAAAACTTGTGTAAGGGTTTTGAGAGGATATCCTTGATTGTCATTCAATGTCTTTATTCTAATTGTATTTGTATAAATGATAAAATAAATTCATGGACAACTATATATATTCTTATAAAAATGAGGTTGATTTTTTTTTTGTTTTTAATAATCATATAAAATAAATATACTTTAGTGCACATGTTCCTTTCAAAACAAATAACCCTATTTTCTTGAGATAGTTTGTGTAGGAGTGGATTGTGGATGCTATAAGAGTGTTCTTTAGAAAGAGTAATATCTAAATCACTGAGCAATAGATTTTATATATTTATAAGAGGAATTATGGAGTGTTAAAATTTTAGTTTAATCTATTTGTCATGTTGCTATGAGTATTAGTTAAAATAGACCTGTAAAATAATAGTCTGCAGGCTTAGTAGGTTGTATTTCGAGTTTGAAATCTAGAATAGTGGATTCAATAAGAACATATGATCATCTATAAGCATGATCAAGGTCAAGATAGTGTTAATAAACCTATTTTTAAACTTTTAAACCCCTTAAATTGTTCATAATGAAATTTAATTTGCTTTTAGATGGTCATAGTGGCTTAAAAGCTCTAATTTAGGGTTTGTGCTATAATTTGAATTTTAACTATCAAAATCCTATGAAATTTGGTGTGTATCTAGGGAATGATATTTTACAAGTGATTAAAGTGATTTAAATAAATTTCATCATGTTTATATATGGATATAGTAGACTGAGTAAACTGATAGTGCTAAAAGACATAACAAACCTAATATAAAGACAATTGTGAGAAAGATCTGCAAAGAAAGGTGGTATAAATATAAATTTAGGTTTTTTAACTTTTTGAATAGAAGTTAAATGGAAAATTGTATTTTAAATATGTGATGGTTTACAATTTGAAGAAGGTAAATGACTATACAAGTAATAAATGCAAGGAAATAAGGCTATAAGAATTGGAAAAATATAGGGTAAGAGTTGTAAGTGACAAAGGAAATGATATGAATAGAATCAGTAAAGGAATGAGATGGTTGTAATGAGGTGTATGAAAATTTTAAGTGAGTCTTTGAAACCTTTGACAATAAGGAATTGAGTTTAGTCCATTTTGGATAAAATAGATAAGAGTGTTGATCAAAAGGGCAGGGCAATATTGTATTGAAATGTCTTAATGCATGTTAAAGGAAAGTATAAATATTTTGAAAAATATACATGTTTCATGAGGGATAATAAGAATTTATATGTTCATACTTAATGCACCAATGTCCATATATTAATCAAGAGACTTAAATAACTAGTAAATACATGTTAAAAAAGAAGAAATAGTGAAACAAGATTAATGTGGGTTGTAGTCATTAATGAATGATGAAATTGGCTTGGTATTGTTTCTATTCAAATTTTGCTTTTTCAGATTATAAAGAGAGAGAAGAAACTAAAGAATAATGGACAAGGCATGTGAAGTACCTGGATGAAGATCGAGCACCGTAATCCAGACGCTTGAGAGCACCCCTCTTTGGCTGTGGAGGAATGACACCTGCAAAGAAGAAGAACTTGGACAAGAAAACGTTAGATGGATAGGCAGTGGGTTGCCAAGCGAAAGCTTGTTCCCAGAAGTGTGAAAACTTCCTCAAGGGAGGTCAACCCACTGATAACAGACAGATAAAAGATCAAGGAAAACTAGAATGCCAGAATACAGAAGTGATAAACAAATTATAAAGGAAAGAAAAGACAAAGTGATTACCTGAAGGAGATGTCAGGCTGATGACAGTCACCGAGGTCAAAAATGTCGCCGGCATCGGTTATCTGATCTGCCGACATCGGTTATACTGCCGACGTCGGTTGGGGAAGTGATCGGCGTCGATTGGGGTTGTGGCCTGTGGTCGGGTCTGGTTTGGTTTCTGGATTGTGAATGGGTCTGGTTTATGAACAGGGGTGAGACAGAGTTCAGAGATGAATTTGGATGGACTGGGGAATGGGCTAGTTCTAATTAGGTGCCCTGTATAGGGTCTTTGTTGATAGGGGGATGAGGAAGTTGTCTGGGATTGTATAGAAAAGGGGACAGTGTGAGAGGAAGATGCACAGAGGACAGGGCCTGAGAAGGCTTTTCAGCCTCTCAGGGGGAAGAATAGAGGGAGTAGGAAACAACAGATATACCAGATAATTGGAAGCTAAAGAAATGAAATGAAATGAAATAACAGACTGTGCTTACCTTTTTGTTTATTGAATGAAGAGTGGGAGAGCTATTGTTGGAGCCACAGAAGGCTTGTTGCAAGAGGAGATTCCTGGTCTAGAGCCTTCGCACCTGTTGCTGCTGTTGTACGAGGTCCAAATGGAGAAGAGATGAATGCCAAAATGCCAAGAGAATTTTGTTTGCGAGCTCAAGGGTCCAGGGGCTGCAACAGATGCAGAAAGGGGTAATGAAGGCTACCGACGCTGGCAGTTTTGCCGACGTCGGCCGAAGGGTCACCGACGTCGGCGGTCGCAGAATGGGGATAGAGGCTAAAAATAGCCTCTGCCCGTTCTTGCACGCCGCTGAGCGAGGGGTTGTGGGAAGAACGGTTATGAAGACACTTAAATGGGCGTGGGGGGAAAGATAATGAGGAGATTTGACATAATAAATTCTAGGGGGAAGGTGGAGGGATTCAAGGGAGGATCCAAGGTGGCAAGGGTGGGGTGGAAAGGGGGCCACTTTAAAACATTTAAGTTATTTTAATCATATGAAGGCCAAGGGTTAGGATATGGGTTTAAGGCGAACAAGGGGGAGGACCAAGGTGCAGACACGTTTGCGGTGTCTACATTTGCCCCTTTTTGTCTTGTTGGTTATTCTTGACGAACTGCAAGACAAAAATAGGAGTTAGTTCCTCCAGGAAAAGGATGAGGTGTTCCCCCCTCAAAGCGATAGTCGAGAGAAGGGAACCAAAGATCGAGTGTCGATTTGACAGAGAAATGGATAGAAGAGAGTGAGTGAAAATGCTGCAGTAGTCGTGATTACGCGTAGTCCACTTCATGGGAGGGTCGGGTCAAATTGTCGCATGGTCAAGGAGTGCCAAAATTGAAGTAACTGGGCCCCAACATTTAGTCATCTGCTGATCGGGTCACTCAATCTAAGCTGAAGCTCCAAATGGTCATCGTGTTCTAGGTATCCCAGGTTTAGGAAGTGCTCCCAGAGACACGAAAAAGCCACAAGTAGTAGGGATCAACTAGCTCGCGATCCTATACTTGCGAAGGGTCAAAAATAGTCTGCGGACAATTCTGCTAACCAACCATGAGGTAGCACACACGCAAAAACAACCAAGGCAACATTGGCTTGGAAGTAGTCGAAGGTTGAAGGAGATATGCATGATCTCCAATGGTCATTGGTCAAGGGGATGGATGGACGAAAGGATGTGGCCGAGCTAACCTCAGAAAATGTCATGTGATCTGAGTGCTGCCTACATAGCCCTTGTGTGAAGGGCCTCAGGCCAATGTAGTTCTCCCTAGAAGGGAGGAAGGGTCAAAGAGATTGATTGGTCTTGGTCAAAGAAAATGATTGGTTTTGGTCAAAGAAAATGATTGGTCTTGGTCAAAGTCAACAGAGTTGAGTGTGATAAAAGTCAAAGAAGAGAAGGTTTGTCCATCATAGAGACGAACAAACGGGGGTGGTCGAGCTAACCTCAGAAGATGTGTTATCTGAGTGCTGCCTACATAGCCCTGGTCATAGGGCCTCAGACCAATGTAGTTCAGACTAAAGGTCTGATTGATCAATGATTGGATGTGGTCAAGTGTCAAAATGATGAGGGTAAGATGATGCTATAGATGTCATAGGGGTCGAGAGGCTTTCATCTCTAGCAAGTTTCCATAGTCGTGATGGATGCATGCTAAAAATGAATGGAAGTCTATTTATGCTTCAGCAAGTATTGGTTTATGCTTAACATAAATTGGGTCTGGTCGGGAGTTTCCATGTGTATTGGTGTCCATAGAAACTATGTGAAATGGACTAGGATGATGTCAGCTGAAAATGATGAAAATGGCTTGGTTAAAGATGAGTCGATAATTGGTGTGGTTAAATGTGACCAAAGTGTAGAGAAAAGATGAAAGGTAAATTGCTCTTTCATTGACAAGGACCAGAAAGGAAGCATAGATAGGGGTTATTAGAACCAAAGCCCGGTTCATGCATTAGGTCGTTGACCAGTGTGGTGTTAGAATGGTAATCGAATCACTTTGACATTAAAGTGAGCTCGAAGTCCCCTGAGTAGGTGATAGGAGGTGGATAGGGTAACCCAGTTTAAGAGCAGGAATAACCTTGCCCCTTTTTATAGGAGACCCTGAGACAACTACAAGCCAAGTCCATGACCCATTTTTTTTTTTTTTTGGTGCAGGCTGATCGATGCGGAAAGCCTACATAGAGATGTCTTTTAATGTAGTGGTCATGTTGCGAAGCTGATCAATGCGTGAAGCTTCTAAGAAAGGTTGCTGTTTGTAGCAAGATTTAGTCATAGCCATCCTTCAAGGGAGTGGTCTATATTTCTGCTTTATAATGTTTGAATAGCTATCCTTCGAGGGATCAGTCTATTAGCTACAGTAATGATAGTATAGCTATCCTTCGAGGGAGCAGTCTGTCTTTTTGAATTTGACTTTGTGACCTTGGATATGTTTTGACATCTTGATTTTGATTTTTTTATTAGAGTCATGGACAAGGCTGTAGAAGTTCAAGGACTCCCCTTTTATTAGGACAAAGCATCCATGCATCATAAAAGGGTTGTAGAGGACTTGTTAAAGGGAAATAGGGTTGAAAGGGATGAGGATCAAGAGGATGAGGATTGCTCAGGGGACGAGCTCAAGTTACGTGTCAAGTAGACGAGTATTCGACTAACAGAAGAAAGGTCAAAGATGCAACGCATTAAGAGGCTCAGGTTCTGGCCGTCTGTCGAGGGAGGACAGACGATAAGTCCCTGACCCATACTTGTGCGTGATGATAAAAGGTCCAAGCCAATTGGGGGCAAATTTGCCTCGTTTACTTTGCTGCATATTGGTCACGTGTCGATTCTCTTTGAGGACGAGGTCTCCGATGTTGAAGTCTCATTCTCATAGATTTTTGTCGTAGGCCCGCTTTATGCGACTTTGGTAGACATGGAGATGATTGAGGGCAGTAAGACGGCGCTCGTCAAGTAACTCAAGTTGAGCTAAGTGATCTTGACGAAAGTCATCATTGGAGAGAATGCCATGCAGGGAGATGCGGAGAGACGGGATCTGTACTTCGAGAGGTAAGACAGCCTCTATTCCATACACGAAGGAGAAGGGAGTAGCACCCGTAGAGGTTTGGATGCTGGTGCGGTAGGCCCACAAAGCGAAGGGAATATGAATGTGCCAATCCCTTCCTGTATCGTTGACCACCTTCATGAGAATTTTGGTGAGAATTTTGTTGGAAGCCTCTGCCTGCCCATTTGCTTGTGGGTAGTAAGGTGAAGAAAAGCTGAGTTTGATGCCAAATGAGTCGCATAGTTTTTGGACAGTCTTATTTTTGAAGGACTTGCCTTGTCGGTGATGATTTTGTGAGGGACACCAAAATGACAGATGATGTGGCTGCTGATGAAGTCGACAATTTTGTCAGCTTTTGTGGAGACAAGAGGAATGGCTTCCACCCACTTGGCGAAATACTCAGTGGCAGTGATGATGGACTGATGACGAAGAGACGAATGAGGGTTGATCTCACCGATGAGATCCAAGCCCCATTGAGAGAAAGGCCAAAAATCCTGAGCAACTTGCAAGGCGTGGCTAGGGAGATGAAGCAGGTTAGAGTGCTGCTGACACTTGATGCAACGTCAAACATAGTCGCTACAGTCTTGATGAAGGGTGGGCCAATAATAACCCAGGCGAAGGATGCGCTTGGCAACCGAGTTTCCACTGAAGTGTCCACCACAAATCCTGTCGTGGACTTGCTTTATGGCTTGAGGAGCTTCAGTGGAGGTTAGACAGCAAAGAAGGAGGCCGTCGAAGCCTCGTTTATAGAGAAGACCCCCTAACATGGTATAGCGAGCTGTGCACTTGATGAAAGCTCACCGCGCATTGCTAGAGAGGTTGGGAGGAGTGACAGAAAGAGACAAGTAGTCTACAAGTTGCTTATACCAGTCATCTCGTGGGCTAGAATTGATAGTGTTGATATGGTCGATGTGAGGAGAGATGTATGAAGGCAAGGGTACATGATGCACCGTGACAAAAAGTCGAGATGATGATGATGAAGATGGGATATGCGAAGCAAGAGAAGCCATGGTGTCGGTAAACTTGTTCGTAGAGCGTGGAACAGTCTGCAAGAGGTAATGGTCAAAAGATGCCAAAAGAAGGTCAACACGATTCCTATACCTCTGTAAAACTTCATTTTTACAGAGATATGAATCGTTAACTTGATTAACGATGAGCTGCGAGTCACCGAAGATGTTGATAGACTAGATGTGGAGGGAAAGGGCAGTCTGAAGTCCCAAAATTAAGGCCTCGTATTCGGCCATATTATTGGTACAATCAAAGTCAAGCTTGAAAGATAGAGGCATGGGCTCCCCTTTGAGTGGGATGAGGATGACCCCCGCACCCCCACTGAGTTGACATCTGGAGCCGTCAAAGAACATGGTCATTTGGTAGACGGTGTCATCGGTGGAAAGGGTAGCGATAGACTCATCAGGAAACTCACAGTGTGAAGGTTGGTTGTCAGAAAGAGGGCCATCTGCCAGTTGGTCAGCGATGGTTTGCCCCTTGATAGATTTCTGCTGGATGAATTTGAGGTCAAACTCCGTAAGCAGCATGAGCCATCGAGCCATACGTTGATTCTGATATGGCTTGGAGTGCATGTACTTGAGGGGGTCGGTGTGAGTGACGACAAAGGTTTTGTGGTTGAGAAGATAGTGGCAGAGCTTGGTGGTGGAAAAGACTAATGCCAAATAGAGTTTCTCGGTATGAGTATACCGAGTTTCATAGTCGACCAGTGTTCGGCTGATGTAGTAAACCGCTTGCTCACGATGATGCTCGTCTCGGTGCGCGATCATGGCACCTAACGAATGGTTGGTAGCAGAGATATAAAGGTAGAAGGGTTGGTCATCTTTAGGTGGAATGAGGACTGGTGGAGAGACCAGATAGCTTTTGAGGGCTTCAAAAGCCTCTTGACAGTCCTTATCCCATTTAAAAGAGACATCCTTCTTAAGGAGGTGATGGAAAGGTTGGCAACAGTCTGAAAGCTGTGAGATGAAACAGCGAATGGACTGGAGCTTCCCTTGTAGACTGCGAAGCTACTTGAGATTGGTCGGGGGTGGCATTTTGAAGATAGCGCGGATCTTGGCGGGATCTATCTCAATACCACGGAAGGAAACGATGAAGCCGAGAAGTTTGCTTGAGAGGACCCCAAAGACACACTTCTTGGGGTTGAGGCAGACATTGTATTGAAGAAGGCGAGAGAAGATGATTGTGAGAATGGTCCAGTGGTCGCGGCGAAGTTTGGACTTGCGTAGAAGGTCATCCAAATAGTCCTCCATGATTTTGTGGAGGAGATCATGGAAAATGTAGGTCATGGCGCGCTGATAGGTGGCACCAGCATTTTTCAAGCCAAAAGGCATGACTCGATAGCAGAAAGTCCCCCATGGGGTGATAAAGGTAGTCTTATGCTGATCTTCTGGTGCGATCAGGATTTGATTGTATCCTGAAAACCCGTCCATGAGAGATAGCATCTCATGGCCGGCCGTGAGATCAATAAGCTGGTCAATGTTAGGAAGAGGAAAGTCATCTTTGGGACAGGCTAGGTTAAGGTCGTGATAGTTCGTGCAGATCCGAATCCCCCTAGTTGCTTTAGTAATTGGGATGATGTTAGAGACCCACTGTGGATAATCGATGGGTTGGATGAAGGAGACAGAAAGAAGGCGTTGAAGTTCCTCTTTGACAAGGAGCGCAACGCGAGGATGCATCTTTCGAAGCTTTTGCCTAACAGGCTTAGCCTCTAGTTTGGTGACAATGTTATGGGTAGCAATGGTGGGGTCGATGCCAGGCATGTCGCTGTAAGTCCAGGCAAAGGCCTTGCTATGGTTGGAAAGGAACTGGGCATAGTCAAGCTGCTCCTGAGCGTCTAAAGATTGGCCAATCTTTAAGACGTGAGGAACATCAGAAGAAGAAGGGAGGTTGATGTCAATGGTGGATTCATTTAACATAACCTGGGTCTCGGAAGGGAGGAAATGCTGGATGAAAGAGTCGTCGACACCCATGTAGGAAAGGATGGCGTCATCGTCAATGCAGTGGATAGTGTGAATGGTTGTTGACTCATTCTCTACCATGCTAGGAAAAATGAGAGGGAGAGACCTGGGCACCCCATTGAGCTGATAGGTCAGGGGTTCCAGGCGGATGGTGTTTATGGAAAAAAAAAACTAGGAGGGATGGAAACCACCGACTCCGTAGGTGATGAAGGAGAAATGGGCGAGTCTGGAGGAGATTAGTCGATGGTTGGCTCGGGACAGAGGTCAGAAGGAGCCTGAGTGGGGTCATGATATCCCAGGCCATACCGTTTCTTGACATCATGATCATTGAGTGGCTCGATGGGCTGATGGGAGCCCTGCTCATAACGTCCGAAACTGAAACCCTTCCATGCACACCTGTGAAGGTAAGTGTGTGCAAAGGCGGGGTTGCCAAGAAATAAGAAATCAGATGTGAAAGGTTGGGGTGAAGAGAGGGAATTGCCGTTGGTAGGAGCTTGATTAAGCCCCCCGTAGATAAAGTTGGTTCAGAAGTGAGGAGGACCATAAGGCACGACCATCCCGATCTGATGGTCGTAATTGGGACTGAGGTGAAGGCGTCCATACTCTTGTGGAGTTTGGAACATGTCTAGAGTCAACAAGCAATATTCCCCAAGTGATAGTTGTTGGAAGATGTCTTCCATGGGGTCTTTGGTCGACACTTGAAGAGGAGAGGTGAGAGCGACCGTCGATTGCAAACTGGTTGAAGCTTCCGCAGATGGAGGCGGTGCCAGAGTTGACGACTTGATGGGAATGAGGACATCATTGGGACGGTAGGTGGTGTTGCAAGTCTTGAAGGGTGAAGGGTCAGTGGGGATGGTGTGGACTTGCCCGTCATGCTCAAACCTCACACAATGGTGCAGGGTGGAGGGTATACAGGCCATGGCATGGATCCAAGGTCGGCCCAGTAGAAGGTTATATTGAAACTCTCCTTCGATGATATAGAAGAGCTCCAGGACTGTGCGTGGACCAATGCGAATGTGAAGGATGACTGTGCCAATGATCATGGTGGTGGTGTCATTGAAAGAGCGTAAGATTGCGTCAATTTTGGAGACACAATTCTTAGGAAGAGCCAGCTGATCAAAGGCGTGGGTAGAGATAATGTTGATGTTAGCACCGCCGTCGATCATAACGCGTTTAATGCATGTTCAATCAACATAGGCAGTGATGAAGAGGGCGGCATCCTGATCTTCCGTGTTAGATGTGGGAATCTCAGAATCGCTGAATGTGATGGAGGCGACAGAAGATAAAGATGGACAAGGGCAGTGAGTGGTTGGGGGTCCTCGGGTTGGACCTCCGCTGCCTACAAGGCTTGGATAAGGGCTTGATGGTGCTGAGGTGAGGTTTGGATAAGGTCATAAAGAGACATCTTTACAGGTGTCTGGTGAAGCTGCTTCAGCATGGAGTCGTGAATTGGCCCAGAAGAGGAAGATGAAGAAGGTTGGGACGCACCAAGGATAGAAATTTTAGGCTTGGGCGCAAGAGGTGGCTTGACGAAGGGATAGGTCTAAGGAATGGCAGCTTTTTCTTTTGCCTTGTCCTTTTGCGACCTAGTGGTTATATGGATAGCATTGATTTTGAAAATAGGAGGTGAGGAAGGGGTCATGTCTTGCTGGTGAGATGTTGACGTGTTTGAAGAGGAAGGAGTCGGGGTCTGGTCAAGAGTGTCCTCAAGGAGAAGAGTGTCTTTCTCCATATGGCGGCAGATGACGGCCTTAAGGGCACAACAAGTCTCGGTGTCGTGTCCTGGTGTACGATGATATGACCAAATTTTTGTGTCGTCGAACCAGGAGGGCTTGGACCTGAGAGGTTGGAAAGGCTTAATGGGTGGAAGGGTTATGTCAGAGGTCTGTAGAAGTCGGTGCAATATCAACGAGTATGAGCCCAATAGAGGGTCCATGCTATTTGATATGCACGAGGTCGGTGACTTTTGCTTTGGCGAGGCTAGAAGAGGTTTCCGTACCACCTTATGGGTTGATGGCGCAGTGACAGATGGAGACGGCTCTTTCTTGGTGATTGGTACCGCCTTTTTGGGAGAGGGACGACTGGAGGTAGGCAGAGGAAGCAAAGGAGGCAATGAGTTTTGGTTGAAGGCCGGAGTGGGAAGGATGCTGGTCAAGGTCGAAGGATGGGGGCCCAAAATGGATGGCAATGGTGACGGAGAAGGAGGCATTCGTTTCTGTGGTCTGGCAGTCCTCTTCGACTTGGTTGGAAGACTACTGCTGGTCGAGGTCTGGCCTAGGTCCACCTTCACTTGCGGGTGAGTGAGGGTGGAGACAGGATGAACGCCAAATGACTTGATGGGTTTAGACGAGATAGATGCAGGTTTTGGTTTGGACGGGTTTGGTTAAGGTTTGAGAGTCTGGTCTTTGTCAAGAGTCTGACGAGATTCTGCCTTGGGAGGATTAGCAGCATGTGATGAGAGGGCGTGAGTATATTGAAGGGCTTTAAGATGCTCCCACAACACCTGAGGCGTCACTTTCCTCGGAGGGAGAAGTGCAATTTTCTCCACTAACTAGGAAAATGGCTGAGAAAAAGATGTTGATGGTTGCGAGTTTGAAGACGAGATGGGTGTAGTGGTCTTAGATGCATGGTGTGGTGAAGTCATGACAGATTTAGATGAAAATGAAGGGGAGACAGGTTCTTCCCCGGGTGGAGAAGAAACCGGGGAGCGAGGCTCCTCCAGTGGATAAAGGGTAGGGATGATGGTGCCCTCCAATTGTGGCTGAGGAGTAGGAAGGGTCGGGTCCTCCATAGGCAGTAGAAAGGAGGATGGCGAAACCGGTGGTGCTGGTAAAGCTGAGGCATCCTCCAAGATGAGAGAGGTCGATGGAGAACTAGTCGGGGAAAGAGGTTGATTGGGGACGAAGGGAGAGATCGTATTGACTGTTTGAATATTGTGTTCATGATTGTCGTCAATTAAGGTCTAGACGTTGTTCTGAGTTGGCGGATGATTGGGGAAAGGTTGTTTGAAGATGTCAATGGCCTGATTAGGAGGTGCATTTGGATTGTCTAAGATGAGATCCCCCTTTTCAAGCATGTCTTGGATTATGTTCTTAAACGTTTTGCAGTTTTTCGTGTCATGGCCCTTAACATGGTGGAAGCTGCAGAAGTCTTGCTCCCTATACCACGCGGGGATGACACGTGAGGGATCGAATTGTGGAGGAGGTTAGGCTTGAGGGAGATTGAGGGCTCCCTGTTTAACAAGCTTTTCCAGCACAGATGCATATGATTCTCCAAGAGGAGTATATCGTCATTATACGTATCTTTGCTGGAATTGGCGAGTGGTGCTCTGAGATGTGGATGGCTCAGGCTGATTGGTCGAAGAAGAGGAAGGTCTAACAACCACGACATTAGCTAAAGCCTTGGATTTAGAATTGGATGATGATGGCTTAGCAGAGGAAGATTCATTGGTCTTAGAGTTGGGATTCTTGCTCTGCAACTTGACTTTATTCTCCTCGATGGCACGCAACTCAAGTTTGCGGGCCATCGTGAAGGCCTCATCAAAAGTGCGGAAGGTTTGAACCCTCAGGGTGGAAGAAATATGTCTGGCACAGGCTTGGGAAAAGAGTTCAATAAGCTCGGCCTGGGGTAAGGAAAAGGAGAGTTGATTGATGAGGCCTCTCCATCGAGCAACGAAGTCGGCTATGGACTCGTCCTCGAATTGCCGGATAGAATAGAGGTCTGTGATTGAGACCTTCTTGGTTATGTTGATGGAAAAGTGATCGAGGAAGAGCTGAGCCAATTGTGTGAATGAGAAGAGAGAATGGCTGGGAAGGGAGCTGTACCAGTCGAGCGCAGCACCCGAGAGATACATAGGAAACGTGCGTAAGAGTAACGCATCGTCATGGCTAATGAGGTAGCAGGCATGTCTGAATGCCCGCAAGTGTTGCTGTGGGTCTTCCTTGTTTTGAAAGCGAGAAAACTTTGGAAGCTCCCACTGGCTAAGATATGGTCTGATTGGGACAGAAGGGTGAATGGGCTCATTGCAGATCTACTCGTATGAGAGAGCGTTGTGCGAGCCAGAAACAAAGGTCTCTAGACTGGTCATCTTGTCCATCAACATTTTAATGATGTCTACCGATGGATTGATGGGTGGCGTGCCCCCTAAGTTGTAGGGCACTTAGAAGAGGCTAGGGGAGGTATGCGACATAGTTGGTTGTACAATGTACGGATGACTAGTCGCAGGGGCAGAAGTGGAGGCTAAAGGTGGTTGAGTAGAAGACATAGCTAGGCCCGATGTTGCCATGAGAGGTTGGACTGTGGTAACGGGGGCCAAGGGGTAAGAAGCCACCCTGGTGTTGATAGGGGCCAGGGTAGGCGGAATAGAGACGACAAGGTTCTGAAAAGGAGTGGATAGCGATTGAGCGGGCTGAGGTTGATAGGGGGCTGGAACCCCAGTGGAAGTGGGCACAATGATAGAAGGAGAGGCCACACCTGGAGGATTGGTCAAAGTCTGGTCAGCGGTCGAAGCGATGGCTTGAGAGTCCAAAGGTTGAGCTACGGATGCTGTCGATACAGCTATAGTTGCGGCAAGAGAGGTTGGCATTTCGTAGATTGGATTACCCAAGGAGTCTCACATTCGGCTATGTGCGAGATAGTGTTGCAAGGCCTTGATGTTGAGGTCCAAGAATCGTTCGAAATCTTGGTCCCCTTCTTGGACAATGGGAGTTTGCAGTGGGGTTGGACGAATGGGAGTTCTTTCAATCTCCGAGTTGAACTCCATTGTAGGCTTGGTCATGGATGGGGTAGACGGAAGTGGTTGACGGCTGGCGTGGTTGACAAGAGCTTTGGCTTGGCTACGAGTCAAAACCATGCAAGGCAAAGAAGGTTCAAGTTTCAGGAACTGTGTTGTTCAATTCCAGAAAACTAGGATGGAGTCTTTGACAGAGAAGGGACAGGTTTTAGGCTGCTGGTTTTGAAAAAAAAGGACAGTGATAGAGACCAACGTCGGTTAAAAAACTGATGTCGATAAGAAATATGGCCGACGTCGGTCAGATAACCGATGCCAGTAATAGAAAAAGCTGACGTCGGTGAAAGAACCGATGCCAGTGACAGGGGAAAGCCGACGTCAGTGGCAAAACCGATGTTGGTGACTGTGCTTTCTAGAGAACCAAGAGATTTGAAGATTCTTGGAAAAACAATGAAGAAAGCGTCCTCACTCACTCAAACAAATAGATGAGAAGAGAAAAATAGAGAGAGACAGACAAGCCTAAGCGATAAATCCTAGGAATTAACTTTAGAAGCTGTGGCTTATGCCTTAGATGAATGTTTGGGGAGATTGGCTGTCAAGAAGGTCCTAGAAGAAGCAATCTAGAGCTGGTTTCGGGTCTTGTTTTAGGTGCTCAAAAATTTGTGTTAGGGTCTGGTACATGGCCTGGTGCTAAGGAGCAAGCTTCCCTCACTTCACGATTCCAGTGGTTAGCTGGTCTCGCTTAGCCAAGATATACCTCGCCTAGAGTTTATCCTCCGCCAGAGAACGGAGTGGGCTTCCCCCTTGGTGATGAAATTGAAGTAGAGTCACTGGGACAGGTAAGGTATCCGCTGGGGGATGAAATCCCAGTCGGGCCTTGTCTCAAGTAAGTTTTATGTTCGTTTTAGTGCATGTGGTTTGGTAGTGTAACATCAAGTGTCTACGGTTTATTCAATATGCGTCTAAGTTACTAGATGTGGACTAAGAAGATGCAAGCACGAGCAGAAATGAATGCAAAGTGTTTTAATGCCCAAGTCGAAATGTGATGTTTATTATGAAGACAAGTTTGAGAAAGGGTTGAGAGTATGATGTTTAGACTAGTCTAGAAATGCAAGGAAGAAAGATTCGTTTTAGTCCTGCTTATAGTGTCATTGAGAAGAAAAGAAGGAGGAGAAAAGGTAAGAACCTAATGCTCCTAAATGAATGAAGAAGAAAAGGAACCCAGGAGGAACCTAGGGTCCCACCAGGCGTGCCAGAATGTTTCTATTCAAATTTTGCTTTTTCAGATTATAAAGAGAGAGAAGAAACTAAAGAATAATGGACAAGGCATGTGAAGTACCTGGATGAAGATCGTGCACCGTAATCCAGACGCTTGAGAGCACCCCTGTTTGGCTGTGGAGGAATGACACCTGCAAAGAAGAAGAACTTGGACAAGAAAATGTTAGATGGATAGGCGGTGGGTTGCCAAGCGAAAGCTTGTTCCCGAAAGTGTGAAAACTTCCTCAAGGGAGGTCAACCCACTGATAATAGATAGATAAAAGATCAAGGAAAAGCAGAATGCTAGAATACAGAAGTGATAAACAAATTATAAAGGAAAGAAAAGACAAAGTGATTACCTGAAGGAGATGTCGGGCTGATGACAGTCGCCGAGGTCGGAAATGTCGCCGGCGTCGGTTATCTGATCTGCCGACGTCGGTTATATTGCCGACGTCGGTTGGGGAAGTGACCGGCGTCGGTCGGGGTTGTGGCTTGTGGTCAGGTCTGGTTTGGTTTTTGGACTGTGAACAGGTCCGATTTATGAATAGGGGCGAGACAGAGTTTGGAGACGAATTTGGATGGACTGGGGAATGGGCTAGTTCTGATTAGGTGCCCTGTATAGGGTCTTTGTTGATAGGGGGATGAGGAAGTTGTCTGGGATTGTATAGAAAATGGGACAGTGTGAGAGGAAGATGCACAGAGGACAGGGCCTGAGAAGGCTTTTCAGCCTCTCAGGGGGAAGAATAGAGGGAGCAGGAAACAACAGATATACCAGATAATTGGAAGCTAAAGAAATGAAATGAAATGAAATAACAGACTGTGCTTACGTTTTTGTTTGCCGAATGAAGAGTGGGAGAGCCATTGTTGGAGCCACATAAGGCTTGTTGCAAGAGGAGATTCCTGGTCTAGAGCCTTCGCACCTGTTGCTGTTGTTGTACGAGGTCCAAATGGAGAAGAGACGAATGCCAAAATGCCAAGAGAATTTTGTTTGCGAGCTCAAGGGTCTAGGGGCTGCAACGGATGCAGAAAGGGGTAATGAAGGCTGCTGACGCCAGCAGTTTCACCGACGTCGACTGAAGGGTCGCTGACGTCAGCGGTCGCAGAATGGGGAAAGAGGCTAAAAATAGCCTCTGCCCATTCTTGCACGCCGCCGAGTGAGGGGTTGTGCGAAGAACAGTTATGAAGACACTTAAATGGGCATGGGGGGAAAGATAATGAGGAGATTTGACATAATAAATGCTAGGGGGAAGGTGGAGGGATTCAAGGGAGGATCCAAGGTGGCAAGGGTGGGGTGGAAAGGGGGCCACTTTAAAACATTTAAGTTATTTTAATCATATGAAGGCCAAGGGTTAGGATATGGGTTTAAGGCGAACAAGGGGGAGGACCAAGGTGCAGACACGTTTGCGGTGTCTACAGGTATAGTTTGAAATAAAGAATTATAATATTTTTAGTGTTTTTAATCTTGAGTTAAGTAGATTTTTTTTTTTGATCAACTATAATAGATAGGCCTAGCGTTGGCCAAGGAGGACTTGCAAGTTTGCAAGCAAGAATAAGTAGAATTATAGGGTATAGGAATAGCTTTGCATCATTTTTTATTAGAGCTAAGAGATGGCTTAGGAAAGGTGTGAGAATAGGTACATGTTGGTTATTTGATTTTTTTACTATAAATGTATATTAAAATTACATGATAATAGTTTATCAAGAAAGAGTCTTTGGGAGGATAGAGTTGAGACAACAGATAAAATAAGGTATGATATGTTTTTTGATTGATTTATTTGGTTGAATGAATTAATGATGATGAGTGATAGGTGAAAGAGAGAAGATAAATAAGGATTAAGGTGGTATCCCTATAAAAAATAGAGATATTAACAACCTCAAAGAAGATATAAGCTCATAAAGAGAGTTTTAGAAAGAGAGAGAGTCCTAGTGTGAAGGAAAAGAGTTAGAAGGCCCAAGTGAGGTATGATATAGAAGGTTATAGGTGTGAATAAAAAGAGGTAATTGGTCCAAGTGAGGAAAAAAAATAGAGAAGAGATAAAATGTACCCAAGTGAGGCACTCAAGAGGAAGATGAAGGGAGAAGTAAAGAGAAAGGTGAGAGACATGGTTTAGATGAATAGACACAAGAGAGAGAGAAGCCAGAAAGAGAAAAAGAAGAGATAAAAATGGATAGAGAAATGAGGGAATTTAAGAAAGATATGATGAATTTTGAGATTAAGTTGATGGAGTTGCTACAATATTGTGAATAATAGGTTAGAAAACAAGAGGCAAAAGGCCCATGGCAAACATGGGTGATGAATAAAAGAGTGAAGTGGCCCATAGAGATACTTATGAAGAGGAGAAGACATGAAATGAATGCCTTGAAGAAGGAAAAGATAAATATAAAATCCCATGGAGGTTTGGAGACAAGCGAGTTACCAAGAGAGCAACATAAGGATGAAGAAATATAAAAAAGAGTTATCATAGTGGAGAAGGTGAAGGAAGAAGAATAAATAATGCTAAAGTAAGCACTTGAAGAAGAAGACAAGGGAAATAAGAAGGTGTCTATTCAAGAGGCACTTAAAGGGACATTATGGTCTTTTTGTTTTAGATCTAACATTACATTTGAGTTTCTATATGCAAGTATGAAGATAGTGAGCAACTAAGTCAAGAGGTAGGTGTGAAATTTGAAAAAAGATGGGGAAATACGAGTACCCATGAAATAGAAAGAGTGTAAAGATGAGGAAAATAGTTTGTAGTTATTCTTAAAAGAGAAAGGCATAATACAGAGGTACAAAAAAGAAAAGATGATGCTAAGGGAGTCATTCAGTCATTCCCTAAAGAATTAGAAGAATTTGTTGATGCCTTGGAAAACATAGAGGAAATATAAGTGACAGTGGATCACATGAGAGGAGTTTTCAAGCAAAGAAATAAGAGTGATTTTAGGTACAAGTATAAACATGAGTAGCAACAGGAGAGAGAGAAAAGGAGCAATTGGAAGAAGAAGCAAAGGGTTAGGTATGGCAGCAAGGAACACACACATTTGTATGAGAATATGAATGAAACAAAAGATGGAGGTCAAGAATTTTATCCCCTTGGGAGTATGATGTAGGGGCATCATGTAATGCTCATAAATATTCTAGAAGGTGTCTTAAGTAGGAGCAAATTTGAATTTGTGATCATGAGAGGTTTTCCTGTCAAAAGGGAATTTTAAATTATTATGATGTTTTAATGGGTCTAAGTGAGTCTTGAAGATGTGTAATTGAGAAAAAATGTTTTAAATGACCTTTTATGTCTTAGAAAAGTTCCTAATATTGGTTTTGAATGTTTATGTCAAGTTGAAAATGTGAAGTGGCTTTCTAAAAGGTCACAACTCTACGTGGCTGGGAGTTTTTAGATGTTTATTGATTCAAGAAAAAGTTATAGGGTTTGTTTGAATCTTTTTTTATATTATATAATGATGATATATTCTTTTAGAGTTCTTAGGAATGATAGGAGTGAAAATAAATAGGGTAGACATGGAGAGAAAGTCTACCAAAACGTATGCATGACTATGTAAGTCATTTGTGTATTGAACTAAATCTTCAATATAAAAATAATGGTGATGGATAAGTTTGATTTCAATGATGTATATGAAATATCTATTGAATAAAGGACTAATATAGACCTTTTTCCTTGATAGATAGCACATATCACTATTTGGTTGCAATCAATTTTTTCTTGCTTACAGACTGCATTTATAATATCAGTAATTAATAAGACTCTAATCATGGTTATTTATGTTCTTGAAAGGTCATGTTTAAATGTGTATTGAAAGGAATAGTGATCAAACATCTGGTAATCAAACTTTACATGAACAAACCTTGTGTAAGGGTTTTGAGAGGAAACCCCTAATTATCATTCAATGTCTTTATTCTAACTGTATTTATCTAAATGATCAAATAAATTCATGGACAAATATATATCTTATTCTCAAAAGGAGGTTTACTATTGTTTTTGGTTTTAATAATCATATAAAATAAAGAGACTTTAGTGCATAGGTCCCTTTTAACACAAATAACCCTATTTTCCTGAGATATTCTATGTAGGAGTGGATTGTGGATGTTATAAGAGTGTTCTTTGGAAGGAGTAATATCTAAATAAATGAGAAAGATCTTTGTTATATTGATAAGAATAATTATGGAGTGTTCAAAGTTTAGTTTAATCTTTTTGTCACGTTGTTGTGAGTATTAGTCAAAATAGACCTGTAAAGTAATAGTCTGTAGGCTTAGTAGGTTGTATTTTGAGTTTGAAATCTAGAATAATGGATTAAGGAAGTGCATCTGATGGTTTAAAAACTTTATCAAGGTCAATATAGTGTTAATAAACCTATTTGGATACTTTTAAACCCCTTAAATTATTCAAAATGAAATTTATATTGCTCTCAAATGGTCATAGTGGCTTAAAAGCTCTAATCTAGGGTTTGTGCTATAATTTGAATTCTAATAGTCAAAATCCTATGAAATTTGGTGTGTAGCTAGGGAGTTATATTTCTAAGTGATTGAAGTGATATCAGGACATGCCATCAATTTTACCTATGGTTATACTAGACTAAGTGCACTGATAGTGCTAAAAGACCTAACAGACATAATACAAAGACAATAATGAGTAAGATTTGCAAAAAAAGGTGGACTAAATGAAAATTTAGGTTTTATAAATTTGTGAATAGGAGTAAAATGGAAAAGGGTATTTGAAATATGTGATGGTTTTTAATTTGAATATGGTATAGGACCATATAAGTATTAAATGTAGGGAAATAGGGCTACAAGGATTGGAAAAAGATAGGGTAATTTTGGACAAAATAGATAGAGTGTTGATCAAAAGGGTAGGGCAGTATTGTATTGAATTGTCTTAATGCATGATAAAGGAAAGTATAAATGTTTTTAAAAATATAGATGTTATATGATGGATAATAAGAGTTTTTATGTGCATACTTAATGCAAACAATTTCCATATATTAATTAAGAGAATCAAAGAACTAGTAAATGCATGTTAATAAATAAGAAATAGTGTAACAAGAGTAATGTGGGTTCTAGTCATTAATGAATGATGAGATTGGTTTGGTATAGTTTAAAATAAGGAATTATAATATTTTAAGTGTTTTTAATCTTGAGTTAAGTATATGTTTATGTTTTGATCAACTATAAAAGGTAGGCCTACTGTTGGCTGAAGATGATTTTTAAGTTGTCAAGCAAGAATAAATAGAATTGGAGGATATAGGATTAGCTCTACATCAAAAACATAGAAACCTCCTAAGCTATTTGGCCTATGGTTCATAACACTATAATTACCCACTGATTCACCCAAACCCATTACCACCATTAATTAAAACATTCCATCCTCACCAAATAAATCTCCTTCAAAGTCTAAGGATTTTGAAACCATTCCCCCTAACTTTTTTTAGTCAATATCATTAGTTTGGGTCCCCTAACCTATCAAAAGGATGGCCAAACTAGAACCTTTCCTCTGATTCATCCTAAAATGGTAAAAAATAGTTCTCCTACCAGTAACACCATCAAATGTCAAGATATGGGATTATTCTATCCATAAATCCCTTCTTCTTAAGAACCAAACCATGTTGAGTGAATCCACTATTGATGCCAACTTGGGTACTTAGGATAACCCTCACATTATAAATATTAGTCAATCCTTAGATTCCTCAAAGAAATAGGGTTACCCTTCCTTCATGATTGCAACATAGCATTTTCTTGGTCCTATAAAGATATACTAATAATCAACCCTTATAGAGCCCTCCCCAACATTATCATCTATCCTGATGCTAAGCCTATTAGATAAAAGCTTCATAGGATGTACAGTCACATCACACTTCTAGTCAAAGAAGAGCTTTAACACCTTTTATCTATCAATTTCATTCAACCCATTGAATATCTATAATGGGTTTCTAATATCATCCTTATTACCAAACCCACAAGGGGACTTTGCCTTTGTATTGACTTTCATGACCTCAACATTGCTTGACCAAAGGATGATTTCCCTTTGCCTAGCATCAACCAAATTGTTGATCTTACAATTGGCCATGAGATGTTGTCTCTCATAGACAATTTTTTGGGGTATAATCAGATATTGATCACTCCCAAAGATCAACATAAGACTTCTTTCGTCACCCCTTGGGGAACCTTTTACTATAGGGTCATGCCATTTGGTCTGAAGAATTTTGGAGCAACCTACCAGAGTGTCGTGGCCTACATCTGCCATGATCTCATCCCCAAAATCATAGAAGACTATGTAGATAATCTCCTTAGGAAATCCAAATATCACAAAGATCATCTAAATGTTTTCAAAATTATCTTTGAATACCTCATCCAATTTCATGTCTGACTTAATCCCAATAAATGTGTTTTTGGGGTCTTATTTGGTAAGTTTATTGGATTTATCATCTCTTTTCAAGGAATCAAAGCATACCCTACCAAAGTTAGAATGATCCTCAAAATTCTACCTCCAACCCACCTTACACAACTCCATAGCCTATAGGGGAAGCTCTAATCCATCTATTGCTTCATCTTTCAATTATCAAATAGATGTCAACCTTTTCACCATCTTTTCAAGAAAGATATATATTTTAAATGGACTAAGGACTATCAACAAGCCTTTGATTCACTTAAAGAGTACCTTCTTTCTCCACCCATTCTTACCCCTCCTAAAGAATACCAACCCTTCTACCTTTATATACCCAATATAGACCATTCCTTAGGGGAAATGTTTGCTCATTATCATGAACATAACAAAGAGTAAGCTATCTACTATATAATTCAAACACTTATAGAGTATGAAAATTGATACACCCATACCAAGAAAATTTTCCTCACTTTAGTATTCATGGCTAGCAAACTTCATCATTATCTCCTCAATCACAAAACCTTTGTCATCACTAACATTGACCCCCTCACGTACATACCTCTAAACCATACCAAAACCAATGTATGGATAAGTGGCTCATGCTCCTAGTTGAGTTTGACCTTAAGTTCCTACAATAGAAGTTGATTAAAGGGTAAGTCATTTTTGATTAATTGGCCAAAGCTCCTTTTCCAGACAACCAACCACTTCCTCTTATGTTTCCAAATGAGTTCATCATGATTCTTTCTCAAGAGGACATTATTTACCAAATGACCATGTTTTTTGATGTCTCAAAATTCCAACAGGGTGGGGGTGTTGAAGTTATTCTCATTCCCCTTGATTTAAAACCTATTCCTATTTCCTTCAAACTTGACTTTGAATGTACCAACAACATGGCTAAGTATGAAGCCCTAATAATAGGTCTCCAAACCACTCTAGCCTTGAGAGTTAAGATGATCAGTATCTTTGGTGATTCCCAACTTGTGGTCAACTAGGTCAATAGATCATACCAATGTAAGAATGATGTCTTACAAAAGTAAAAATAACTAATGGATGTACTCTTAACATCATTTGACCATTACCTCATCCAGTTTGTTTTGTAATCTACCAACAAATTCACATATACAATATCTTCCTTTACTTCCTAAATCCCATCTCAACCATCCAATTCCAAACTCTTTATCACCATTCATCATGTTATCACACCCTCTTATATACAATCCAACCTCCCTACCATTTGTAGTGTGTAGGAATCTCCCTTAGACATTTGTTTGAGCAAACCTTTAACTACCTCAACCTTAGTATCATTATTCCCAACCTCTCTTGGAATGCTCAAAGAGCCTTTGTTTAGAGTACCTATAATTATACCATAATAGGGGGAATCCTTTACAAATATGGTTTTGATGGAATCCTTCTCTATTTCTTATGCAATTTGGAAGCTTCCCACGCCATCAAAGAAACACATGAAGAAATATGTGGAGGATACTTTAGTGGTTTAGATATCAGTAAATGTATCCTTTACCTTAGATACTATTGTCCCACCCTCAATCGAGATTGTTTTGACTATGTAAAAATGTGTGTTAAATGTTAGCAACATGCCAATTTACATCATGTGTTAGCCCATGGCTTTCAAGTATATAAGGACTTTTGGTCCTTCTTACAATAAGTCCTCGATCTCATTTTGGAAATCAATCCTTATTCTTCACAACTGTACCATTCCATTAGCACCACCACCACTGAGTAGTTCACCAAGTGGTGGATGTTATTCCTCTCATCTTGACCAAAGTTGACAAGATTGTCAACTTCATCAATCATTATATCATCTATCATTTTAGTGTTCCCCATAAGATCATTATTGATAATGGCAAATCTTTCAAGAAAAATCAAGTCCAAGGTATTTGTGATGTATTTGGCATCAAGGTGAAATTTTATTTGCATTATCATCCACAAGAAAATGGACAGGTGAAAGCATCTAACAAGACCCTCAACAAGATGTTAACCAAAGTAGTCAATGCTTTTAGTTGAGATTATCACTTGCACATCCCTTTTGTTTTATGTGCCTATCACACTAGAATTCAAACCTCTACTAGTGCTACCCCTTTCTCTCTGGTCTTTGGAGAAGAGGTAGTCTTGCCTCTCAAAGTCCCGATTCCCTCTCTTCACATATCCTTGAAAGACATCATTTTTGAAAGGGACTATCATCAATATCATCTATCATGACTTGAGCTACTTGATGAACACCACTTAGCAATACTTAACCACCTTTATGTCTATAAAGAGAGAATTAAGCATGCCTACAACAAACACCTAAAATAATGAGAATTAAACATTGAAGATCTCATCCTAAAGGATAATAAACATGTAACCAATATGGAGAAAAAAAGTGAGGCAAATTTTCTTTTCAATTGGATTGAACCCTACATCATAACCCATAGGTATGGATGAAGAGCTTACCATTTGTCATCTCTTAAAGGTAAAATAGAACCTAAGCCTCTCAATTCTTTACATCTACATACTTTCTTTTGTTAAACAAGGATCAAATGCATCCTTTGTCTAGCTTAATCTCATCCCTTGATTTATGATACTTTCACCCTCCTCATATACTCATCCTATCCCTATGAGGATAACTAATTACAATGTAGAACCATGTGATTAACCATCATAGTCATAGCCTAATCTTAAATATGGGTATCATGGCTCTACCCATGACATGGTTCTCATGGATACTTGTTGTCCCTAATCAGATGGAATCCCATGGTCATTATCTCTCAAAACCACCCCTTTCATCTATCATTAACCCCTTGTGTCTATGTTTTTCACTCATAAAGGTAAACCTCTAAGCCTAAGTAGAATTTTCTATGTCTAAACTAGCATCAAAATAATTTGGGATACCAAAATATACTATGGTCAAATATATTTAGCATGAAGGCTAATCCCTAGAAGGATAGCTGCCCAAAATCTAAAAGTGTATAAAAAGATAGATTGCTCCCTTAAAGGATAGCTACCAAATAAACAAACCCAAACTTGTACCAATCCCTTCAAGTATGGCTAAGTTAAATTTGTCAAAATAATCATTGGAAGCTTACCATGTCAATCAGCTTCACAAACCTATCAAAACAAAGCAACAAATGACCCTATATCAAAATCAAAACAAGTTATCCCAAGAAAGCTACAATCAGCTTTCACATATAACATTAGTAGACTTCCTACATCGATAAGTCTACACCTTGTATATGACATAGACTTATCTATTATGGTTCTTAGGTCACCTATAGAAGGGGAAAACTAACGCACATAAGGTTACCTTACCTATCACCCATTTTCCCTTCATATCACCTACCACACATCTCCCCTTTATACCATCTACAAATTAAGGGACTTTGAGCTTATTTGACACAATGTGATCAAGACACATTTTTATCAACCAATGCATAGTGATGTGAAGCATTCAAAGTGATTACGTTTTTTATGCCAATATAACTTTAGTTTTATTTAGTCCTTACCAATGAAGGAGCATCATGCCTTTTTATCATCTTCTCATAATTGGTTCATGTATTCACTTAGACATATGTCTCATTTTTTCTCTTTCCCCACATCTCGTTTGTTATCTAACTTACTTTATGTGATATCATCAAACAAAAAAAACCACATCATGTATCTATAACCATGAGTATCATCCTATCCCTACTCAAAAAACACATCATATAACATCATATCATAACCATATACATATCATCACATCCATGATCATAACTACCATAATTAACATCATACCATCACATAATTATAACATCATAAACCATAATCAAACCATATATAATTATAAACATCACGAACCTCATCACATATATAATTATAAAAAATAACCACATCACATCTATAATCATAAACATTATGAACCACATCACATCTATATTAATAAACCATAACCATGCCACATATCCATGATCATAACCATTTATTGAAACCATCATAACTATTTATGGAACCATAAATCATAACATCATAACCATATATAAAAATAAAACACCACATCATCTATAATCATCACATGACTAAGCTAGTGAGTCCACATATCATAAGCATAAATCATGATAACCATAAACATCAAAACCAAAACCATAAACCATAAAATCACAGCTATATATCATCATCATGTCATATATATCATGTCTCATCAGCATAAAATAGTACATATAATCATGTGAACCTCTCTCTCCCTCAAAAATATACATCTCACTACATCGGTTCATAGGATAGTATCAAAATAATATACATCTACATATATCATATCATATACACTATGCCCCAAGGGCACCACTACCATTGGCCCCTTCTATAGTACCATTTATGGAGAATACATTACCCTACCTACCCACAACCATCCTAAATTTCATTCTAATCCTTAATAACCCTATCATTATACCTATCTTTACCCTCTCTCAATCTACATACATTCTCAATTTCACTTTTCATCTGCTACTTCAACTAAAAATAGTAGACCTAATGTAATACATAAGGCAAACCCAAAACCCTATCAAACAACAAAAAAACTAAGACAATTTAACTATCAAATTATCAAGTCAACCTAACCTATCAAATTTAAGGTAATACCTAACTCATTCTTAGACCATCATCAAGGAGGAAGCCTTGCTCTTTTCAATTAGCAATATCCTCATTCTCCTTGCATCTTCTATTCTACCCTCATTAGCAATCAACCAATCAACAATCACCTAGTCAATACCTCAACCCCACTTTATTAGTACTCTTGAGCAAACACCAAACTCATAAATGCATTAGAGTCAGAGAAGTCAACAACTAAAAGTGAAAATAATTTTTTATTTTTTACTTTTTATCCTCTGGCCTTTTAGGGTTTCCCCCTAACCATTAATGGTCAGGGTGACTATCAATGATTAGGGTGACCACTAATGGTTGATCTTGGACCCTTGAACATCGATAGTTAGGATATCACTTTTTGACTTTTAGGCACCTACACCTTAGTGCCACCTTGGAGAAAACCTTTCTCCCACACACCTAAACCATTGGAGATTACTCTTTTCAAGCCAACCATTAGATCACATCCACCTTGATGGTGGCCATTTTGGCCTAAAATATCACACATTTTATATTGACCTTGCCTTGGTCCTTTTAATCACACTGACCAACCTTGCCATGTTAAACATTTGAATTTGCATCACCTAGTGTACAACAAAACATTTGTGTTTTTTATAGGAGAACTTCCTACCTTTAATACCCATAAAAACATCAACCCTATCTAGGAAAATTGTGTTTATGAGTGTTCCCAACCACCACACCTAAATGCGGTCACACAATCCACTTATCACTTATCCTTTTAAAACTGACCTTATTTTTACAAACTATGGTAACTTAGTCTATGCACGATCTTGGATATCATAACTTAGTCATATTTTATGCTCATGTTTGTACTTCAAATGCCCACCCACCATTGTCACTAACCTTATGACTCATCATAAACTACTTATCAAACCCAAACTTGATTTCAATTTTACCTCATCAACTCCTAGTTTGAGGGAGAACACCTTTTCCCATAATCAAGGTAATTGACTTTTGACCTATAATCCATTTTTATTTTATAGCTTGTTAACATAAACTTCATAACAAATTGGGGAAAAATGTAAACATCAAATTTTTCACACTATAATTTAGAATGTCAAAATGCCCCTAGATCAGATCATTACTTAACCCTTGACCATGACCTTGAGTCAAGTTAGATAATTGGCTAACCAACCCACTAAATTACCCCTTTTTACCCCACTTATCCTTTGACACTTGATCATTTATGGTAAACTTTACCATCAACATTCACCCTAACCATCAATGGTCAGATCGCTTCCCTACCACTTGAGCATACACCTAACCAGCTGTGTACAATCTAACATGACATAATTTAATATGTTCACTTTACCTGATGCTAACACATCACAATGCATATAAATCAATATCCTAACCTCTTACGAAACCTTCTACCTCCATCTCTCTTTGCCTATAAAAGGAGGGGAGTAGGAGGTGAATATAGATCAATAATCAAGCATTCTTGCACATAGGTGATCAAACTTCCAACCAATAGGTTTTCCTTCTAGAAATTCAATAACTGTATTAGAGACTTGAACCTCTACCAAAATTTCTCTTGAGGAAAAGTACCATTAGTCTACCAAAATTTCTCTAAGATCAACCATTAAACAATCAACTAAGTACATTTCCTATTTTAAGCTTTGTTTATTTGGTTTCAAATTTCCCTACCCAAACTAGACCTTTATGCATCTCATCTCCTAACCCTCAGACCTTAGCCAAATTCCAAACCAATTACTAAACCATTTTATAGCCTAAACTAGACCCTTTTTAAAACACATTAAAAATCCATAAGAACTATCGATAGTTAATTTGACCACCGACAGTCACCTTCCACCATTGATGCTCACCGAACCATTGATGGTTAGCTTAACTGCCGATGGTCACCCCAACCATTGATGGTCACTATGGTAAGAAATAATAAGTTATTTCAAAACCCTTTACCCTAAATAAATCTAACTTTATATGTCCCTACCTATTCACAAATACCTCACCTATTTTATGAACTTGAATTGACCTAATTTAGCACTAGTATTGACCTACTATTGCTATATTTAGTTTATTTATCTTTATCAAGCATTTATTTATTCTTGTATTTCATTTTAGTTATTTATGTTATTTGATGCAATTACTTCCTTTTTATCTCTTTCAACTTAACTATTATCAAAAAGTGGATTGATAGCCTCCTAGAAAACTCATGCTTCTGGGATCTAGCTTACACTAGGCAGTCTACCTTACTATATTTATAACAACCCCTTTGCATGAGTGATTTCTTATTTACATGTCATTCTTTCCAAGATAAAGAGGTTCTCTTCGCACTCTTATGGATCATACATGCATAAGAAAATAGGTTCTTCTACCACACCCTTATTACTAGTTTCTTACTTCTTCTTTAAATAAGAAATGAGAAGAAATTGAGAGAAACAAAATGTGTAGGATTTTAGAAAATTTTGAATGTTTTTGAGATTTTAGCATCTTGACTCAATTGATAATTATGAGATGTATAATTATTTGACACAAAAAATGGATAGAACATACATTTAAGGGTGGTCAAGATGACCTTAAAAAATTGAGCGTTGTCTACATAGTCCAAATAGACCTCAAGCAATTATATCTCAATCAAAATTGGGAGTAGATTGTGATAAGTATGAACATGGAATGAAATATGATTGAAATAATTATGTTTGAGATTGGATTGAAGTTAATGTCTAATTTTCAACTCATAAAATGATGAGATCATGTAATTAATAACTTATAAAATGGAGAGATCATGGAATGGGAAGGTTTTAGGAATGTTTAGAGTATTATACCTACAAGGGATCACTTACAAAGGGAAACACATGTTCTAGCACTAGGATGAGATTTAATAGCATATGACATGATTGGAATGATAATGCTATATAATAATAGAGAAAATTAGGAACTTCCAATGACCATGTCACGTGTGAAATAAAAAATTTAGTCATCAAAGTGTCACTAAGAGTATATGCCAAGATATTTTCTAAAATAGGGTTTAGAAAAAATTCCACTTTCTAATTAAGATTAAGATGGGAAGGGAAATTAGACTAGGTAGGATGAAAATAAATATGGTTTAGTATAAGGTAAAATGGTTAATATGATGGTAATGTAATGGATTGCATTATAAACAAGAATCCCTCAAGTGTTAAGGTACTTATAGACACAAAAATATTTACACATGATGTTAGAAACCTCATTTTCATCATGGTACTTACCCAAAGTGCCACAAGCATGGTTTTCACCATTAGATGAATTATTTATCTTTATATTTTGATTTAACTTTTATTTTTTTTATTTTTTGGTATCTTAACTCAATGGAAGATTATGAGATTCATAATATCGAATGTTTGATATCTAACCCATGCTGATTTTGAATATCTTCTTTGCTATAATTATGTTACTAATGTAGATTATATTGATGTCAAAGTTATATTCATTGGTTGTTGACTCAATTTACTCCAAAACTCTAAATAAGGTATCCCTCATATCCTCTATGAAATAAAGTGTCTCCATAGAAGGTAAGGTATGATAAACATTGGATAAATAATTTGATTTGATAGGTAAATATGGGTTTTGGCTTAATGATATGATCATGAAAGGATGGATAATTATTAGAAGGCCAAATAAAATTGAGACTTTCAGTCATATACAAATTTTTTGATTCTAAATACGACATGATTTTTAATGTTATAAGTCTAGTTGGTCTATTATTGACTTTAATAATATCTTTACCAAGTGATACAAAAATGATTTGCTTATTTATTGGTACCTAAATGAGTTTTTTACCAACTAAGTCTTGACTATTTTAATTTTTATTGTCTGATAACACCTCAAATAAGGTTTCACTAAGGGATGTTGATAATTTATTTTGATTGTCCCTTAGTTATTCAAGCAAGGTTTCACCAAAGGATGCTAATTTTGAACTCTGATTTTCTAAATTGTCCCATAGTGCCTCAAACAAGGGTTCACTACTTGTGACTAAATTTCTACCATCGATATGTCAATTCAAAATAAATCCAACAATATATGTTTTTAATAGTCCCAATTGATAGGTGGAGGAAAATTTATGCTAGGGTAATGGATTAAATGGTTTACGTGAAAAGGATAGGGAATAATAATGGAAGGATAATAGGTTACACTATCTTCATAGGGGTTACTAGGATAACTTGTATTGATGCTAAAGGAAACTTCCTCAAAAACCATAAATGGATCATTGATGGATTAAAATTAATCTTCAATATGTGTGTAGCTGAGATTACAATATCCTAATGTTGATATTTATTCTACTGTTAAATATGATATTGTTACTGACATTGATTCTAATTTTGATTCTGATGTTAATGGTAAATATCTTGATTCTAATTGTAAATTTGATTTTGATTTTGATATTGATCCTAATTATGATTCAACCATATGAATGACCATCTATATTGAGTTTTCCACAAGTACATTTTTCACTTATTGTTGAATAATGAAGACTTGGGGATGTTAGGATTTCAAAAAATGGGGAATGTTTGGAAATGAAAGGAGGATTGACTACTAGTCAATAATGTTTTATTCAAAGATGGGCTCATCGAATAAGGGTTCATCAAAGACATGTGAACAATCATAGAAAGGTTCATCAAAGTGAGTCTTATCAAAGATAGGAGGATGGTAAAAGGGTGACACATCAAAGATGGGTGACATATATTGATCTATATTTAGAAGTTGATTAGTCTTATTATGATTTAGAAAATGATCTTGGCATTTTCCTAGTAAGTGATTCTCAGACTTGGGTTTACTTTGCTCCTCAGTAGATGATGGCCCTTAGAGTGGTAATGACAAGACATAATTGGATGGTCTGATTGACTATGACCCTAAGGTCAGATCAAATAATAGATGTAATGTAAGATAGATTTTGGATAATATTAAAGAGTTTGCCTATAACATCTTGGATTAAAAAAGGGCTTAGATTTGATGTTTGATGTGGTTGTTGTGTCTCAAAAGCCAAATAGTCATTAGATAAAGGTGAAAAAATGGGCTCCCCTTTTTTAGTATGATTATGATAAAGTGGGTAATTAGTATATGAGATGTTTAATGGATGTGTTTGTGAAATAGTGTGAATACTCTTATCTAAGATAGAATCTAAATTTGTTAGATCAACATCCATAGGTAGTTAAGTGCCTATTTCTAAGATTCGTAAAAGGAGATCATCTTTGTCAAATGAATATCATTCACACACTCTATCTATATTTTGTGTGAACATCATAACACTGATTAGAAAGGTAATATAATATTAATCAAAGGATTCCCCCAAGTAGGGATGCATGTAGGGAGAATGAATATATTAGAATTGGCCCCAAATAAGGTAGAATTGATTTGATTGAAATGGAATTAGCCCCAAGTAAGGAAAAATTAATTTGATTAGATTGGGCTTAAATTAGGGAAAAATTGATTGGATTATTTTAAACTCATATTAGACTTTGATGTTGGAATGTATTCAAATGAAAAAAATGATGGATGCCATGACTTCATCATTCCCAACTGATAGGTGTGGGAAATTGAATGAAAATATAAGGATATGATTTGAATGACTTGAATTAGTGGACTTTGATCAGAGTTAACCTAGTTTGAATGTGATTTTGTTTAGGTTAGTGTGAATTAGGTTTAGACTTGATTTGAAATAGATCTTGAAACATGATTTTAAAAAGAGAATTAAATGTTTGACTCAAATGGAATTGACTTAATAACATAGTTGAAATTAGAATAGTTTGATTGTGAATATTTGACCAAATTAGATTTGAATAGTCAACCTAATTTGAATTTGATTTGGAAATTTGGTTTGAAATTAAAATTTAGAATTCGATTGGAATTAGGGTTGACTCAAAATGGGGAGGATAATGGCATAATTTGGAAAAATATGGGGTTTTCAACATAACACCTAGAAAGAAGTAGGGTGGACCAATTTTGATACCATAACATCTTTGGGGGATATGAAAATTTCAACAAAAATTAGGTAGAATAATGCCTCTTTGTTAAGGTGTCTATAGATTATGATAAGTTTTTGACACAAAAACTGAGAAACTAATCATTTAAGCTCATGAATCTACTTTAGGAACATACATAAGATTATGGCATAATCACTAATCCTTTTGATATAATTAGATTTGAGAAGATTAAAAGTTTAATGGTTCATTAAGTAATTAAAATCCATTATGGTGGTATTTTAATCCCACCCCTCTCTCAAAGTTCTATACGAAAGTAATCTTCAAGGGATGATACCTTTGCACCCTTGCATCAATGAAAATTCTATAGAAAAAAATGATTTTTTATAAGTTTTTAATTTGGATTTATAAATGGTCCCCAAAGGGCATGAATCTATTAATTAGATGTTTATATTTTTTGGTCCATTCACCAAAATATGTTATCCCTTCACGACCACTTCATCTATAAGATTTTAGTGAAGTGCTACTAAAAAAATCAAACTCCAAGGGATATTTCATCTAGGATACCACTGATGTAGTCTTAATTTATATACCTGTAAGATAATTAGGTTGATAAAAATTTTGGGTAATGATCTCCCATTCACCATACTCTAAATACTGATGAGAAGGCAATGACACACCAATCACATAGCCATAATAAAAATGAAAGGTATTGTGATTTTGATTCATAGGAATCCATAATAGACAAATATATTGGGATAAAAACAAGAGATCACTTCTACATTTTTGAGTCACCCTACCAAAGGGGAGAGCATACGTGTGAAGGAATCACACAAATTAGACAAAAATAAAATGTGAGAAAGGGAAAGTAAGAAAGGAAATAACTTTGGAAAGAAAAGTGTTTTAAAAGCCCAAATGAAAGATGTGCTCTTTTTATGCCTACATTAAAAATTTTGAAGAAAGAAAAAGATCTTATTTTAAGATTTATCCCCCTTTATTTGACAAAGGACTTGTGACAAAATATTCAATAGTTTGTAATGAGGTCTTCGGCATTAGTAATTCTCTAAGAAAAATGTTAAAAAATTGAAAACAAAAAGAGATAAAAAGTAACAATAATTATTTTAATGATAAATTATAAAATGTAAATATTTTTTCATGAAATTTTGAGAGGTTTATGATAGGAAAAATATGCACACCCATAAAAAAAAAATATTAAAATAGATAATAGATCAAAATTTATGATCATTATACCAACCATTTTAGCCAAAAAATAAAATCTAAAATAAAAGATGGTAGACCATAATTTGATAATAACTCCTAGAAATATAAATTAGTTTTCAATAAAAAATTGAGAGATTTTTTATATCATAAATACAAACACTCCTAATAAAATTTAGATTAAAAAGATAACAAATCAAAAGTTATGATCTTTTTACCAGCTTTTTGTAGTAAAAATCAGAATATTTTTTTTAAACTAGAAGATCAATAAAGAGACTAGAAGAATTTGTGGGTGTGAATTGAGTCCCACTAGACATTTCATATGTATCCATAGGATTGTTTATAAGTGTTATTTTAAATTTTTTAGATAAATCAATAAAAAAAAGCAAATGAAACATAAAAACTTGAGCCTATTACCTTGATGAACATAAAATAAAGCTAAACTAAACCAAAATCAAGGAAAGATACAAACTATGATCACCTTCCATTCAGGATGGTTTAACTTGTTTTAAGAATATGTGGCTCAGATGTAATCTCAATAGGTCTTTGTGAATTCCATTTCATGATAAAACAAATACTTTGCAACCTTGGGTTAGTTTAATTGATGAATAGTAGAATGTTCTACATAAGAGAAATTAAGAATTTGATAGCACTTCATGATCAAAATTGAGCATTTAAATTTCAAAAGAAAGGGGTATATTTATAGTAGTTTCAAATAAATTATGACCCCTCATATTTATTACAAAATTTATGGTTGAAAATTCATTTTGAATAAGGCACATTGATCAACACATGGATTGATAACATGACCCCTTCATTTTGTTCAAGATGAAGGGTGGATGATAGCTCTTGAAAATATCAAAAAGGAAATAATATGAGCCCTCCATCTTGTATACAAGATGGAGGGTGGATAATTCTATTCAAAATATCCTTGTAAGAGTCAATGTGGACCTTTCATCTTATTTTTAAGATGAAGGGTTGATAATCATTCCCAATAAAGTACATGGATAACCACATGAATCATTAATATGGGTCCTTCATCTTGTTTTCAAGAGTAAGGGTTGAGAATGCTCCCTAAATATTTCACAAGAATCATTGCAGGTCCTTCATCTTGTATCCAAGATGAAGAGTGGATAATAATCCTTCATATTAATTCATTTAGTAATTAGTGAGCTCACAAAAAGATATTATATAGAATATCAAGTTTCTTTTTAAAATAAAGATGCCTCTTGAAAGAATAAAAATAATAATTAATAATTGAAAGAATATTATGATTATATTTTCATAGAATTATAATTAGAAGAATTATTAATTCAATTAGTCAAAGATCAATTTAATTAGTACAATGTGGGGAACTTGATTAGAAAAATGATTTAGAGAAGGGGAGTTAATTGCATTAATTAATTAACCAAGGAGAATTAGTGAATTGATTTAAAGTAAGAATATTTATGAAAGAAATGACTAGAATGATAATTGAATGTAATTAATATAGTAAATTATCCCACATATAGATGCCCCAAGGTGAATTCAAACTCATATGTTAGATGAACAAATGATTTTAGACAAGTTTGTGTGTAATTATGTTAAGTCATTCCATTTTGTAATTTTGACATGGAAGTGATAAAAATGAAGTGTCTACATAAACATTAACATACTAATCTAACAATAAATAAGTAAAAACTAACCTAACTAATTCCAAGCTATGAAATAAATAAATAAATGTCTAACTATCTATCTACTGATGTGCAACAAGATTAACTAAAAGGATAGTAATAAAATGAGTTAAATATTGATCTAAGAAACAATAGAAAATCAATCTAATAATATTACTAATTACTATAGACATTGACTAAGTTAAATAGAAACTAACTAATAAATGAAAGGAGACTAACATAAAAACTTAGTAAAAAAATATTATTTAAACCATTACAATCTAAGAAAATAGTTCTCAAAAGAAAGAGTTAAAATTTAAAAAATAAATAAGATGAAAGATAACACGAAATAAACTAAGTAAAATAAAAATACAATTTAATCTAAAACAAGCTAATATAAATAAAAAGTGAAATTAAAGAAACATAATAAACATAAAATTATGAATCTAGAGACAAGAGTCATCTTAGAATAAAGTGAAATAATATTTATTGAGAAACTAAAATTATGAGAACAAACAATCTTCAAAATGATGATAAATTACATTCAAAATATTAACAAAATATCAAAAGATGCAATGTATTCATGATTATTTAGGGCAAGTACATGGAGTTATACTCATATGATTTCATATCTGCAATCATAACAAGATATCAAACCCTGATATATTTTAGATAATCTATTTATGAAATAAATAAGAAACCTAGATATATCTATGATAAACAAACATATTACTTCACCATCATATAATGTATTATTTAGTCTAACTACAAGTAGTCATTTGATCTTAGAGAATGCAGAAGAATGCATCCTTCACTAAACTTTACTTAGGTTTTCATGACTTGATCAAATGGAAAATAATGCATCATTAACTAAAATTTGGTCATATTAATTATGAAATTTAACATCTATATATGTATGCTACAATATTAATTTATCATCTTTGAAATATATGTATGAATAGTCAAACAACCAAATTGCCTCAAATTATCTATACATCATCATATCAATCAAGCAACACAAAAAACCATTAGCTCAAATTCATAGGCCATCAAATATCTAATTCCTCTGAAAATTGTCTAATGTTAACATATCAAGAAAAATAGTCTCATGTTCCAAATATCCAATTAATGAAGGAAGCACAAAAAACCAATATACTCGTATGTGACCAATGCCAATATAAAGATATGACTTTTCCTTCATATTGAAAATACATCAACTATTCTAATAACTACCTATGCATTTATATATCATTCTAAATGAAAAAATGTAAAAAAACTACATTCATCCAATGATATCATATTTTACCATAACTTGCATTAAAAACCTAATGTATTATCTAAATGATGATATATTATTTTATAAATTTAAACACTGAATCATGTAAAAGCCAAAACAATAATACACCACTGCTTATGAACTATGATAGGACAATTTAAATGTAGGAAAAACATTTCTTTTCACAAGCCAAGGACACAAAAACCCTTGAATTCTAAATTTAAATAATGGCACAACACCCTAATTTTTTGGCATAAATTTAAAAATCTATAAGTACATTAACTATCAAATAAAGCATAATTTATACCACTATCTTCATATCACATTCATAATCTCTCCAAAAAATGAACCAAGATACACATAATAAAAAATTATATATGTAGACAATCCTAAGAAAATATCCCTTTTATCTTCAATCTCATATAATCCTCAAATATTTAGATAAAATCAAAATAAGTACATGTATCTGTATCCTCAAAATGACATCGAACAATCATAGTTATGCCAATTATTTGCAAACATTATTCTTAAAATAATAAAAAAAGAATATAAAATCTTACACAAAATGAATAATTGATGTATTTTTAACACTTATTTTAAACATATAGGCCCAAAATTGCATCATATGATAAATATACCAAAACAAGTATTTCAAAATATCCTCAATCAAAGAAACAAAAACATTGAAAGTTTGATTTTCTATGTATGTCAAAAATTAAAAAAATGTATGTTTATCAAACCAATGCATCATATTTTTGTCTCTTTTGACTATATGTATGTGAGTCTTATTCAAAATATTTCCCTTAAAACCATCATAAAGCCAACTCAAAATGACTTATTTGAATAAAACATGTGCATGTAGAATTTATGTAGGCTGAATAACTATATCAACACTTAGTACTTATATGCCAAGAACCATAGTGTTAAACTATAATGAATTTTCATACATTTCATGGCATTCCATACTACTTCAAAACCCTAAATTTGTGATAACTTCCTTTAATCATGCATGTAAGTTTTTTACCATTCATATTCAGATAAGTAAAGAAAAGAAAAGACTTGAATGCAGACTTGTTATAACCTTAATGCCAGAAGACAAAACCTTAGAATAGTAATCAAAGCCTTCCATTATTAAAAATAAATGAAATTCTTTCAAACATCCAAAACTAAGAAAATGGTATAAACCAAAAAAAAACCTTCACATAATAAACTGCTTGGCTACTACTCTCATAACACTTTATTTCATGTTTTTAATAATAAAAATAACCAAAATAAAAATAGAGACTCAATACATACTACATTCACTGACCAAACACCATTATTATCAAATAAAATTTATATCTTCCAACATTTTTAGGAGGAACAAATCAATTTTGTGAAAATCATATGATAATTTACATAAATGTTAAACTCATACCTTAATATTATGCAAAAATCCTTGAAATCTTCTCATAATCTCTCCAAGATTCCTCATTGTAATTCCAAAATGGTAGAGCTCTTATTCTACTTGATAAGCTTTTAAAATGACAATAAAAACCAAATTAAAAAACCACTTTATATTTTGGTAATCATTGTTATTCACTTCAAAGATGTGTATTCATTTTATTTACACTTATTTCTATTAACAAATTAAGTAGCTCAGCCAACATTAGTAACTCAACTATCCACCTCAGTGAATTAGATATATCCCTAGCTAACTTGATCACTGAAAATGAAACCCAAGACAAGTTCCAAATATTTAGTATTCCCTTAATGCCCATTTATTTAAATTCTGAAGGATCTGACATTGAGATTTGATCTCATTAAATTTTCCTCTTAATATCCCTGGTGGATCATTGATATTCAATGCCTAAGTTGTTTCAAACTCAAAATAACTATGGTTCAAAATGAAAATATAATGCTTGTTTATGTCATACAAAAACACCATCAACAAATACATATTGTGCATAAATACATGATTTAAATCATGCTTAAATATATAACTTAGGTTTTAAAAGAAAAGAGTATGAAAATTAGAACTCAACCTTATGTCTTTATATTGTTTGCCAAAAAAATTTAGAATAAATGCAACCATACACCTAGAAATACTTCTGAGGCTTTGAAGACAAACTATACCATAATAAAAATCTTATTAAAAATACACCAATGAAATGTATATGCATGAATTATCTTCTTCTTAAATACTTTTTGATATTTTCATGTGATAATCTCCATGTTCTAAATATATTAAAAGCACAACAATATAAACAACATTAAGAATTTACAGTATCACTTCTTTATCATGTCTGTAGACATCCAATTCTTAACACCATTTGTGTTGAAATTATCAATCTTACTTGAATTGCACTCAAATGCACATTTTAGTCTAAAAACCATAAAAAACCCTAAATGGTTTGAACTTGTAATTTACAAGTGCAAATTTAGGTCAAAGTATCCCAAATTGGGGTAATGCATTTTATGGGCCAGCTAACTTTGGTCAGATCATTTCAAGTCAAAATGATGATTTCACTTTTTTGTGCTCTAGATCACTTTTTTTTTACAATTTGTTAGTACACATCATGTACCTTTTTTATTTTATGTCGGCAACATCCTAAATGGGAACATGGCCCGTATGCATCTAACATTGCCTTCTAATTCTTTTCCAGTCAAATTATAAGCCAATAATATAAATTTTTGACCATTTTGATTAATTAAGGGCCAATTTCCCAAAATTGCACAAATGTTGATTAAGCTTGTTTAAGGTTAATTACTCCAAATGAAGAGCTTAAGTGGATTTTTCATGAGATTTTTTGAATATTTCTTTTTAGAAATTGATTTCTATTATCTACATCATCAGGTGATGTCATCTATGGAGTGGTAGCCATCAATTCATAAGTGCATAAAATATCAAAATTATGGGTCTTCCATGCCTCTTTATTACCTCCCATGCCTCATTAATGTCCCTTCTTCCAAAGTCATGACAAGGATAATTATGGATTTTAATTACATAATTCAATTAATCCATGAACACACATCTCAATCTTGAGATAGACGGTCATTGTTGATCCTGATCAATCTCAAAAATATATAAATAGAGAGGCCATGAGCATCATTTTTAAGCTTGAATATTATAAATTTATAATGTTAAATTGTTTCCATAATCCTTTGCATTTGATCATTGATTTTATTTACAAGCTGCATTGATAGGCTAGTTTAGTGACTCTAAATCATGAGCCTAGGTTTTGTGGAGTGTTATTAAGACATTGGATGAGTTTTATACCCTTGTTGATAATGACAAGGATGCTTGATCAAGGGAGAACATGATTTTGAGCCACTTTTGGAGAATGGAATCACTTGGGAAGGAATAGATTTCTTACTTTCTTTCATTTATCTTTTATTGTCATTAATAATTCCCATATGAATAGATAGGCTTAATTCAATTTGTTATTATGCATTCTTCCTTTGGTTTATTAGACTAATATTTGACTAATCATGTTATGTAATCCTCTCTACATTTTGGCATGCCTTGTGGGACAAATTCCATTTTTTTAAATCACAATTTTGTTCTTGAGACTATTAACTCAACCCAACTCAGCTCTAACTCAGCCTAACTCAATTTTGGTTCAACCCAACTTAGCTCTAGCTCAGCCTAACTCAACTCTATTTTAGCCCAAATTAGCTCTATTTCAGCCCAACTAAGCTCTGGTTCAGCCCAACTTAGCTCTAGGTCATCCCAACTCAGCTCTGGTTCAGCCCAACTTAGTTCTAGTTCAGCCTAACTTAGATCTGACTCAGCCCAGCTTGGCTTTAGCTCAGCCCATCTTAGCTCTAGCTTGGCCCAACTCAGCTTTGACATAACCAAAATCAGTTCTAGTTTGACCCAACTTGACTCTGGATCAACCCAACTTAGCTTTGGTTCACCTTGACTCACCCTGACTGTCAATCCAACTCACTTGTTAACCCAACTCACTTGTCTAACCCAACTCACCTGTTCAACCCAACTTGCCTGCCAACCCAGCTCACTTTTCAACCTAACTCATCTGTTAACTTGAGAGATCATTTTTTAAAAGTTCTTGTTTCATCCTCAAAAGTGCTTCAAATCTAAGTAACTTGCTAACATTTTTCTTGTAGGATCTACATGGAAAGTCATCTAAGCAAACTAAATTAGTGCCTTTCACACTTCATTTGATTGTTTTAAAATGAATTAGGAACTTTATTTTTGGGATTAATGAAAAATTTATATGCTTAAGTGAATTCTTTGATATTTAGACTTTAAAAGTTATAACTTAAGACCAAGGGTTCAAAATAACATCACCACATCTTTCATTTGGGTTTTAAAATTAAACACACTTGTCAATTCTTATTTTTAATAGTTATTTAATTAAAACTTGTTTGGCAAAGTGAAGGTTTGTGCGTATGATCTTCCACTTGTCCCCTTTATGGAACCCTTGGAATCAAAAGAACCATCCTTATTACAAAAAGCCTAGTCCAAGGCTTAGAAAGAATGTCATCTAAAGCACTCCCCAAAAACTCATCATAGTTTGGGTGATCTTAACATTGACCCTAAAGTCTTTCTATTAGTATTTTATTCATCTAAACTTAGATTGCAAGGGGTACTTTATTACCTCTCATAATTTCTATAAGGAATCTTTGACTCAAGGTTTCATCTCCTAGCACTAACTTCACCTACTCACACTAGGATCAGAGGTTTAAGCAGTTAAACCACCTTTTAGTGTTGGAGTTGCACATGAGACGTATTTGCACTATGGACATCACACTACACTAAGCAAAAAATAGGATGTGGTGGTTGAAAAAAGGACTAGACCTCTTTAAAACAAGCCAAGTGTTCTAGACCCAAAATCTATGCTTGTATTTTACATTATTTGACATGCAAGTCATTATGTAATTGATTCCCCTAAAAATGTTCACAAACTTACTAGTTTAGTTGACCCCACTTTGCCATAACTTGTTATTTTAGACTTAAGACATTTTTTTGTCATTAGCTTACTTGGTCTTGATTTATGTCTAAAACTACTTGTTAACTCAATTAATTTAACCAAAACACATTATCCTAAATTTTCTTGAGCAAGGGAGGTGTTACTCCGTCTAATTGGAAAATTTATCTATTCCTTGTTCAAATTATTATCAAAAACATTATGGCATATCATCCACTTTGGTGTAGTCATGCTTCCCAATTGAGTCTAGATCTTTTATCCAATTTGTTTAAGTCCCTCATTTATAATCCACGTTCAAAATTGAACCTTTCTGAGTTTTAAGGGTTGGTGTGTCAAAGTGGGTTCACCATTTTCACACTAAACTTGTTATAACTTTTATTCAATTTTCCATTTGGATTGAGGGATATTTATTAGACTCAAAATAACATTATCATTTTGGTGGACTTAAGTCATCTTGCATATGGCTTATGGTTTGAGTCCTAGAACATATTTTATTCTAATAGAGCCATGTGGTGATGCTGTACCACCCATTTAATTATAGCCTTATACTTAGTGCTTCATGTATGTTTTTACATCTTGAGTTTCTTAGTCTATTTTGTCTTCTTCATAATTTAGAGAGATTTCCTATAATTTTCTAGGGTCAACTCATCAAATTTAGAACTAGCTTTTACGGTACATGCATATCATAAAGATTTAGGTTTTGGTGTACTTGTTTTCACCTTGGATCTTTAAAGTTACCTTAACCTCTTCCAATATATATGATTTCAAATATACCAAAGGTTGAGTAAACTCGTGAACCAAATCTTCTAATTGTGCATGGTTCTAATCCACCCTCCTCTATAGTCTCTTTGGTACTTTAGTTATTTGTTTGAAGAGAACCAAAGCATACATTGTTTGAATGGTTGCCAAGCATTGGTCCAAATTTAGTCAAACACACAGAACAACTCTTTTAGACATGACTCAAAGGTTCACTTGTAGTGGGGTCTCTTATGGCCTTAGTTATGAGGATGAGCAATTTTATGATGTTCAAGATAACCCCATTATTTTTTATGACATCCCCACAATAATAAGATCTAAAGATGATTACAATAAATATCAAACCCAATAATATCAAGATGAAACACTTTTTAGGTTGATAGAATTAGGTACTAGACTAACTTTAGACTTTCCTATAGAATAATTGCATACCTTAGTTAGAGAAGGAGAAAAATGATGGCAAGAGCAAGCTTTTACACAAATAGGCATACCTTGTTCTTCTAACAAAGGAAAAGAAATACAAACTGAGTCAAAACCCATAAATCCAAATCTTCTAGCTAAGATCAAGATAATAAGTCAATGATTTGTGGATTAACTTGTCAAAAACTTAACTAACTCATTAGTTGCCACTTTAATTCATAATGATTCTTTGAAAGAACAAGGAAATCTGGTTGAAAGCACACAAGAAATATTTGATGAGAACATAACCATAGTGGATCAAGGTATTCTAAATGAATAGTTAAAGTCACAATAGACCTTAAAAAATGTTCCATTTGACATAAAACATACATTATTCAATCATCAAGAACCTCTTGTTACTTTAGAAACTCAAAGACCCAAACATTCAGTTTGAATTGAGGAAATCCCTTAAGACAATTTGACTAGTTCTTTTCAACCAACATAGAAATTGGTAAATAAACATAGAAATTTATAAAATCAAGGTACCAAATAGTTGAAATCAAGGAATGTTTTATAATATAAGAATCAATGACCTATTTTATTGACTCAAGGAGGAAATCAGAACCACTTTATGGATCGAAAGGTATACACTCCCTATAAACCCATATAATAAAATCAGGGGCACATTCCACCCCCAAAAAAAAACATCAGAGGCACATTCTACCCCAAAAATAACAAAATTAGGGGCACTTTCCACCCAAACAACAACAACAGGGGTACATTTAACCCCAACAACAGTAATAATAGGGGCACATTCTACCCCAACAACAACAAAAATAGGGGCACATTCCACCCTGACAACATCTTATTCAATCCACAAATGCACCAAACATGTAAGACTAGAATTCTATGAAGGAAAATTTTCAAATACTGGAGATGAATAATAGAGTCAAAAAGTACAAATTTGATGACATATGCTAATATCTATTTTATTTATCTATTCTCTAAAACCCCTTTCCACCTCATTTTGAGGCACCTAAATTTGATAAGTATAAAGGAAAGGGAGATCCATGTGTGCACATACATGCATTCTCTATCTTATGTCAAGAGGTTACTTATAGTAGTGAGTAATTACTATGACTATTTCCATGAAGTTTAATGAGAAAGGCTCTTGATTGGCTACTTAAACTACTCAAGGGATCAGTTGTAGATTGGAATAACTTATCAATTTTTTTTAACCATTTCTCATAAAACATAGAAAATGAATTAACCATTGTTGACTAATGCAAATCCAAGCAACATGATAGTGAAAGTTTTGCCACATATATGTAAAGGTGGAGAGCATTGACAGGCTAATTTCAACATAAATTGCCATACAAATAGTTGGTTGATATCTTTACATAGAATTTATATCTTGAAGTCACACATAATCTATGATTGGCTTGTGCTAACTCAGTTGAATAAATTATTGATAAAGGAGTGCATATTGAGAAGGATCTTCTTGCTAAAGGCCTTGTTGAGATTTCTGCACAAGGTCAAGTGTTTAATTAGACTCAATCACCAACTCAAATGGTTTCATAGGATAAACCAAAAGGATTTAACAAAAATAAGAACATGGTTGGAAATGGGGTGACTAAAACAAGGCACGTATAAATGATTCAGGCTATGCCTCCCCAAAACGTACAAATAACTCCCCCAAATCCACCACCTACTTTGCAAAGACAACCTCCATGAAGGAAAATTCATAATAATTTTAGGGTCTTTAGCATATTAGGAGAATTAGTTGAAACATTATTACAAAAGCTTGTCACTAATAATTTAATTATATGGCCAATACCAAGGCCATTTCCTCAAGATTAATCGAAACTAGATTGGTACAAGGAGATTGAATGGTGTAACTTCCATCATGTTGTTCTTCATAGAGCATATCATTGCATCCAATTACAAAAAACTCATTGAAGACTTTATTGAAAGTGGTGAACTAGATATTAAGTTGGCCCCTAACTAGGACATAAATCAAGATATGGGATCTACAAATACCCCTTTCCTTAACATAATATACCACCATATCCACCAAGAAATAATGAAAACCAAGGTTATAATTAAGGATAGAGACATAATAAAAAACAACATCAGGGTCAGAATCATAATGAGCATAATCAAGATCATAATACCCATAGTAATAATGTGGCTTACAACAACATGCCCTATGACTATAACAAATTCTATGGGGAACATTTCTATTTCCCACATTACCACTATTGCTATGAAACCATGTGGACAATCTCATGTTCATTGTATCATGAGACTCATCATTATAAGTTCAACACCCTCTCCCCCTAGTAATACCATGTCAAGTTTGCATAATCGTGTTGCAACTCTATTTACATAGGTTACTAATTATGAATAATAACACCCTTATTCTAATTATAAATTCTCTTTGTTGACTCAAAGCTATAGCAAAATAGTTAGATGCCTATGAGTCACCATCCAATGTCCTTTGCCTTCCTCTTCTAATTATAATAACTCCTTTCCACCTCTAGGTTGTGCAGTCATAACTAGATGCCTATGAGTTACTATCCAGGGCCATTCACCCAGTTCTTCAATAAAACCCAATGAGAACATTGTACTAATAGTTCCAAATCTAAATACTATCCCAACAAAGACTAAATTATCTCAATATATAATTGAAAAGCCTTATAATATATCAAACTAATTAAATAAAACCCCTACATAAATTTCCAAATTATAACTATTATGGACATCTAATGTCCATATAGCTATCATAAACAACCTTTTAAAAGAGTCTATTGTGCCTAATGATATAAACCCTGATCAGTTCTAGAACCTAGTTGGACATTTGTTTTCATTTTGGCAAATCACATTTGATAAAAATGACATGTCCACTATTGGCCCAAACCAAAATAACTCACTATACATTGATATAATCATTGCAAATCATAAGATAAAGTGGGTTCTTATAGATTATGGTTTAGGGCTGAACATCATATCTCTTAAATTGGTACAATGATTGGGCTACATGGATAAAGACATTTAGATAGAAACTATTACATTCAAGGCTTATGACAATGCTGAGAGGGAGTCATCTGGTATAATTTGATTGCTAGTCATGGTTGGGTCTATTTCTCATCACACATTATTCCATATTATAGATATTGAGCTTCCTTATAACATACTTCTTAGTCATCCTTAGATCCATGAAGTATAAGTAGTTCCATCCACTCTTCACTAGTGCCTTAAGTTTCCCCACGATGGGATCAAGGTTACTATTCTTGTTGATCAGTAGCCATATCAATATTGCAAACATCTTGACTTTGAGTTTCATAATTATAACTATTGCCCAGGTTCTAATTTCATTGCAAAGAAAAACAAAGCCATCATTTCCCATCCATATCCATCTAATTATATTGACCATGGTGATCTAGCTTTCACTTTGGCCAATCTATTTCCTATAGCTCTTACAAAATAGGTTGTTATTAAAGACATGGGTATTTTCACATACCATCTAAATGATGTCTTCCATATTAAAAAAATTATTAAATCCCTTAAATCATTTTGAAATCCTAAAACATCCAATCCTCCTAATGAACCCCACTAGATTTGGTAACCAAAGAAGAAAAAACAAAAGCCACCTATGGTTTTTATACCTATAATCAAGCCAAAGAAGGATTGAGAGGTTTTTACCGAGGGAGATTGGTTATATTCTCAAGGCCTTGTTTATTATTTTTAGAATATCCCTAACTAGATAATAGATCATCTTGACTATATAGGGAAAGGCCTTGGCCCAAAGCATAAGGAATTTTAGAACCCTTATCAGCTAGAGTTGTCAACTGAAATCATGGTCTTAGATTTAAACCACCAGAGGATGACCTCATGAATTTTGATAGTGACTCTTTTGAAGTGACTAGTGACAAGACTCCTAGCAGTGATACAACATCCCATTATATCCTTTTTGATGATCTTGTTGAATTGTATTTATTTGATTCAAATTTCATATTGACCATAATGCCTATTGGAGCTTCCCATCCTAAAGAAATAACCCATCCTAGTGGTGCTTCCCTTCCTAATTATATCTTTACCATTGGAACTTCCCATTTTGAAGCAAACCCTCATTGTGCATTATGCATTTGCCATCCTAAACTCATAGATTGGGACCAACAAAATTTGGTCATATTTCTCAATGAGTTTCAAAATGAAGAATTGATTGTAGAATACATGGGCCTACAAGATGGATTTCCCATTGGTGATCACAAATAGGGATTTGATTTTTCATTGGATCCTTCTACCTACTTTGGAGAACAAGCAAAATTTCTTAGTAATAATAAAGAACAAACATTAAGATCTTTAGGTGAAAACCTCTTTGAGGTACTTGTTGAGCAAGGAAAAAATTTAGAAAAAGGCAAGCCTTTGAGTGAAAACCTATTTTAGGTGCTCTTAGGTAGGAAAAATTTCCCATCCCCTTAGGACATAGAAGGTCCATCTAGCCCAAGTTCCATAACTAGTAAAAGCATCTCTTCAAAACAACATCAAATATTTGAGCATCTTGCTCTTGAGTTTCTATAGTTTTTTTCTACATGGCTTTTATTTGAGAAGGTAGATTTTGATTCTTCATACTATCTAGATCTTTGGGAGGAACAATAAGAAGATATAGTAGATGAAGATGATCATGACCATACATTGCCTAAAATTCTAGAAGATAGATCCACACTCCTTGTGGAGAACATAAAATAAGTAAACTTGGGAACCTATGAGGATCCCAAAATTGTTTATCTTGGTGCTTCCCTTACTGAAGTAGAACTTGAACATAATATATCCATTATTAAGGATTATATAGACATCTTTTCATGGCATACTCCAACATGATAGGATTGGACCCAGATTTAGTTATGCATCATCTTGTTGTTCATCTTGATGCTAAACCAATCAAGCAAAAATTGAGAAAGATGTATCCACACATCGCCCTTTTGGTTAAGGCCAAATTGGAAAAGTTATTAGGAGCTAATTTTATTAGATTATTGGATTACTCTAAATGGGTTTCCAACATAGTCCCATTGAGTAAAAATACCCCTGGTATATCTATTTGTATTTATTTCTAATATATCAACAAAACATGCCCTAAAGATAATTTTTATCTACCCAACATCAACATAATCATTGACTCAAATGTTGGGTACGAGATGCTATCCTTAATAGATGGATTTTTTGGTTACAATCAGATCAAGATAGTCCCTAAAGATCATCATAAGACTATGTTGACAACTCTGTGGGGGACATTCTATTACCAAGTCATGCCATTTGGTTTTAAAAATGCTAGATCCACATATCAGTATGTAATGACTGTAATTTTTCATGATATGATGCATAATATTGTCGAGGAATATGTTGATGATATACTAGAAAAATCAAGAATAAGAGCTAGACATCTTGATGTTCTATGAAGACTCTTTGAGAGGCTTCATGAATATAAAGTCCACTTGAATACTAAGAAATGTGTCTTCAAAGTCACATCAGGAAAATTGTTAGGGTTAATTTATCACAATGAAGGATCGAAGTAGACACTACAAAGGTCAACCTATTATGGAAATGCCTCCACCAAACAATCTTAAATAGATGTGAGGTCTACAAGGAAAGATCCAGTCTATATGTAGGTTTATTTTTCAATTGGTAGATAAGTGCCACCCATTTACCCATCTCTTGAAGAAAGGGGTAACATTTCAATGGGATGAATATTTTTAGATAGAATTTTCAAATATTAAAACATACTTGGCCAATCCACCAGTCTTACAACTGCCAACATAGGGAAAGCCACTACTTCTTTATATAACAACCATAGAGCATGCATTAGGGGCACTTTTGGCCCAAAATGATGATCATAACAAGGAACACATTATTTATTATTTAAGACACACATTGATATCTTATGAACATAATAATATGCCTATTGAGAAGGCATGTTTAGCTATGGTATTTGCCACTCAAAAATTATGACATTATATGCTCAATAACAAAGCTATTATCATCGCTAAAGTCTACCCTCTCAAGTTTCTTCTTTATAAATAAGCTCTTTAAGGATGCATGGCTAAATGGGTTATGCTCCTAAGTGGGTTTGATATTGAGTACTAAATTCAAAATGCAATCAAAGGGCAAGTACTTGTTGATTAACTTACAGAAGCTCCTCTTATAGATACTCAACCTCTCAAGTTAGACTTTCTTAATGATTCTATCATGAAAATAGAATATGAACCATAGGAGCCTGACCAATGGACACTCTATTTTAATGGATCCTTCACATCTTGGGGATCTAGAGTCAGCATATTGTCGATCACACCATAGGGGGATTTGATCCCCAAAGGATTCCATATATAATTTCATTGTACAAATAATATGGCCAAATATGAGGCATTGGTTATAGGGCTCCACCTTGTTATATAGTGGGATATTCAAAGATTAAAGGTCTATAGAGATTCATAATTGATCATAAATCAAACCACTAGTTAGTATCAAATAAGAGATGACAAGATTATTCCTTACAAGCAGATTATTGATAACCTCAAAACACATTTTAAATCTCTACAATTTGAATAAGTTTTGAGAGTCAAAAATAGATCTATCAATGTAATGGTGATAATTGGTTTTGTGATTCAAATGGATGGTAGTAATAAAGATTATTAGTTCTTGATTGAAAATCTTCTTCAGTTTTCACATCTTGTAATAGATTTAGAAAGGGTATGTACCATTTTTGGTTCTAATCCCCCACCTGAGCTACCATGGTACCAAGATTTTTTTAACTATTTTTATAGTCATGTCTTCCCCATCGACCTTTCCAACTGTTACCTTTTGAGTCGCCCTTATTCAAAATTTCATGAATCTTGCCATAAAATAAGTTCACCTGCTTATCACCTTTTGTGTGTGAACTTTTACAAGAATTGAACCTTTGAAATTGAACCTTTCTCAGAGTTTAAGAGTCCAATAAGGTCATCAATTCAATAGGTTCAATGGTTCAATATTTCTTAAAGTGAACTGTTTGTCCCGTTGTGTATTTCAATTATGATTTTGAACCTTTCGATTAAACTTGAACCCTTTTTTGGAGTTCAAAAGTTCAACGGTTCAAAAGTTCAATATTTGATGTTTTGTAAAGAGTCATGTTCACTCAGTTACCTTGTATAAATTAATGTATCGTTGAACCTACCAATTAAACCTAATGTTTGAACCTACGTAGCAGAGTTTAAAAGTTCAACGGTTTAATGTTTCAAAGTTTAAAGTTTTAGGAAAGATTATATGACTATTAGTCAATCTGTGTAGTTTATCTCATATCATTAAACCCTGAAGTTGAACCACATTTTCAAAAGTTCAATGGTTCAATGACTATACTTTCATTTCACCCTGAGCCTTTCTCTAAGTTAAAATTAGCAGGAGATTTAGAGGAAGATATATCTGAAACTCATTATAAAGTGGAAAATTTTGAATTTTCATGAGGTTATAGATAATCATTACTCATTAAAATCATGCATAAAAAAATTCTTTCCATTAATGCATATGTCAGAATGCGTGTCTTATCAAGCATGTTTAGCATGTATTGTTCTGATTTAATTATTTGATCTAGTTAATATCTGTATCAAAAGAGAACAATTCAAATTTAGCAAATGAGCATACTGGGCATACAAAGGAGCACAACACAGGTGGTATAAAATATTTGATTACTCAAATTCATAGTGATTTTAGATAAATTTAAAGGTGAGTTTTACTCTTACTATAAGTTGTTTCCTTTACTTGGTTGGAAAGAAGGATCCTTTTGAGTTTACATCATTATTTAAGGAGTTCAAAACATTTTCTATTTATTATATCCTCCAACATGTAACCATGAAATATACATGTCTCAATTACGAACATGGTCCTAGTCTCATATGTTCTCCTCCTAAAATTGGGGACACTTCTCTGGTCCAATATGTCTTGGAAGATTTTAAGGAAAGGGCTAGAAATCATGTGTCAAATCCTATGATACAAAAAATAGTATAAAGTGGCTTGGTTGAAGCCGAAGCCTTTCCCATGGTTTTCTAATGACCCAAATTAGTCTTGGAATGCATGAATAGATATGAACCTTAGAATAGGTGCATTAAGACTGTAGATGGCAATATTTTATTACATATTAATAGACAAACCCTAATGTCTGTAATGAGAATTCTCCCAAAGAACCATACTCTGACCTCAGTATTACTTCTTCATATGGTTATTTTTCATTAAAGAAAGTAATTTACAAGAGCGTGATTGCTAGGAATTGGCTTTTGAAATTCCAGAAAGGAAGTTCAAGACTACCCAGACCATTAACAAGAAATCATATGATTCTAAAGGTACAAGATATTATAGTATTACTACACATACTGAGAGGCAATGCTCATGCATATTATTGGGAAGATTGGATGTATTTATTCATACATGTGATCCTCCAAGGAGAGAAATATTTGGATTGGACAGAAATTATAGCAGAAATTTTGCATTAGGGTTTAAGTAATTGGGTGGAAAATAAAGAGTTTTATATGTCTTCATACCTCTTTTATTGCTTGGCATCTACAAGACAATGGGTAGGATTACCACATGCATCCTTGACATAAGATATTAAAATTTATGAATATTACTCATAGTTGCAAATGCATAATTGCTATGAAGATTACAAGAGAGTCAATGATGTTTTTACTGGGAGGATGACTTTTGAATTGTCAAACAACATCAATAAAAGGTTGTCTGATGAAGCTATACAATTAATCAACATTTATGGTAGTTTCTTCACTCAATTTTCCAATTTCACTTATATCAGAGTTGGGGGTTTTGACAGTAAACCTTTAAGGTTACCTAGGTATGTTTTTGACTATTTTGTGTTAATAAAAGTTTGCAGACAATTAGCACATGTAGATAAAAAAATTCCCAATGAAAAAAAAATATGGTATATCTTTTCCTATTAAACTTGGACATTATTCATGCAAGTCAACTTTTGATGCTTTGAATTTAGAATTGGATCTTAAGAAATTCAATTTTTAATACTTCACAACTAGATCACAATTTGACAACAAAGATAACTTGGATCTTGGAATAGGGTTATCACATATTACTCAATTAGAGGATTATTTGGAGGATTGTTTAGATGAATTTGAAGTCAATAAAAGACTATGGTCTAGGTTCTCCTTAGGGAAAATTATTAACCTTAATTTAAATATGGATATTTTTGGAATTTTTGACAATGATGAATAGGTAACTGATCCATAATTTGAGAAAATAAAACAATCACCTATTCTAGAAATTGATTAGGAGAAAAATGAAGAAGATAGAATTGAGGTTAAGACCCTCCCAGTGATAAGGAGAACTAAGAAATGGTTGAGAGATTAAAAATTGGATGGAGCTCAAAACATAGCTTCCCAGTAATGTACATTAATAATTGAATCACCATTCCCAATAAGCTCCTCTAATCAGCTTATTGCTATTTGTGATGTAGGTACTTCCAGAGAAAAAACTGGAAGGGATCCTATCATCAAAGAATTTGAGAAGGCCCTTATAACTACTCTACCTCATTGTGCCACTAGATCAAGAACCCAAAGCGAGAGAAAGAGTTAGATTTATGAAAAAGTAATTATGGATTTGAATTCTAAAGAAGATTCAAGAGGAGCCAAAGGTGAATAAGAATCTGGTTCACCAATGGTGGAAGAGGTTAGTTCAGATCTATAGACAGTAATTCCTTTTGTAACTACTAAACTAATGATTATTTCAAATGTACTTTCTGATCAACCAAATATTGATAAAGAAGCCTTAGCCTTTGCACCCAAGTGGTTGGAAATCTCAATCAACAACAAAAGGAAAGTAGTACCATTTTATTTTCCCTTGGAGGATATGGTGAGTAAATTTTTAGGGAAAACTCCTAATCCAAAAAGTTAAAAACAACATCCAGGGTAGATGTCGACCATAATACATGGAACTAAAATTTAGAAATAGCTATGCCAAGAACTAATGAAGAAGTTTAAGATCCTATAGTTCAAGATTTTACAATTGAAAAGGTAGATCTTGGGACTACATCACATGCCACAGATGTGCATCACCTTGAAGTGTCCACCAAAAGGATAGTCAACAGAACTTGGAAGGATGAAAAAGATAAAAGGGAATTAAAATAGAGTGTGCAGTTAATGGTAGAATAGATTGATGCCATTCATAGTCTAAATCCACAACTGATCACCTAACTACCCCTATCTTTTGATCCAAAATAACTTGTCAATCAAAGGATGTTGGACCAGATACATAGAGGCAAAATGGTTATCAGAATATTTGATAATTAGTTGGATAGCATCATCCAAAAAGGTACATAATTCATCCATAAATTGAAGAATGTGTATGATCTAACCATAACTATTGTTGAAGATTTGAAGACACAAAATACCTTGTGGATAAAAGATGAAGGAAAATGGATGAGCCTGATGAACTAGATTGATGAAGTACAAAAGTATATAATAATAAAGTTTTTGTCAGGAAAGAACTTGACAAATCTGGATGAAGATATATTATATGTAAGTAAGAAAAATATTGAATGGAGAAATTTAGTATCCCGATAAGGACAAATGGAAATCACAAAAATGATCAAGGAAATAATTGAATTCATTTAGTCATTACAACATGGTCTACAGAGTATTGATATCAAATACATAAAATATGATGGAAAACCAGAAAAAGATATCAATATTGTGATTTAATACTTTAGGGAAAGGATCAACATCATTAAAGAAAGTGACAACTTATCAACTAAAGATTTTTCTCAGATTTCAAAGGTAGATTCACTTCTTTGTCACTGTATCAACACTCTCCCAGAGCACATAGAAAAGATGGGGAAATTTTGGAGGGAAGAAAACATCTGGAAAGCAAGGATAAAACACGTCAGCATTCTCAATCTTATGAAAATTCAAGAGTTTGTTATGGCATTTCAGGAGTGGAAATCTCAACATGTTTACCCAATTGAACAGAGCAAGTATAGAGATCCTAATCCATCACTTTAATAATGATTTTACTTACATAGTTTCTTTTATTTAGTTGCTTTTCTATTCGAAACTTGATCTTTAAGGGAATTTGTTTAAAAACTAAATCCCGTATGGGTCAGAGTTACTTTAACTCTAGCTTAGTTTGATAGCTGGATTAGTTATGGCAACTATATATATTTTTAATGGTAAAAGATAGAGATAGATAGAAAAGAAGAGGAGTTAAAAACAAATTCAGAACTGGACCACTGTTGTTGACAATATATGTAATGTTTGTTTGAAACATTTTTCATCTGTGAATGAAAAGGATAATTAATTGCTAAATACTTAGATCTATGCATTTGAATATTTGAAATTAGGTTTTTTGTGTGAAATCTTATTTTATACAATAATTACTCTTCCATTAGACAATTCATTGTATGTGTTTTATCCTTTACTAGTTTAGCTATATATATGTTTATCTATTTAATTGTTATTAAAAATAGAATCTGTGTATTATATTATCTATTGCTATTATAAAATATTGCATTCATAACATGATGATGTGTGGATTTTAGTTTACCTTTAAAACACTTTATGGTTAAAAGTGTATCTGAATATTTCAATTCATTGAAAATCTTAAAGGGAGATGTACCTTAATTCAGAGGGGAACTAGTCTTAATAGTTCACCTATTTATTGTTTAAATTATTTGTTCTTGAAAGAAGAAGGGTATGGAGTCAAAAGAAAACATTTTTAGATAAGGACAAATCTATTAGCCAACACCAAAAACCAACAAAAACTATTCCTTCATCAATTAACACATTATACCCTCCTTGGAAACATGCTTTATCATAAAGGCTATGATGGAATGTTTTTTTGTTGTTTATCTTTGGGAGAATCCAAGCTAACACTAAAGGAGGTTCATGAAGGAATATGTGGGGCCCATACCAATGTTGTAGTCATAAAAATAAACTCCTTAGAATAGGCTATTATCGGCCCAAAATGTAGACAGATGCTTGTAATTATGTAAGGTAGTGTGCTCCTTGTTAGCAAGATGAAAACTTGATACATGAACCTTCTTTACCACTATAACTGATCACAACACCTTAGCCATTTTCAAATGGCCATAACTACATTTTGAATACAATCAAATACTTTACCAAGTGGATTAAGGCCATTCCTCTCACTTATGTTACTAGGAAGTAGATAGCCAAATTTATTCATTACCATATCATCTACTGATATGGCATCCCAACCCGTATTATATCTAATAATGGAGGCTCTTTTATGAACCATGATGTTAAATATCTTTATGCAAAATTTAAGATCAAGCACAATAAATCCAATCCATATAACCCACAAGGAAACATACAAGCTGAGGCATCAAATAAAACCATTGTAGCCATCTTAAAGAATATTGTCAATGATGCTGGCCCTAATTGGCACTTGCAACTCTTTCTTTCCCTTTGAGCTTATAAAACAAATCATCAAACCATAATTAGAGCCACTCCATACTCCCTTATTTTTTACATCAAATCTATTATTTTAGTCGAGATTGACATTCCATCATTACAAATATCACTAGAGCACATTGAAGATGATGAAGACTATAGAACCTCACGACTGCAAGAACTAGAACTCCTTGATGGCAAGTATTTGGCTATCCTAGAAAACTTGAAAGTCTATCAAAATAGATTTTGGAGAATCTAAAATAAGCAAATTCTCCCTTAAGAGTTTGAGATTGGTGACTTGGTCTTGAAAAAGAACAAAAAGAACACAAATGTGGAACACAAAAATAAAAGTAAGATTAAGCCTAATTGGTTGTGACCCTATATTGTCATGGTGAACTATGGATTAGGAGAGTATCAACTAGCTAAAAATAATAGAGAATAACTTCTTGAGCCCATGAACAATGTACACCTTAAGAAGTTCTATACATAAACAACTTTGAACCATTGTCTACAAGAGCCCTGACTTGGGGGTAACTTGTGTTGAAATAATTTTATCCCATCATTTTATCCTACCTTGAACACATTTTATACTACCCTAGCCTAATCTTCACAATTCAAGACATTGAAGGCTTTGAATTATTGGAATTTTGAACATATTTTATCCTATCTTGGACCATTCTCTTTGAGAACCATATTCTTTATCCCACTCTGGACCGTTTATATGTTGGACCCTATTCTTTGGACCATTCTCCTTGAGAACCATATCCTTTGTTATGTCTAGGGCATGTTTTAAGCTTGAACACATTTTATCCCTTGACCAATTATGATCTTGATTATGTCTCATGAACATTATGAGCATCCTCAACAATAGTTCTATAAAGCAGTTTAGCCATGATATTATTGTGCAGCTTCAGACAAGTGAATAAAAACATCTTAGTTTAGGACCTTTACCACACTATTACAGATTAGTGAACATAGATAATTCTTTGAAATTAATTCATGCTACACACTATTCTATATTACATTTGATTCTCTTTATTGTTTTATCAAGAACCTCACTCTTACTGATCTATGAGCATGGGCCGTTGAAACCAGTTTAGCTATTTTATTGTAACCTCTGCTCTTGGATGTGCATATCCTTGACTAGATGGTCCCACCTTGTGCATATTTTATCCTAAAACCACCCAAAACATTTAAAATACCAAAAACATTAGAACATGATCCATAAAATAACAAAAATATTATCTCACACTTCTATACAATTGTACATTCTCGTTCTACCATGCTATGCTCTTGCCATTTTTAAAGCATGAAAACACTAGTTCATCTTGTCACATGCACTTGGCATTTTGAAAGATAAATCTTTCTCATCTCATTAGCTTCTTGTTTGTGAGACCATTCTCATTTATTTTTCATATCTTCAATTTATTCTATAACATTAATCATGTTAGTGTGATCGTCATTTTTTTCTTCTATCCTATTTCTTAGGAGTACTACATTTGGCCTAAAGTTCATGTTGGAATATGAGTCCATAGAACTATGTAGGTAGCATCCACTTGTCTTGTGCATCTAGATTCATCTTGACCAACCCCTTCTTTTTCTTCTCTTTCCCCATTTCTTTTGCCATTGTTATTCTTTAATTAGGGAGAAAATTTTGCGTTCTTGTTTTTTATCACATTATCATAGAAAGTAATGCCTCTACTACATGGATTTTTTTTTTTTTTTAAACCACACTAATATTTACACCTTACTCAGGTTTGTGTGTGTTTATGTGAGTTTTATTGGTTTTTTTGTGCTTTTGTATCTCTCCTTTTATTTCTTCTCCTTTTCCCTTTTTTATTTCTTCTTGTCTCGTCTTGGTCTTGTGTTTCCCTATATGTTTTTGCTTATCTCTTTTGTGTTTTAGATCATCTTGATGATTCGTATGGATCTTGATTATTTATATCTTGATCCTATGTTATTAAGTTGTTCTTGGACCTTTTTGTTTATTTGATTGTTGCTAGTGTCTTTTTTTTTTTTTTGATTTTTTTCTCTTTTGTGTTCAAGAATGTCTTGATGGTCCACATGGATCTTGATTATTTATATCTTGGTCTCATGTCATTACTTTTGTTCCTACTCGAGTCTTGATTGTTCATATCTTGATTTCCAGTTAGGTTCATTTATGTTTATCTTTTTCTTTATCTTTACTTTTTTGTTTAAATGTAAATATATGTAACTCTAGTTTTGGTCATTATTTTACCATTATCATTAGTTATAGGTATTCACATTTGAACTGGCTTAGCACAATTGGAATATTATGCCATTCTAATTTATTCATACTTATGATGCCTTATTTTACTATAGCAAGCACTTTGTGATCAGGTCTCAAAGTCTTAACATCAACATCAACTCTGATGAATTATTCTAAATAACACTTTGCATAATCTAGGCTCATGATATGAAATTAGGCATCTAGGTACTATGCATTTTAGCACTTGAATCTATGATTAAATGTGCATCTCTTCACATATATCATGAGTCTAATCAATTCTAGGTTAGTTTTCATCATTCCTCATTCCATTCTCTCCCAAACTTTGGTGAACTACATTGGCCTAAAGTTCATGTTAGAACATGAGTCCATGTAACTATGTAGGTAGTGTCCACTTGTCTTATACATCTATAGTTATCTCAACCATCTCCATTCTTCTTTTCATATCTCTCATCACTTTCTATATTCTCATATATTGGGTTTTATATGGCTTTTTAAGCCATTACAATATCACATGTCTGTTTGTGCTCACTCACTTTTAACCTATATTTTGGGTTCTACCTTTAAACTATTTTTCTTGTTAATTTCCCATGCTTGGGTACAACATCTAAACAATGTCTAAATCAAATCAGCTCTACAGGGGCAAACCATTATTTAATCTTTATCCATTATCAAAATTCACCCTACTAGGCAAACTATTTTATCATGATCATATTTTGTTGGAGTAATTCTTATTATTTTATCTTTGGAGACCCTATTATAGTGGTGATTTCCTTATTAAAGTAGAATATTCTCTCTTTTTCTCTAATTCTAATCTCTCCACACTAATTCCCACAATGGAAATATTTAATGTGCAACTTGTCTCGAGATTGATCAATATCGTAAGTGTGTAACTTGTACTCTCAAATTGGGTACATTTAAAGTGTGTACCTTATATTTTTAGATTGTGTCTTTACCATTTCCCCATATTTGGGGCCTTTTATATAGTTAAATTATATTTTGATCATTTAACGTAATCACATGTGTAAGCATTAACTCATCTAGATGTGATCTATTCCATGGGTTAATTTCTAATTTTAACTCTCTTTTTGAGAGTCCATCCTTCTCTTCCATCCTAATTTGTCCTCTTAAGGGGGTATCATGGGTTTGTTCCAATTTCTTATTGACAACTCTTTTCTTTGAAAATATGTCACTTCATTTGAGTGTCTCATTACGCCTTCTCAAATAGGGGGAAAATGTAGACATCCAATTCCTAACACCAATTGTGTTGAAATTATCAATCTTACTTAAATTGTACTCAAATACACATTTTAGGCTAAAAACCATAAAACACCCTAAATGGTTCAAACTTGTCATTTACAAGTGCCAATTTAGGTCAAAGTATCCTTAAATGGGGTAATGCATTTTATGGAGCAACTAACTTTGATCATATCATTTCGAGTCAAAATGATGATTTTGCCTTTTTGTGCTCTAGATCACTCTTTTCTTCTAATTCATTAGTACACATCACATACCTTTTTTATTTTTTGTCAACAACATCATAAATGGGAACATGGTCTATATGTATCTAACATTGCCTTTCAATTCTTATCTAGTCATATTACAACCCAATAATATAACTTTTTGACTATTTTGATTGATTGAGGGCCAATTTCTAAATAAATTGCACAAATGTTGATTAACCATGTTTAAGGCTAATTAATATAAATGAATAGTTTAGGTGGATTTTTCATGAGAGTTGTTAAATATTTCTTTTTTGAAATTAATTTCTATTATTTGCATCATCAGGTGATGTCATTTATGGGGTGGCATCCATCAAGCCATAAGTGCATAAAATATCAAGATTATGGGTCTCCCATGCCTCTATATTACCTCCCATGCCTCATTAATGTCCCTTACTCCAAACACATGATGAGAATAATTATGGATTTTAATTACATAATTCAATTAATCAATGAACACACATCTCAATTTTGAGATGGACGGTCATGGTTGATCCTGATCAATCTCAGAAATCTATAAATAGAGAGGTCATGAGCATCATTTTAAAGCTTGAATATTGAAAATTTATAATTTTAAATTATTTCCACAATCCTTTGCATTTGATCATTGATTTTGTTTTCAATATTCATTGATAGGCTAGTTTAGTGATTCTAAATCATGAGCCTAGGTTTTGTGGAGTGTTCTTGAGACATTGGAGGAGTTTTCCACCATTTTTGATAAATACAAGGATGCTTGATCAAGGGAAAACATTATTTTTAGCCACTTTTCGAGAATGGATTCACTTGGGAAGGTATAGATTTCTTACTTTCTTTCATTTGTCTTTCATTGTCATTAATAATTCCCACATGAATATATAGGCTTAATTCTATTTATTATTATGCATTATTCATTTAGTTTATTGTATTAATGTTTGACTAATCATGTTATGTAATCCTCTTTACAACATCAAATAAATATACATTGAAATTGTATTGTTTTTAACTAAAAAGGAATGCCAACATTTACAATTTCCACTTTCATAATAGGATCAAATCTAAAAATGACTGCCAATTGTATAACAACTACAAAGAAGATCATGATAATACTAAAGACCTATTTATTTAAATATATACTTATGTTATCAAAATCACTTAATGAACATCAAAGATAATAAATATATTGATTCTAGCTTATAAGCCAAACAAAAAATACTCAAGAAAAATTCTCAAATAATGGATACACAAAATAATAATATTCTATTACACTCTTCTTCAACTTATTACATATGACATACTAAAAAATTGTATAAGAAATATGTTTCCTATATTAGGGATAGTGAGATCCTGTAATCTCTCACATAAACAATCTCCCACCTATATAAAAGTACCTCATATAATATTGTTATTATTCATAAAAATAATATACCATGTAAACACCTATTAACATAATATTGTTTAACTAAATATAATTACCTTATCAAAAACTTAATAATGTGAACACACCCTAAAATTCACCCCCTTGTGAATATTATTAACGCCTAGTCTACACCCCCTTAATATGAATATGGGAAAAACATTAATCCCATAACCACACTTGTACTCATGATTCAACGATTTTCATAAGACAATCACAAACCTTACTAATGGTTTTACATATGGATTACCAACAACCAAAATGAGATGGTTTTCAAGTGGATAACTAACAACCACAAAAAATGGTTTTACAAGTGGCTTACCACAAACCACACCATGATGTGCAGTAAAGTTACTAGCTCTCTTAAGTATCAAATATTTATAAAAGTTACAGAGGGATTTTCAATTCACTTATTACAAATGTGAACATGTATACATCATCTGTTCTTATTCACATAAACTAAAATCAAACACAAAACTAAAAAGTAAATGTGTCACTAAAGTAGAAGTGGCCCTATTACTAGTGGCTAATGAGAGGCTCTGAAACCTCCATCCTCTATTTATTCCATCCTCTAGTAGGTTCACTACTTACTTAGCTAATGAAGTCTTGAATAAAATTGACATATTCAACATTTAACTTAGTATGTCACATGCAAGCGATAATGCGTCTAGTTACCAAAATAACATTTTTTATATTTTTACTTTTGACACTTTTTTGATAGAATAAAATGACTAACTCTCTACTTTAACTTTTACACTTTTGATATTTTTTATTTTGACAACAATATATACTCATAAAGACTATTATTTTGTATAAGAGACTCTTCATAATATTAACACACTTTTAAAAATGACTCAATTCCTTAACATATAAATAAATATACCTAAAGAATTGATTATAGATGAAATGGAAATAAAATGACTTATAAACACAAATTTGCATGACTAATCCTAAGCTAATCAAAAAATTCAATTAAGACTCTAATTGTGAGACTATATACTAAACCTATCAACTATATGTCTAAATAATAAGGGCTCTCAATTTTATGAAAGGGTTTAAATTACAAGCTATAAACTATTCCTAAAAAAAACTTAACTTAAAACAATAATGGAAAAAAGAATTATTTACCACTATTGACTTAAAAAAAATATCCTTGATTGACACTATGTCTTGTTTCAAAACCTCAGGCATGACATTCTTCATTCTCAATTTTGTGTGATTTTTTATCAAATTTCATATACCTCAAAGGAGACTATAGATATATGGCATGGCCTTGAAGGAGTCTTCAAATAACCAGCCTATTATCTATTATTATTATGTTATCTAAGGCCTTAAGATGTTTTGTTTTCTGGTCCTTTTGGAAACATACTTAGTTCAACAGGTGCTTATCAATGCATAAAAAAATATCAAGGCATAATCATTAACTGGAACTTTCAAACATGAATGTATAACAAGTTAATGACACTTTGTTGAATCCTATAAAGTAACACTTGATGCAAAGGATAACTGACTTACATATATATGACTATGTTCAAAATTCAAAAATTGTAAACTTGTTTGATGGCACACATACTATCAAAGAAGACAATCTAATATCATTGATTCAACATTATTTTGTAACTACTTGGCAGCTAAATATATGAAGGTTAACTCCCTCAGTGGTGATTGAGTTCTTTATGTAAGCCTTAAAACTTGTTTGAAGGATAAAAAGGTGAGAACATTATTTGGGATCAACACAACATCAATGATTCACTAGGTCTTTAATGTGCTCAAATCTGCACATGTTTGGGTTAAATAAATCAGCTATGTAGTTGTAGTAGAATACAGGAGTAGCTGGAGAAGAAGCATAAATAGTCCAATGTATTTAGATCAATAGATTGTAATGATGACCATTGATGTAAAATTTGACTAAGTTTGATGAACTTTGATCTTAACCAAGCAAGTTACCAACAAAGATGAGAGACTAAGGAAAATAATTTATATTTGGTATATGAAAGAAATAAAATATTTGTTTGTTTCAATAAATATATAGATTATAAATAGGCTTGGCTCTAATTATCTTCATGATCCTAAATATTAACAATAGTTTTGAATTATTCTATTGTGCAATACAATATCCTAAGCCAACTTTGTTGACTACGCTCCAAGAAGATAATGATGACACAATATAAAGTAAGCTTAAAAAATATATCAATTTGTGATTTCCATAAAATAGGGAAATAAAACAAATATTCCCATATAAATATTTAATGCACCATTCTCATATAAATTCCTTGCTCTAATATTAGATATTGATTCTAGTTTGTAAGCCAAACAAAAAACACTCAAGAAAAATTATCAGACAATGAATACACAAAATAATAATATTATATTACACTCTTATTCAACTTATTACATATGAAATATTACAAAATGATATAGTAAATATGTTTCCTATTTTTTGGATAGTGATATCCCTACAATCTCTCATATGAACAATCTCACAACTATATAAAAGCACTCTGTATAATAATATTATTATTAATAACAATAATATACCACATAAACACCTATTAGCATAATATTATTTAACTAACAATAATTGTTTTATTAAAAACTTAATAATGTGAACACACCATAAAAAAATATTCAATGTAACATTAAATAATTATTGCACATGCACAAAAATTATGAATATTCAAATGAAAATAATAGAGTTGGCCCTTGCTAATAGTTTTAAACTTTATGATTCTAGTCATCAATATGACAAAACTAAGTATGTCAAGACAATCATAAAAAGTATGGGGGTTGTCAAAAATAGGAATAACACACTCACAGTGTAATTTTGGGTGTAAAAAATGACCCAACAACTTAGTAACCATATGTTCCTAGCCTTTCACTTTCTGCTTACCCTTTTTCATCTCTCCTTGCTTAGAGATATTTACAATACATAGTTATACTTATGCACAGTTTCATACTTGCATCCTTTACTCTAATGAGGTATTAAATATTTTGAATGTAAAAATAAAATTATAACTCCACTACCCATTTCATAAACTTGTCATGGTTCTCTTTGCCACATACTACATCAATATTATAAGTAGACTTACCTATTTCCTTTACCATGACCTCTACTAGTCTTTTCTTTCTACTTGAATATTTTCCACTACTCACTTGGATTCTTTCCAAAGCATATAATATCACTTGTAGGTACATAAACCACACCAT